>VWZO01012342.1:143735-311516 GCA_013396975.1 Bucco capensis
GGGGAAGTCAGATGAGGACCCTGGTGCTTTGAGCTCTTTAAATAGAAGTAAAATGAGAGAAAGATTAAAAAAGGATATTTGGCTTCCTGTGTCCATGGTTCAAAAAGCCTTTTACATCAAGAACTGCTCCTTGACCCAGCACCAGTGAGTGTTCATTATTTGATGCTGTTGTCAAACTTCGTGTTTCATGATCAGTATTTTTAACTCAAACATTATTTACTTCTGAAAGCAGATGCCCCACTGAGTTCTATGCTCTCAAATGCTTTCTTTTCTATTAGTATGGGCAAAAACCATTTTTTTTTGATACTACAAGCAGCCCAATATACACTGCTAAGCTCAGACAACAAGAACAGGACTGAGAACTATGAAAAATCTGATCCAACTCAGCAAAATCTACAAAAAAGTAACAGCATAGGGTTCTGGCCCTGGATTGCTGCAATAGGCAACAGCAAAACCAAAGGAAAAAGCAAATCACTCCCAAACTGATACCACTGCTCCTATGTGACTATTCCCAGTCACAGAAAGATAGGAAGATCTGTGAAAGAACCTTTCTCTCTGACTCAAATATCTTTATCCCCCACAAAAAACCCCCAACTCTTTACAGATGAGTAGAATTGTGTTGGAATTCAGCAATGATCCAAGAGAAGTCAGTATTTAAAATATCATTACATATGATGAGATTAGCATGGAATCCAGGCCAGAACTTGGGCCTTAAGCCTCCAAGTAATCCCAAAATGAAGGCCTTAGGGTTGCCTGTATGGATCCAGGGACCTTATTTCATTCCTGATGCTCTAGGTTGGGTCCACTAGCAGAGAAACACCACAAGGCTGCACTTTCTCTTCCTGCTGGTGATGCTTAGTTTTTCACTTTGCTGTACCTGTTTTGGCAGGCTAACTATCAGCAGTAGTTTCATATCAAAGCATCCATATCAGAAGCATCCACATCAAAGACCCACAATTTCCTTTGACAATACCAGGATGGTGCAATTTATTTTACCATGTTTCCTACTAATCCATCACAAATCATATAATCAGCATTTCTCTTTGCTCTCCTCACCTACCATCCTTCAGAAATTGCAGACCTTTATTTGCTCCTGTCAATTCTTTTGTTGTATTTCTCAGATGTCCAAACAAACCTTTGAAAAAGTCTTATGTGACTGATATTTTAGTTCTTTATATTCCCCTGGTATGATATATAATATCAAATCCAAATGAGACTGAAGACCCTTGCAATGTAATCTGACATACTATCTTTGCTCCACTTAGCATCTGTGCTTCTCTTAGACAGCTGCCACACAGAAACACAAGCAGCTGAGGGATTCCCTCTGGAGATTTTATGTGGCATGGATTGACTTAGTCATTTTATTTGTACCAACAGGGAGATTTAGAGCTTGAGACTTTCTTTTGGAAGGAATGAATGTGAAGATTCTCCACTAACCAATCCATGTTGAAACTGACACACAGAGTGCATATGTTAATTCTATCACCACAGGGTAATGTGTATTTTGAACGTGTGATTGTGTATGATTCACAAACAAATATGGAAGCATTCCCTAAGGCTGTGCTTTATACACAGAAGTTATCATGTAAAGTAAACACATATTGGTTCTACATGGGAAAATTTGCACATATATACACTTTCAAACATACCACTACTTTTCCTGCATGAGGTGCAGCTACTTACTGGTAGCTGTGTAAAGTTTCAGGGACACACCAGGCTTGTTCAGTGACGTAGACAATACTGAGGAAGGCAAATCTGAGGGAGGGAAAAGAATATAACTTGCCTTGACAAATTAAAAATGAAAAAGAAATATTAATTGGAAGATTAATAAAAAAAAAGGTCAAGTCACAGACCATTAGTAAGCACTTACGTCAATATTGAAGTATAAATACATTCACACTTACCTATTTCTCTATGTATTATTTTCTATTTCATAAACATGTCAACTGGAACATTGTTATTTTCCCAGAACCATCTCACCTGGCTCTGTTTGCATCAGTTTGCTGATTTCTTGAGGAGACACTGTCTGCATCCAAAATGTGTCCATGTCAGCTATGGGAATAGAAAGAAACATGCTTCTCGTCATACAGGATATTTGTTATTTATTTGTCTACTGAGAAGAATTGCTATATATGAGACAGATCATCAGCCAGAGTCCCTCACCCTATATTTCTAGTGACATATAAAAAAACGTCAAATGAAAAAAGAAGGACAAAACCTGAACTTTGTTAGATCTTGAATAGTCCATGGGCTAGGGAAAGGTAGGATGTAAAAAAGGTATGTTTAGTGGAAACACGAGAAGCAGCTCTATTTTACTTTTCCATAGCTTTGCTCACCAAATTTGGATTAAAACGTGAAGGAAGACCTGGGTGGCAGAAGTGTCCATGAGGATTAAGACAGTTTTCCCCCAAAGGATAAGAAACTACAAGATGGACCTTATAACTGATTTTAGGACCTCTACAATGAAGAAATTGACTCACTAGTGACCCAGAGTGCATCTGCCTGAAAGGCTTCCTAACCTCAGAGTGGGTCTGCCTGAAAGGCTTCCCAACCTCCACCTCAGAGACGTGGTTTGAGCTTTCAGCCAAACCCCACTGCTAGGAGGGCAAAGAAGGTATCAGTCATTGGCATACTCACCAGGGCTGGGCTGCTGGGCTGGAAATGGGGCCAAGCTCCCCTCAGCAGTCAGAGGGAGTCCAGCTGTGCCTCGTGGTTTGGAAGCATCCACCTGTAGTGCTGGAAACCCCAATCCTTTCGCTCCAACTGTCTTTGGCCACGGTGGGAACTTTGTGGTGGGGATTTCTTCCCCTTTCTGGACTAAAGGGATCTTGGTAGCTGGAAAAAGCAAGAGAGACAGAGACAGAGGGAGGGAACCAGCAATGCATTGTGGATGCTGGTGCCTCATGGCAGCAGTGAGTGTAAAACACTGGGGAAAATAGTATAGAAATACACAAATCCCATCTACTCCTGGAGTACTTCCTCAGGAGGTGAGTGGCAATCCCTCCATAAATATTCAAAACATGGGGAGTGCCAATAATGTCTGAAATTCTGAGAATATTTTAATGTGTAAGTTTTCATAAACAAAAAACAGAAACCAAAATGTTCTGCAAAGTGGTGGGTTTTTTCTTCAACATATATTATATTTTATTTCCTAAAATGCTTCTCTACAGAAGGAAGAGATGAAAGCTCTTGTCTTTGTGAAAGGGAGCAGGCAAGTACTAGAGGGAAATACTGGAATTTGAGACCTGATGACATTCTGTGGCAGGAATGACACTCGGGGCTAGAAGAGATGATAAAGGTCAGTATGTCATTAAGCAAACCAAAAGAGCTTACAAAAAGACAGGAGACTGGCTAGGGAAAATGTAGAAATTTTGTTGTAGGGAATTGTAGTTAAAGTGATGAAGAGATATGAAGTCAAGGTCTGGATTTCTCTTGGCTTCTACCACATACAAGCAAAAGTGAAGCCTTGCTCTTTGGCTTTCAAATGCTGCAGACTAGCACTTCTCTGTCTTGTAGCCCTGTGGCAAAGCTAAATGAACTCAAGTTTATGAAATGCCCAGCTACTCACAACTGAATGTCATATAAGGACAAAGACAGAGAAAAATGCAGAAAAAATGGCAATAAAAAGGAGAAGAAACTGTTTAAATAATCTTTTTTCATTCAAAACCAACAACATTTTTTTCTTTACTTCTCTTCCTCTTTTTACACTAGTTTTTCTATCCTCCAGCTATTCAATGCATTACTGACCTGATCTGCTGTTTTGGACAAACTTTATCTTACTCTCTGACTGTAGTTCAGTGTCACAGTGCTGTGCAGCAAACATCCATGCTCATTTGTCAAGACATTAATCAAGGAGAATATAAAGGTAGGTCTGACAATATTTGCTCACTTCTAAACGTCCACACATGTTCTGCTGATGGATCCACTGTTTTGTTTGGGTCTTCCTGTATTTTCATGAAACTTGAAAAAACCGAATCTAGGTCTTAGAGGTACAAGAAGATGGGGTTAGAACAGTCACCATCCATCACATACTGTGTAACAAAAAGGAAAGAAATCAGGTTCTGGTACAATATAAACAACTCCTGTCTTTTTAAATTAGTCATTTTTGGCAAAATGTATGTTTGTTTTGTTATTGTTGGGTTTTTTTAAACAGGAAAAAAGCATCCTACAGCTTTCAGCACAGGTAATCTGGCCCATGATTTCACTATCTACTTGTTCTAATCAAGAAAACGAGAAACAGTCATGGGCAGCAATGAGAGGTGAGCAACTGAAGTGCATCTCACCCTGGCAAAGCAGTTTTGGGTGGAGGAACCATACAACACACTGGCTAAATATATTCAAATCCCTTCTGAAGGTAGCTAATGTAAAGGTAGAAGGAAATTGGTACTGAGAGCTAGGGAAGGTATCCATTTAGTCAAAGAGCATCAGGGAGCCTCCCCAGTCCAGTGCTGAATTATGTAAAAGCTCTTATCCCAAGAGTTTTTATTTGTTCCTCCACTAGAAGATTTTTTAGCTAATAATTAAGAAGTTTGTAAATTTTACTTCTATTTGCAATGTTATATAACACTTACAATATAAAAAAATTCTGTTTTAATGATAATAAATATATATGGCCTGTACATATAAGTAATAATAAAATATAAAATAATGTTTTAGAAAAATATTTTTATGTTATGAAGATGTGGTATTCATTGCAAGTGTTACCTAGATGTGATTTTCATTGTTGTTGGTGATTCCTTTTATTGTATGTACTTACCCAGGTCAGAGGATGTGTTACTGGAAAATGTGTAATTAATAACAGGAGACTTCTCCAGCATTTCCCAAAAGTCAGTCAGATTTCTCCCTGCAAATGGAAGTGCTTACAAATATCAGGAAAGGCTTGTTTCTAGTGTAAGTCATCACTGAGAATAAACAGGGCAATATATTTGGGTGGAATGATTTTAACTTTTACCTGTGTGCCCTGTCATCACACAGATGTAGATACAATCAGAATCATTGCTCTGATGCACTGAAAGGCAAAAAAATGTAAACCAGATCATTATTACCAGTATTCATTATATGATATTATCTTGAACAGCTGAAAACACAAACACACAATGGTATGTGGTTACTGGAGCTGGCCAAATATTTTCCTTCTGATCTGATTTTTGACATAAAATTTGAACAAGCATCAAATCAAAATGTTAATATTTCCAGGGGAAAGATTCCTATCTAATAAAAATTCTAAATTACAAGTATTTTTTAATGACAAAAAAAATCTTCAGATAATATAGCCCATAATTATTCTCTGAGAATCATAATTCCCCAAAATACTTTCAAATAAACATTGCTGCTCATAGAAACATGTATGTCTCTATAATATATATATACATTATATATGTATGTTGTTCCTCCAAAGAGTCTTTGTTTACAACTACAGTGCATACTTTGCAACAAAAATGCTACTAAAAGCAATAGGCTATTATATGATTGTTTTCATGGAAGGAGTAAATCAGACAAGATAATAGTAAATGTTAAAAGGAAATGCAAACCTGAGAGAATAGAACTGGATTTGAAAATTTCTGTGAGATAACTGGTAGAGTTTCCAATAATATCAACAAGTAAAGCTGTAAAATCTAGACAACAAAATAGAGAAAGGTTATGATTGAGAACACATACTCTTTCATCTATGTTAAGTTGAAATGTGATCATATTTTGGATATATGCATGTACATGACAATGTTAAAAGTATTTTAAAGTTCATCTTCTGCTGAAGAGGATTAGACACAAGAAGCCACTGGAATAATCTGCAGAAGTATATCTCTACGGTGATATAAAAAAATCCACCAATGTGCCTGTAAGTAAACTTAAAAAGAATTTATCTGTTCAAGGGAACAACTTGAAGCGACACTCAGTCTGCTTAAATGTAGAAGGAGATTCAAATCCTGCAGGCTTTGCCTGCACTAACCACCTATCTGCAGGGTAGGACCTTCAAGGAGGTATCTGATTGTCTCCTCTGAGGTGGCAGACATAATCCCTGTGGTGGGTCTGATTTTTTACTACTTGGGAGGATGCTATAATCACCAAGATATTCTGGATTTGGGGCAGAAGGATTCAAGTTTCTCCATTATCCTCCAAGGCAGACTGGGCCATTGTGCAGTAAGGATTGTGAGATGTGTGGGTCCAGAAAAAGCCATGAAAGCCATTGTGGCTCATGTGTGTGGTCATCACATGCAGCTTGGAGGATATGAGTTGTGGTCCCTAGCTGCTGAGCTACTCTTGATATATTACATTAACCAATCATAGAATCCAAACTCTCAGATCCACCCTGGAATGTTGTATGCTATGAAACCAGGAGTGTGAATGAGGATTATAGGTGAAAGATTTGCCCAATAACATTTTACCCTCCATTAAACAGCTCTATGAAGATGTTAATTCTTCCTTTTCACTCCTCCTAGGCTCAGTGAAGTTTTTGGAGTCTACTGGTGCAGAGAAGCCCTTGTTTATCTCCTGTGCATTATTTCAGAAGGGAGAAAGTGGCTAAGATAACTGTCAGGTTGTCTCTTCTGAGGTGCTTTTGTATTCTAAGGAGGAAAGGGAGGTCTTTCTGCCAGGTAAACCATGCTGATCATTTGACTGATGGCTCCATCCCAGACTCTCTGGCTGGATGCAGCCATCTGAGAATGAGTTCATCAAGTCTCCCTCGAAGTCCAGAGCAGCCATTTGTAGTGACTTATGGCTCTTGACCTCAGTATGGCAATGATGCTCATAAGGATGAAGTCTGCAGAATTGAGTCTACAGCTCTCAGCTCCAAGGGAAATAATTCATCTTAAGCACATGCAATTGCCAACCTCTCTTGTGTACCCACCTGCCAAGTCATTTGTCACGTTGTTCAAACAGTAGCAGTAATGCATAGGGAACTTGCCAGGGTCAACATTTTTCATGTTAGAAACTGTAGGGAGAGACAGAGAAAAATCAGTGTCTTATGCACAGGCTGTGTGAGAGAAAACACTCGTGCGTGGAGCAAGGAGCCAAGGCACTCACTGTTATAGATGGTGACTGACACTTTGTGGAAGGCAAAGGAGCTGTAAGACGTGACACTCAGCAAAGAGAAGAGTCTTTTGGTACCTGCAGGAACACACTCCTGTGCTGTTAGCAGTTGGAACAAATTACAAGAACAGCATGTTTTGACTCTGCTCATTTAATTTGTAAAAGACTCTTGAGGTGCTGATACTGTACAGCTGCCTGAGCCTCAGTTCTTTCTCATTTCCACTGAGGGAAGGATCATTTGTATTAATTCTTTTACTTTTTTTTTTTTTAAATTCTAACCTTCACTAAATTATAAAGAACTTTCTAAAGGCTTCCTATAAATAATTATGTCTATACGTAAACACACACTAAATTCTTGAGGCCAGACAGCTATCTGCATTATAAATGTGCAAGTGTTACATGCTCCTAATATCAATTCTGGAAGCATTCACCATGCCTTTATGACTTCTCCTGCTAAGGCTGTTAGCCCTTTATCTCACTGATCACCAGGCTGAAAGCCTGTGTGACCTGCCTGGCCTTGTCCCATTACCTCTGAGCACTGTGTGCAGCATACTGTTCACCAGCTCTGTCAGGTTAATACCAGCTAGATCCACAGACTTCGCAGGCAGCTCTGAAAAAGAAGGGGTTTCTGAGCAGCTAGCTGCATGAGGGCTGTTAACCTCCTGTTTATATGTGGCAACAATATTCCAGAATGAGAAAACCAAAATAGAATCATAGAACCATAGAATCACGTTAGTTAGAAGAGACCTTTAAGATCATGAAGTCCAACTGTTAACTAACACTGCCAAATACACCACTAAACCATGCCCCTACATATCTTTGAAATACCTCCAGAGATGATGACTCTACTACTTCCCTGGACAGCCTCTTCCAACGCCTGAAAACCCTTTCTGTGAATAAATGTTTCCTAATATCCAATTATAACCTCCACTGGTGCAACTTGAGGCCATTTCCTCTTGCCCTGTCACTTGTTACTTGGGAGAAGAGACTGACCCCCACCTTGCTACAACCTTCTTTCAGGTAGTTGTAGAGAGCAATATGATCTCCTCTGAACTTCCTCTTCTCCAGACTAAACAATCCCAGTTCCCTCAGCCACTCCTCATAAGATTTGTGCTCTAGAGCCTTCACCAGCTTTGCTGCCCTTCTTTAGACATGCTCCAGCACCTCAATGTCTTTCTTGTAGTGAAGGGCCTAAAACTGAACAGCTTTCAAGATGTTGCCTCACCAGTGCTGAGTACATAGGGAAATGAGCAGATTATGTATTGGAGTGCACTGAAAAGCCTGTGGTGAGAAAATAAAAATGCCAGGAGTGCAGAGAGGAGTCTGGAAAACAGAAAGATCAAGCGAGCAGTGTAATGGCAGGCCAAGATTTAGGTCCGGCTCTGTGTCCTCTCTTCCATTGAGCTTGTCCTTGAGCAGGCTGTCAGGGAGCAGAGCCAGTCCTGGCGTGTTGGTGCCCTCTCCTGCTGGGCAATGAGTATTTACTGCCTAAAGAGCTGCAGAGCTCTCCTTGTAGTTCACAGAGGAGAAAGAGCCTAGGAAATGCTCTTCCTCCCCCAATGATACATGGAACTGAGATAAGAAGAGATTTTTTTTTCAGCTACTTTGATGATCTTCAAGGTCTCTTCCAGCTGTAACTGTTCTATGATTCTATGATTCTATGATGGCTATATTGCTACAAGAGAGTAAATTGACTGTAGTTGAATCACACTTTTTAACATGTTCTCTTTCTGTTGATGTTGCTTATTTGTTTTTCTCAAGTCAAAATTTCCCAAGATGTTCTTTTGCTTCCCTCCCAGAGAGTCCTGCAGAAGCAGAGCAGTATAGTACTTGTGTGTGTGAGGAGGAAGGTCTGTGTGTGCTTGACAGAGAGAGGAAAAAACAGAGCAGGATGGAAAAAACACAGAAAGTTGAGATGAGAACAAAATTGAATTTAGGAAGAAATATAATTTCCCAATGACATCAGTAATATTTTTTAACCAATTCAAAATCAAGTTGTAGCCCAGGACTGAAAGCAAGGCTTCTCCACAGGACAGAAGAGAGGAAAGGGTAGATGGAATGGAATTAAGAGCTGTGAAGGTGAGAGAGGAAAAAGATAAACCAACGTTTTAGATTTCTGGAAGGGCAGACTTTAAACTGGCCAGGGACCTTGGTAAGCCCTGTGGTGGGTGAGGAGCCCTTGCATCAGTGGTGGGTTGGGTCTCACAGTCTCTGCAGGAGAAGGCCCTATCTGCTGATATCTCTATGCCCAGCACAATACCTCCCAATCCCACTAACATCCCCACACAGGTTCTCATGATGTTCTGCTTGTTACCTGCAGTAGCCAGCACTGCCACTTGCTTCTCTTTCTTATTTTCTCTTCTTATGCATGAAGCTGTGAAGTGAAGAAAGAGACTGAGAAGTAGTTTTCATTGTTGAAATGTGACTGCATAGTTTGACTGTTTGTACCTAAATTGGTGAAACCTGGATGCTTTTTTTTTATATATATGAAAATCCATGCCTTAAATAAAAGATACATTTCTCTTTCTCCTTCTCTGTTTACAGATATATATAAAGGAAAAATACCCTATAGACAATCCATTATACAAAGGCCTGTGACTCCTCATACAGTACTAGTCCGTTGTATTAACTCTTGCTTAACATGAGCCAAATTTGGACTGACAATCCAGGTGGTAGCAGCTCTTCTAACCCTTTTCTCTCTTTCATATAAACCTTTCCAACTCCAGATTCATGACATGGGACCTTTGTCATCAAATGGTCTACGTTGCTGCATGGTACCAGCCTTGGAGCTCCAGATCATCAGCCTTACCTACACTGTATGAAACAACCAAGCCTGTCACAGATGTGAGAATGGGGCTATGGGAGCAATTGTGAAAGAAATACCAGGGTTATTCCCTGGGAAGCACCAATCCATCATTCTTACCTGTGCTGAAAACCAGAAAGAGACACAGAAATCCCAGGCTCATCTTCACTGCCACATGCCAGTAGAACCACTGCATTATGGACTTTGACTCAAAGCAGGTTTGGCTGCTCTAGGACAAAGAAATACTGCTTTGGTGCTGTTTGTTTATGGTATTGTAAGATTTTGTCCAACTCTTGTCCCACAGTGCTGGGACTGTGAAAGAAATATTAGCTCTTTAGGATGTAGAGAAAAGTGGTGGTGTAAATGGCAAAGAATGAGAAACTACCCAATCAGTATTTTCTGTGCATGAGTGAGTGTCATGATGAGCTTAGTGTGTAACTCTTGATTTTTGAGTCCTGTGTGGCTGTGACTTTGATGGGACTTAGTAGGCTTGTCTCCACAGTCCACTTCTCTGGAATGATGACCTGTGCCCAAAGCACATTGACATGTCAGATGCCTACATTCTCTGTGCTGAAACAAGATGCATTTTATTTATGTTCAATTTCAGACCAGATATCAGTTGAGATCGAGATCCTTTTCTGAAGAAATGTTGCTTACCCACTCATACCTAGTCTTTTATTTTTATAGTTAGTTATTGTCAGCAAGCTGTGTCCTGTGTAGTCTTACCTAATTGCTTGGGAGGGATTAATGGTCCTTTGGCTTTCAGTCAGTGAGCTGCTTCCCACGTTTCAAAGATTTAGTTAGAGGTGGTTACAAAAAAGGAAGGAAATTTCTTGCTTTTCTACATGTTCCCCTTGATTTTGTATTATTGGAACAAGCCAAACAGCTCCGTAGATGCCAGAAAATGAGGGAGCATATGAGAATTAGTAAAAAAAAAGTCCAAAAATCTTTTTCATGCCCTCTTGGAGTAGCTAAACTTGCAAGTATGCAGCAAAACTTATTGTGAAGATAGTAGTACTGTTTGATTAACAAACTATTACCACCATGTTTAAAATCTTTCTCATATTTAATTGAGTAGACAATTAACACATTCTGAAAACAGTTAACCCACATTAGCAGTTCTAAAGGGACTCTTTCTTGGGATGATGAAACAATACAAAGCATTTCTGTGGTTGAAATGTCTGTGTTTGCTCATCTGATGAGTCAGAAGAATTTAAGTGCCAGATCTCTTAGTTAAAACAAAGCTCTGAGAAGATTTTAGGTTGTTCATCCTATCTGTTCAGTCCATCTGCCTAATCATTTTTACTCAACCCCAAACCCTTACTTACCCATGGTTTTCTGCACAGCATGTGCAGAGGAGCAGGGCTGAGGCAGAGAGAAAACCATGGCCAAATCTCACTCCCCAGACTTCGTACTCCATCACCTTTCTGTTTGCTTTACTAATTATGCATGGACAGAGCCCAGTGTTCTGTGGGCCAGTCTAGCATCAAAAATCCTAAGCTTGGCTTTTCTTCCAACAACATTTGGGATCTGACCAACAACTAGACTACAGATCATGAGTGTATTTCTGGCATGAAAATCACAGGGACTGAAACCCTGTCAAGGCTATTCTTGCTTCCAGTATCTGGTATTATGAAACTTACAGGGACTTGTAACAGCTTTTTCTATGGACCTGTGGACTCTGTAGTTAGGGGAGAGTGCAGCATGGTAGCTCAAGCCTGCTAAGATGCTGGAACAGTGGTGATGTAGTTTGCACTGAGGTAGGTAGAGGAGTAATCCATGCTTATCAGTTCTGCTCAATGTCATTTTTTGTTCCTCTTTGGTTTGACTGTATGAAATGGAGAGGAATTAGTGAGAGATACTCCTCAGTGGTGCTGAACTTGATGAACTAGTGCTTTCCAAAGATATGGGGAGGTGCCTGTTGGGGAGAGCAGGCTCTGGAGTCAGCAGGTGTTGTGGGCCATCATGTCAAGGGGAGCTTTTGATCTACCTATGTTTTGGAGCAGGAAGGCTATAGTGGCTGCTGCACTTAGTCAATTTACAGAATTGTTAAGATTGGAAGAGACCTCTAAGATCATCAAGTCCAACCATACCACTAAACCATGGCCTTAAGTAGAGCATCTAAATGTTAAGTCTGAACATTTATGCTGTCCAATTAAATTTCAAAGCCATCTGTGACAAATACTCCTAGCACAGCTGCCTGAAATACCTCTTAGCAATGTAAATATTACTAATATTAACTCTTCTGATACACATCATGTTTGCATTGCTCTGGTTATCTTGTATCTTATTTTTATCTATCAGAGACAAGACTTTATTACTTTGCAGCTGGATCTTTTTTGTTTGCCAGCACTATTGTGATGACTAAAATACACACCCAGACTACAAATCTGAAAACTCTCAGTTGTACTGCAGCTCAAAATCACTAAGATTTTCTTTTTTAAAACAGTGTGATTCATAGGCACTAAAAGGACAGGTGAAACACAACCATCCCATGAAGTGACTCTCACTGAATATTTTCCTTCCAAGCATTTATCTGATACAGGCTGCAGGTCAAGCCTTCAGTAACAAATTCTCCTTCCTCTCTAGCGAATGTGGTAATCCTCCTCTTGTATTTATTTTAAGCTGAAAGATATTAGTAGAATTCATTTTAATTCAATTCAGATTATCTTTCTACAGTCATGAAGCCTTCTTATTAAATGCCTCTGTTACTCTGGATTAACAGCAATCTTAAACCAACATGTTTATTAGCTGTGCTTCATTAGAACTGATTTTAATGTGGCAGGTAACCAGGAAGTTTGAACAGCTTCCATTTTTCTTGCACAGTGCAATCAGATATCAAGCAGTTTTCCTGTGTCTTCATGATAAACACAGCACAAGAGAAGTTGAGATCAAATAAAAAAAAAAGAGTCCTTCAGTATTAATTTCCTTACCTTCCTTCAGTTCCAGCATCTAAAGGTCCTCTCTCATTTTAAGCACACGATGCTACACTAGGTCTAAAGAAATAGTGAATGTTAATATGAAAATATGCCTGGTTTATAATTACACACTTCATTAAACTGCTACAACAGCTTCTTAAATTCAGATTTATTTGTATGAGAAGTTAATAAAATGTAATAAATATACATTTTAGACAAATACATTTCATTGGCTACATTCCCGCTGAGCATTAATAGCACAGCTGATATGGTTCCCTCCAAGTACATGTGAAACCACCAAGATTTAGAAGAGTAAATATCAACTTACCTGATTTCTCTTGACAAAGATGATTATCTTCAGAGCCTATATAAAACTGGAGGTTATTTTCAGGTCTTAATAATCACTTTGTGAAAGACTTGGAGTAGACAGGCTTGATAATCTTTCTTTAAAATCCTGTGAAATTTGTTATCCTAATCCCAGAAGGACTAACTAGAGGTAACACAATCATAAGCACACAAAGTGCCTGTTGAATCCTGCATGGAAAGGCTCTGTGGCAGGTCAGGTGAGGATTGGAAGCTCCTTTTGGCAGTAATGACTGGAACTGCAGAGTAGAAAGGGATATTTTTTTCTCCTTTTTAAAGGGACAGCTCATCTTACTGGAACTAGGCCAAAGCGACCTTTGATACAGAGAGGTAGGCCAGGGTAAACTCCTTCAGTAAATCTTTAGAGCTTGGAGTCTCATCCTTGGAGAAGCAATTTAAACAACGGGCATTGCTGAGATGACAGAGAAGAAATCTGAACTGTATCTTAAATGTAGAAAGTCAAAAGGAACAAAATGACAGATAAAATAGAAAGTTGCCTGACATTGCGGTTAAGTGGTGTGGAAAGAAGATTTGGTCACAACAATGACATGGGACAATTTCAGTGATGAAGAGTGATGTTTAGTAATACCCAAGAAGCAGTGGGTGAAATTCTGCTCTCATACTTCAACACGGGGGTGGGGTGGTGGTGTTTGTCCTGATTTCCCACTGAAAAGATGTTTATGGGATCATTTATGAGTGTGGTTGGCTATGTCTCTGCCTGTCCCACAATCCTGCCTTCACCAAGAACTTCAGAAGCTGGAAGGCAACTGCAGCCAGAATTATCCGACTTGTAGCTGGCAAATATGATGTTTACACGTCTGTGCACACACATGCACAACTACAACTTTCTTTTCTTTCACTCTGCCTTTCAGGAAACAGCATTGGACAGTGGGATGTCATTTCATCTAAAATTTTCTAGTTCTATATCGAAGTCATTGATGTGATAAAAGGAAAATTTTCATGACTAAATGCTGCAGCTTGAGGAATATGGAAACACCTTTTCTTTGACAAGAGTTACTTCTACCGATTTAATCATCAGTTGCTCAATATCCCATCAAGAAGACTGAGATGAAAGTCCTCTCTGTAACATCTGACAAAACCAGGTATAGCCAGGAAAATGTGTGTGCTGGGATCAGTTCCAGCCGTTTGATGTTTGGTTATGAGGATAATTTGACTTTCAGCAGGTTTTACCTCTTGCTGTGTTTCACCCTGGGACTCTGTAATTTTAACTTTCCTCAGCTGCAGAGCGATGCTCAGCTGACTGGGGAGGGGACTATTGTTCAGCCCCAACTTTGGCTCCTGGGGACAATGCTGTGTTCTCACTCAGAGCATCACCCTGAGCAAGTCACTTTCTCAGGAGTATAGTCTGTACCTGCCTCCTTTTTCCAGCACCTCTTTGTGTGACAGTCCACCGTCCATAACTAGCATCCCAAAATCCAGAACAAGAAAAGCAGACTTTTTTAGTGTCTACCAAAATATCTTAGTAACATGGTATAGAAACATAATTCATATAAATTACTGAGTAAATGTGCTCATTTGCTGAAGGCTACACAGGTTAAGTCCCTGCTAAAGCAAATTAAATAAACACACAATAAAGCCAAATGCCTATGACTTATCTGTAAGAGAGAGGATAGTGTAGCACGAAGTTCTGGTGAGGAGGGAGAAAATAAAGTCTGAATATTGGTGCTTTATCTCTCTGTGGGCTGAGAACACAGTGTGGAAGTGATGCACTACTTCTTTCTTGTGGCTTATTTTCTTAAGACATTTTAAACACATACTTCTACTTGCTTCAATATGCCTGAGTGACTGCACAGGCTCCAGCCATATGTTCTTGTGACCTGAGCCACGGTCAGCAACCAGCATCCCCTCCCACCTACTCTGTTCCTGTCTGCCAGTGTCCTCAGGTATGGCTACCCACCCCCCTGCTGGGGTATAAACCATCTTTGCCCTAAAAGATGAGCACATTAATATCTCTAATATGATTGTATTTTTCTCTGGTTTTCATTTTCCCACACACATATGATCAAACCCATATAAATTACATGGCCACTAAATAAAAATATCACCAATAATGGGATTTCCTCTGTGTTATATTGTAACAAGACTAGCTGTGGAAGCCAAATAAGGCCTCCTTGTAGCTATGAGTTCAGTCCTGCATAGATGAGGTCGAAGGGATCTTTGCCCATGTCTTTGCTGGGGATATATTTGACACTGTGTTTTGTGAATATCTGTGAAGATATCACCATTTAAATGAAAATAAGCTCCTCCACGTCATAATTGAAATTTCTATTTATTAATAAGTGGTGCAGTTTTAAAGACAGAACATAAAAAATCAGTTAAGAAGTATTGTTTGCATAATAGATTGAAATAAACATATTAAAGTTGTTCAAATATTGGACAGTGCCAGAATATAAATTACACATACAGTTTAAAAATTACAATAAATAATATTATAAAGAGCACTAAAGGCCACTTGTATAAAAGTTGTGTTCCCTTGTCAGCCAGAATCTGAAAAGCATCTTTGTAGCATGGAGAAATTTCAGTGAGCAAGGCACAAATACTAGTAATAATTAAGATGCCATAACTAGAAAAAACAAAATGTAGTTGGCTATGTAACCTTCAGTCTCAGCCTATTCTTGAGGATGGAAATAAGATCCTACTTCCAGTATTTTGCTTCACTTAACTTCAGAGGGAAGCTACTAAAAGCTGAATTGGGAAGGATCAAATCTTGCAGCCTAAATAATCAGAAGCAATAGTGATAACCCAGGATCTTCATTCCCACAGTGCCCATCTAAAACCACTTGAAAATGGTCTCTTTTACCTCCACACCTCTGAAAATGGTCTTCAGAAGTGAATACTCACATTTATCTGGGATCTGAAAAAGTGATAGCACACCAAATTCATGAGGTGCTGTAGAAAATTTAGGTTTGCATCTGTTAGTGGAGGGGGCTGTGGGGTGTAAGGAATCAAGATCCAGCTCTTTCTCACATGCTCATATGCTCATAAGCAGGACAAATTCAGTTCTTACATAGCAGATGTGACAAATCTGCCACAACTGGACTCCTACAGGGCTGCATCTGCTCCTTAATCTGCATTTTCTGATTGCTTTAGGCTGTGATCTTGCAAATCGATTGGACCACGGTGCTCAGCTGAAGGCCACAAGTCAGCAGCCCTGCTACACACATCTGGTTCAGATGGGAATTAGTTTGTGGCACTGCTGGGCCACAATCTGAAGCAGAGAACTTTGAAACAATTTCCACTCTGAACCGTAACAATGCAGCAAAGTTACCAATAAGAACAGAGCAAATACAGCAAAAAGAGCCAAAGTCAGTTTAGGGACTTTTTCAATCAATCTCTCCACGTGCTGAATTCCCTAGAGTGATTAATTCAGAGCAGGGAAAAGCCAAAGTAAGGATAACAGCCACTACTACATTTTTTTTAAAAGGACTAACTCCTCAAATGGAGCATAATTCACATTTTCTATACTTCACTTCTGTGCTAATGAAATATTCTCAGTTTGAATCTAAAGAGAGGAAGCTTGATTGATAATAATGCTGCAGAGAGGCATAAAACGTAAACACAGAGTCACCTTTTCAAAACCTTCCAGATGTGTGGCAGTCCTTACTGACTGAAAAATCAGTGTAAAAATGTAGCTAAGAAAAATATCTCCAGAATAGTGCTGTCTTTCACAAAGAAACACACAAATAAAGGCAGATTAGGCCCCAGCTCTGCTTCCAGCTCATCAGTGTGAGATATTTTCTTACTCACTTCAGGGAGAGCAGAGGAAAGCCCCACATGTTCTGATTATCAAAACCACCTCAAGGCCTGAAATGAATCCTTGGTCACTCGTAGGAGTTAACAGTGGATTCTAATGGTTAATTCTCTTTAATGTTAACTTCACATAAACAGTCAGTCTAGACACTAGGAAGATCAGACCCAAACAAAATTTATAGCTTTTAAAGGGAAATTTTGCACACAAATGGAAGAAGGGACAAATCTAATCCATTCTCAGTATGAAAGGTACTATTGACCTAGATGCCTCTCAAATGAAATTGTGAATAAATATTTCTTGTATGTGGTGAACCTCTGCTGTAAAACAGGTCCAGACCTTATAGAGGTTACCAGGGTCAATAATCACAGACTATTTTACTTCATCCAGTACCTATGGCAAGCACATCAACTGCAGTTCCAAGATTGACACACTCCCCAGACTCAGCCTGAACTGGAGTCTGATGAAGTTTGTGTGCACATCCCAGATCAAGGGTGGTCTTCAGATCTCACCTTGCTGGTGACATCTTGACATGTATCTGTTGTCAGCACAGACAGCAGAACTGATGCACACCCTACTTTTAATCTAGATGATGTAGGAGGCAGAGAACTGCTAAACATCTCATCCTTCTGAACAGAGAAATGTGTTAGAAAAAAAATAAATTAAAATGAGCTAATTAGACCTTCCTTGACCCTATTCTTGTGTCTCTTCCAGAAGATCCAGAGATGTCCACTGCAGAGGGTCTTGCTGAGCTAATCACCAATGCCTTTTAAGAAAAGGCAGAGTTGATCTGGCCACTGGGTACATCATTAAATATTTCATGATGTGGCTACAAATAGCTGACCTGGTGCTTTTAAGCTGCATAAAGTAAATTGGTGCTTATAGCCCTCTGAAAATGCTAACGTGAAGGCAGTTCAGCTGCTAAATGTATACGGTGCAGCACTGCCTAAGTCCCACGTTCTCTAAGGCTGCATTCTGTGTGCAGGTGAAGACTTGGCCAAGTCTCTGCCCTCACTTGTACTTTCTCTTGGAATGAACATACCTCTATAAGGAGGTGATTTATGGATTTTCAACCAGGTCTAATACTGAGATTTCCTTTATATTACGTGGCATGGGAGAGATTAGAAACCTGAACTGAAGAACTTGAGAGGGAATAGGGCAGGGCATAGCTTCTCAGTTTGCCTTTAGGTTTTGCCTGCTTTGATTTTTGATTGCTCATATCTAGAAAGCATTTTAAGAAGGGCCCAGCTTACATGAAAACAGTAGGAATGCCAGGCACCTGGCATAAAAGTGAATCAGGCTTGTCTAGAATATATTTGCATGAATTTCAGAAGATGTTTAGCAATGTTAAAATCAGTTTTCATTCTTTTCCATTTGTTTTCCATGTGAGGATTAAATCTGAGTTGCCACAGGTTAAGTATCAATATTTCAGAAAGCCTACAGCAGCTGCAATACAGTTATTTTCAAGAGTCATCAATGGCCAAAGAATTATTCTCAATATGCCAAATTATAATGAATTACACTTTTGTCAGCTAGTTTTATTCTCTTCAAGCTTAGCGATGAAACTGCACCAAACTCAGATTATCTTTCAGGTCAATGGCTATTTTATCAAGTAAGTAATTACCAAAATTGTGCCTCATGTCATCATAGTTACTAGTCTCTGAACAGCTCTGTAGATTTAGTCCACTCTTCAAAGACTGTAACTAGTTTGCATTATTTACTCAAGTAACCAAAACAATTTGTTCTCCCTGAAGATCTGCCCCAGAAGGATGTATTATGATTTAGCTGAAGAAGCAGATGAAGTAAAAGGATCCTAATTGAATTGAGGCTTACAACCTGTGTATATGCATGAAAGCATAACTGCCCATTAATAAATTGGGAAATTGAGGCACAGTTACATTATGCAGCTTACTTAGCAGCAAAAAAAAGTCAATAAAAGAGTGGAGTGTGTAAACCTGGACTTCCCTACCCCAAACAACCTTGCTTTTTAAAAAAGAAAGAACAATTGGTCCTCTAAGTAGTAAGTAGGCTTAACTACAGATTTTCTACAAAATAGCATTGCAGTCATGTTTCAAGTGATTTCATAAACAATAGTAGAGATTTTCAAAGTAGTTTGAGGGATTTATATTTACATTTTACAATGAATAAATATCCATGATCAGTCCCAGGAGGTGGCTTTAACAATTTTAAATTCTACCCTTAATTTAATTTCAACATTGTATTTCATGAATAGTTGTACAAAAGATCACATAAGGCAGATTTAGTTCACAAGACTATTTCAGAAAGGTCATTTACTTTGACTCAGCTTTTTCCCTGCTTTGAATATTGAATGTTCTTGGCTACACTGGTTAGAGATTGATTTACTTTTATTGGAAAATGGATTCAGATGTTATTTTTCCACAAAGGGATGTTGCTTCTGAAAATATTTTTACTTTGCTGCTCTGTTTACAAAATGTAGCAAGGGCCACCATATCTTGCCTGTTCTCAATTCACCATTGTTGTATTGAAGAGTATCAGAAAGATATGTATCATAGAAGAAATCAGCTGTACCATTTATATAGGGTAAAGTCATGCAAACCATGCTCAAAACTAAGCTCCTTAGTTTTGGTAGCATGAAAACAACTGCATTAGTAAATTGTATGAAATGGTGCAGAATGACTACCACTAATATCACATGCATCTTATGCAGCCATTGGTGTTTTGAACTAGTAAGCTTTGGGCGTAGAGTAAGTGAGATATACAAAGTATGCTTACATTACATGGAGAAGTCAGCCAGTGACTGCCCCTACACGCACTTTTAAACTGGCTTATTTGAAGGGGTCCATATTGAATCTGAAATCCCTTCTCCTGTAGAAGACAAAGGCATGGAGCCACTTGGTGTAAAAGGGTCGGTGTCTGTGTCCGTTTCCCCCTCTGCTAGGTAGCGTTTTTCTCTCATCCATGCTGATCCCCCGTTGGGGCCAAACGGGAAGTCATCTCTCTCTTGGGAGATACTGAAGCCACTTGGGGAGCGCTCAAGTTCCTCATGGTTGACAGAGAGAAGGGACAATGGAGTATCGCTGTCTCTTGTTAAGCTCCTTCTCTGCCGTGGAGACACCTTATCTGAGTAAGGGCTTTGTAGGTCTCCTTGAGAGTGGTAGCTAACCTGGGAGTCCATTAATGCAAATATAGGCAAAACTGTTGGCCTTTCTGCATATGAAGTTGAGGAAGGTGTGGCTTGCAGTTTGCCAGAGTTTTGCCCACCTATGGATAAAGGTTGTGAATGAGTCATATGACTGTGTGCTGAGAAACCATAAGGACTGACTTTGTTGACTGGAACCTGCTGGAAGCTGTAAGGAGTTTCATGAGCACACTGCTCAGTGTATTTGTATATTATTGTTTTTAATTCAGAATATTTGTTGTCTTCTCTCTTCTCCTTTGCAGGAGAAGCAGTTTCTTTCAATGGACTTATCTCAGCGACTTGTATTTGCAGCTTTTCCATATGATGCATGTGCATATCAACAAGAAAATCCAGTTTCTTCCCCATGTCATTAACCTGAAAAATATCAATGTGATATAGTCTCAAGTCAGTTGTTCAACAAAACAGTCAATTCTTCCATGCATGCACTGCCCCAAGAAGTGATGTGCTGCCAAATGTATTGGTCACAAAGGTATTTATAGGATAATCATGGCTTTCCTTTAGTCTGCAGTGTCTGCCAGTTTAATTCTCTAACAGCCTCAGATTAAAAATGCCCATCTCTATAAACTGTGCCAAAAAAAATCATAGTGTTGCTGGATATTTGGCAGCCCAGTGTCCAGCAGAAGTTGTATGTAGCAGACTGCTACAACATTATGACCATTGATACCATACAGTAAATAGCTATTACCAAAATAGCTATTTAGATGGCACTACCTTTGCACACATATTTATTCTCCAACTCTTAACAGTCCCATGACATCAAGGTTAAATGCCAGGATTCATTTCCTTTCTCTTATGACAATACTTCATGCCTGAATGCTTACATTCCATGAAAAGAATTGATGTGAATCAATGCAACTTGCCTCCTCCTTACTTAGTTATGTATTTAAAAGTGTCTTGACTTGCTAAGGAATAGGTTAGGATGCACAAAGAAGGCCAAAAATACTTGTGGAGACAATCCTTTTGAGTGCCAGACCTTGGAAAAGAAGGTGGTGCTCACAACAAAGCACCAGATATGATGAGTATGGACATTAAGAGAACGAAAAAATCCAATCTAAACATCATGGTTAGAGTCTTGCTGCCATATATAATGATATTTATTCAAGAGGTTTCAAAATGCACACTTCCCAGTTAATTCAATTCTTTCATGAAAAAATGGCAACACAGTTTTGTGATCTTTAGTGCAAGATCTGTATGAGTCTTACCCACCAACAGCACAAGTCTGCCTGGGTCAGACAAGGACTCACACAAAATTTGTCAGCTTTATCATTTCTGTATAAGCACCTCAGCTTCCACCACTGTCACGAAATTACATACCTGTCGTTCAACTTTAACAAATTTGCCCATCATACTTTGGTCTTCAGTATCTGCTGTAGATGCTTTGGCTACATATGGATCATTTCTAGAAACAATTAATAGCTCTATTAGTGTTCAATTTTTCTTTGCATCACAGTAAGTAATTTATATCAGAAAACAGAATTTTCATCTCAGTGGTATATTCATATAGCTCCTTGGAGCTCTGTTTAAGAAAACATTGAATTTAATTATTTATCACACAAACAGGAGCAAAAGTCTATTCTATGTGATTCCAGTGCATTTCTAAAATACATATTTCTGAGTTTTAATTTAAATTATTTTGGCTCAAAATCAAGATAAAGATTAAGAAAAAACAAAAGCAAAAAGTTCAAAATGAAAGTGAAATTAATCTCTGACTTGGAGGAATAATTTCAGGTTTGTTTTGCTTGAGATTTTTTGTTTTGTTTTGTTTTTTCTTCTCAGTTTCATTAAACAAAATAGTAAGTGGTAGAGACTGGAAATGTTGAACAAGACAGTCTGGCCTGGGGATTTAAAGTAGATTCCAGAATAAATTTTCTTCCATGTAATTTCCTGCTGCTGGTCCATCAGGAGGCAAGAAGATGATCTCTACTTAACTCAAAAATTTGGATTTACAAAGTTGTGGGATCTAGATGGTCATTATCAAGTTGAAACTTTATCAATGGGTTTCCAGACCAACCTCAAAGGA
The DNA here is from genome assembly GCA_013396975.1 of Bucco capensis. Classification (NCBI taxonomy): domain Eukaryota; kingdom Metazoa; phylum Chordata; class Aves; order Piciformes; family Bucconidae; genus Bucco; species Bucco capensis. The sequence continues at coordinate 165,819 of VWZO01012342.1, forward strand.
ATCTATGTCTTTCCATAGTCTGTGTCAAAAATCTAGAAAACCACTTTTTAAGCATTTGCTCTTTAACATGGCTTAGAACAAATACACTCCAAAACTTTTGTTTTAACAGGTACAGTTCTCTTTCTGACAAAATTAAAAACATAGTTATGAAGCTCTTACCAAAGCACAAACTATAACTAAAACATGTCAGATTCTCCACTTTGGGTTACTGATGATATGAGTTCATTCAAACTTTGCAGTCTGCTTTGTTTCCCAAATGCTCATTGCCTCTTCCAGATATGTAGGACTCTGACTGCACCTTTACATGTTATTAGATTTTTCACTGGGTGAAATAAACCACATAGAGCCAAGTTAATTTATTTCCTTTTGTTCTAAGCAACCATAACAGCTTTGGGAACATATTGTTGGTGGTTTTCTGTGGTTCTTCATGGGTATTGTAAACAAAAGGCATTTATTATTGAATGCTTGCTAACACCAATGAAACAATACAATAACATTCTGTAACTGTCACACTCAGAAACCTGGCATTGCAGTTGATTTTCAGAAATTCTAACAAATCACTGGTTTAAAGAGCAGTATAATTAAAACTCTGCTTGCCTTTTGGTGGGGGCTGTAAAGAAACTTCTTTCACTCCAAACTATTGGTGATTTTTATTGAGTTTTTGAGAGGGCTTACTAGTTGAATATTAGAAATTCAGCACATCAGCAACCAAATGTACATTTTTCATGTAAAATCACATTTCCAAACTGTGGAGAAGCTGAGCTAGCCAATTAAGAAGGCATTAAGTTTAGCTTTCCATTATACATTTTTCATAGGGAAGCTAATGTCTTTCTGTCTCAAAGTTTACACATATATAACTTGTAGCAACATATCCTCTCAGTTTTACTGCTATAACAGTGTACTGGCTGGATGAATGAAGGTCATGCTTATCGGTATGAATGAATTTTTATTTTTGTTTTGGTCTATGCAAAATACTAGGCATAAAAAATTCACCTGGGAGACTGCTGTGAAGGGTAAGAAAAAGCTCCTCCCTTCTGGGATTTCTTATGCTTGGGAGTAGATGGAGGTCCAGGTGTAAAAATCATATCTACTCTGAAAAAAAGAAGAGTGCAACTGCTTAAGTCCATCTCCAAATGTTAAAATATGATAGAAAATGCTATGCATGTCTGCAGCAAAGTGTAGCAAACATTGAAAAAGGAAGCATGTTTTGATTCACTAATATATTGATGGTCACGACATCTTTGTTCTGTTCTGGTTCTACAATCAATGCAAAGAATTGTAATTACCTGGTAATTTCATGGGAATTAAGTCATTACCTAGCTCATTGTTTCTAAACTTTGACATTTAAAACACATGACTTCATTTTGTTCAAAGGAATTAAATATTGTGATTGTCAAAAAAACTCCAGTAACAGCTGCTCCTAAAAATATCTGCAGAGATCCATTAGATTTTATGCTGGATAGTGAAAATCAGAATCTGCTGAGTGGTGGCAATTCCTGATACTATTCATAAACCAATGACTTTCTAGCAGTTATTGTACCTAAGTATCTGGTGTTTGGTTTGGTTTGTTTGGATGGTTTATTTGCTTCATTTTTTTGAGGAGGGGATTGTCTTTACTAATTATTCTTTTGGTTTGAAAAATAGAACAATAAATGAAGATTCACAAGGAATCCTTCGTGACTTTTTATTTGGAACAAACAGAAAGGGAATGTGTGGGAGGCTCCAGCACTCATATGATCCTCATATGGTGCCCCATAGAGTTTTGAAAATGGAACTTAAAAAAAAGCTCAAGGCAAACCTCACAAAGCTAACTAGATATCTGCTAGGTGCACAAGCATTGCTAGGCCATCAGCCAAGGTCTCCTATGGCATCTTGCTCTTCACAGACACAGTTCTGGTCAATTATTGAGGTGCTGGAGCAGGTCCAGAGAAGAGCAACAAGGCTGGTGAAGGGACTGGAGCACAAGTCCTATGGGGAGAGGCTGAGNTGGAGATTTATTTAGTAAAGAAAATTTAGGGGAGAGTAAGGGAATTGAGCTGCACAACTGAAGGCATCTCATTTAAGCAGGGATTAATTGTGCTATAAAGGCCATTAATGTTAACTAGCTCCCTGCTAATAAGAGGAATCTCACATGGCTTGTCAGGATTATGCTTTTTCTTCCAAGACTTCTAAAAAGGTCCTCCCTGTATGCATGCAAAATGGTTGATTAAATGTTGTGGTTCTTTTGCTACTGCTGATTCTCTGTCTTGGGGCATGGCATTGCTTCTGGGTGGTCTTGTACACAAATAGGACAACTATGCTTTTATTTTGCCAGCACAGCTGCATATTTTCTTGATTTACCAGAGGATTCTTACCTTGCTTGAAGGTATTTTATTCTGGAAAGCATATCAAGATGCCCTGCTGAGTATTGCTCTATCACATCCTTTACATCATAAGGCCTCAAAGTCTCCTTAAATTTTTTTTTATAGAGACGAAACTGTAGTATTCTGCATAATAAACAGAAAAAAAATACTAACTTCTTATATAAATTTTATAATTACATTTTTCAGTTTTACTGAGTAATTGATAAATACTCTGGATGTTTGGAAATAGAGCATGCTATTTCAAAACAAGGCAATAGAACATAAGCAGAAAATCTCTAATAACACACCACATCTGTAAATATATAATAGTTGGCTTTTCATAATTAATAGGCTAAAATAAATTGGAAGCATAAAATGTCTTTCTCAGCACTATCGTCATAACTAGAAATGGTTCAAAGCTACAAAATCAGATGTGGAAATTTGATTTTGGAAAAAACAAGTCACAGGAGATTTTGAAGCTGTGAAGCTGCTTTTTAAGTTTCAGCCTATTATAAAACTAATTTATAGTATATATAATGCTGAAGCATTTTCAGCTTCATTTTCATTTTGCACCTGGGAAAGTTTAAGATAGCAGAAGTTAATTGGATAGAAATGTGGAAGGTAAGAAGTCAGCAGCAGTTAAAGTTGCAGAGAAAATAAAAAGTGTTAGAACTGCCTGAAGTGTCCTTGAAAAAAAAGCAATATAATATCCTTGTTGCTGTTGCAATAATAATATTATTGTTATGATGATGATGATTATTAGTAGTAGCAGTAAAAAATATCGTAATAATTAATAACAGAATTCTTGCTGGCCAGAGCACTTGAAAACTGTTTAATAATCATTTTTTTATAATTCTTTTCTGTTTATACATTAGTTTACACTATTATATCTTGGTAGATTAAACAAATAGACAAGAAACATATGTAAAGATTGAAAAGCATTTTATTTCTTTAAATTGTCTTAGGCATGGGATCTGAGAAATTGCTTTCTCAGTAGAGTCACCATATTCTTATTGGTCTGAACTGGTGAATTGCTGTTGTCTGTTATGATTCTGATCTATTTTTTTAATTCAAGGTTGGTGGTTTTCTTAACCTTTTAAAAATCTGTATATACTTTCATTTATTAAGGATAATTCAATTACAACTTCTCAAGAATTTTCAACTTTCTAACTCTGTTGCTTATAAATCTTTCAAAATTATACCTCCAGCTATTTTAGCCAAACTATATATAGTAACATCAAAACTATACTTTAAAATAAAGTAAGTGAAAAATAGGAAAGACACTGTTAGCAATTTCAATTTTAAATCTCCTTGATTATGACCCTAAAAACACATTAAGTGGTTTTGTCTGAAAGAAACTCAATTGAAAAACATTCAGGGTCTGGGTAAACTATAAAAGAAAAAGAAATAAAAAAAGGGCACTTGGCCCATGATTGAGTTTAAAGGGAAATTACATTAGTTATATTTGGACAGAATGTAGGAAAAGACGTTTTGAAAAAGTAAAATATCATGTCTCATGGAAATAGGACTGGAAAACAGGATAGTCTGTGTTTGAAAGCAAGCAATTATTAGGGAAAGAAGGGGAAAACTATGGGGGAAATAGGGATGAAGAAAGTTCCAGAAGAAGAGAAGTAATAATGGGTAACATGAGCAAAACCTGTGGGACATGGCTTTCATCAAGTGTGAGAAAATCTGGAATTTTTGATGACTGGTTCTCACTCAATTGAAAAAGAATCAGGAGAATATATATTATGCTTATACCTTTATAAACATCTTCCTTTAGGGTATTCTAAGAAGATAATTCAGCAGCTCTCCAGACTTGCTGTATTTCATTTGGAAAGCAGCAACTCCCTGGCTCAAAACTTAACTACTTCTGGGATAACAAGCAAGTGTGGTGAAAGCAGAGTCTTTTCCTATGGGGACATTTTTCAAGGGAAGACAGTGAAAAATATTGATTGGAGGCATTAACAGAGCATCAGTGAATGAATTCTATGTGCTTGACATGCTAAACACATTATTAAGCATTAGTAGGAGTTTTCTAACCCAAGGGAATATCTCTTGTGATACAAAAATAGAGGTGACACATGTCACGGGCTGAAGACTGCTGAAATGGAGACCTCAGCATCTATTAAAAGATGACAGCTGAAAAGTATATTGCACACTCATAGAATTGTGAATAAAGAAGAGTTGAGTCAGCTCAGAGTTTACTGTTAAGCAAAAATGCCAATTTTACATAAACACTACAGTCACTGAATTGAGCAAGATACTATATTTATAACATATTTTAATGAGGAACTGTATATAATATTATTTTATAATTAATATATTTGTCAAATATATTGCAAAAAAAGCGTGGTCAACGTTACTGAAAAACATTTTCCTTTCAGTGTAGTTTCAAAGAGGACTTTAAATAGGGGCTTTTCAAAATATTGCACATGGTAATGTGATTTCTTGAAGCATAAGCATTTAAATTCAAAGCAAAGCATTGAGGAGCACCAGAGTCATTTACCTGACAGCTCGGATGGCTGTCTTGAATGTTGGGATCATATCTTCCATAAGGAAGTCGCTACTGTCGCCTCTCTCCTCTGCCATGGGCTCCCCTGTTCCTGCATCTGCAAAGCAGATCGAAAAATAGCTGTGTGAACATCTGACCACACAATAACTAGAGGGAGCTCTGACTGCCTAAGGGACTATAAAGTAATTTAGTAAAGGAATATGTCTTGCAGGTTCCTTTTTCATTGGTCAGCCCTTGAAAGGGATTTCATAATTCAGCTGGGATACCTGTAAGACATATTATTTGAGGGATCTCCTCTCAGATTCCAGCATTTCTGAAACACTGGGAGCTTTTCTTCCTTTCCAAGGGACTTACAAGTTCCCACTTTCATTCACAATGAAAAATCTTTGCCAAAATTATTTTATGCAATGCTAAAACATGTGTAGAAACTACAAGCCAACTTCTCCTCCCAGTGGGAGGGAAGCAGCCATTGACTCTATAAAACAAGTTTCTAAGAGATTGCAATGAGGAGATAATTGAGATGCCTGGCTAGTGTAGGGCTGGATGCAGTCTAGGAAGGAGCTACCTTAGCATAACATCCATGCTGATAAACTGAGCCATGATGTGGGATATAGACTCATTGCCCAGTGTGCCCTCTTTTTCTAGGTCAAACAGGTTGATTCCATCACTAGCTTTATCCCATATCATTTGCTGACTATCATCTAGTTCATTGTCTTATTTCAAGCACTATGTTGCCTGGACTCCAGCATTCATTTCTTGGGGCTTCCCCAAATGTGCCATGGAAAACAAAGGGCCAGCTATGCTTGGCCCAGAAGCTCACAAACCTTCAACAGAAGATGCAGAGAAAGAAAGTAAAATGGGTAGAATAGGGGATGGATAGAAAACAATCAACATAGATGGGCTACCTTCTGAGCTTTGCCAAAAAGCATATGCTTTCATTCGGAATGCAGTGCGAAAACGCTCCTTATTATTCAAGACAACATTCTTAGGCTCTTTTGAAGGACTTTCTTCAATGGCATCTACATTCAGAGGGGTAAATAGCTTTCCTTTAGTATTGGTACCACGAACCCGATCCAAGAGACCCAGCTTTTGGCTACAAAATAAGCAAAAGTAATCATTTTCCTCCTTTGTACACTTTTAACTTCTTTTTCATGATGCTTTAAGTACATAATGGGCTAAATAAATGCTTTGTACACAAGGACACTGCTGGGGCTACCACAATACATCAATGTCTTTGTAAGCAACAGTTAAGGTTAACAGATAATTAACTGCTTTTTATGAGCATTTTTGATATCAGTGTTGAAAATGTTACCAGAGGGTCTTGCTATCCTCTCCATGTATTGTATTAGAGTGTTTCAGCTCCCAAAGCACATCAGAAGCATTTATTTTATTATTAAGAAGAGAAATATCCCTACTTAAGCAGTTATATTGTCTAATTATAAGGATGCTTGGCCTTCCCTGCTCAGTGCTTTCTTTAACTACTGGCTGTGTGGCAGTTTATTAAATTAATAAGCATAGACTTACAGGATGGTCTGGGTTGGAAGGGATCTTAAATATCATCTAGTTCCATCTCCCCTGCCATGGGCAGGGACATCTTCCACTAGGTCAGGTTGCTCAAAGCCCCATCCAGCCTGGCCTTGAATTCCTTCCAAGGATGAGGCATCCACAGCTTCTCTGGGCAACCAGTTCCTGTGCCTCATCATCCACATAGAGAGGAATTTCTTCCTTATGTCTAATCTATGTTTACCTCCTTTCCATTTACAGCCATTACCCTTGTTCAATCACTATACAGCCCTGTAAAAAGTCCATCTCTTTTGTAGGCCCATTTTATGTACTGGAAGGCTGCTATATGGCTTTCCCTGAGCTTTTTCTTCTCCAGGCTGAACAACCCCAACACTTCTAGCCTGTGTTCATAAGAGAGGTGTGCATAGCCAGGAGCAAAAGAAAGGCACATGTGCTGTGAATCAAATAAATTATCAGCAAAATACTGGAAAGGCATTGCCAAGTGACTACTAGGTACATGGTAGGGCAGGCTACCCAGTTCTCTCCACCATTCATTTTCAGACTTCTCTCACTATACTAGAAATTTAGGTGACCTATACTAATTGTAGCGAAGTGATATATTTTGTTCCTCTGATTATTCCTTGTACTGTCTTCTTGCAGATTTACTGACCAAAGATATTAGTCCTTCCGTGCTAAGCTATAGCTAGAATTGCATCTACCTGCCATCTTACTAGCATCCATAACTCTTCTGACAGCCTGATGACTGTAATAATCCAAAGGCTACTACTAGCACCACTGAAAAGAGCAGCACAAGAGTTTGTGAGAATGCTCTGAATACTTTGTGGGTGATAGATGGTATAAACATTTGATTTACTTATTCACTTTACTGCTTAAATGTTTGTTAATTGCACATTTGTTAAAAAACCAAAAATATGGGGCTAAGCCATGGGAAGAAAGAATGCCTTTTAACCCTTTTCTGGACTTTGCATTGTGGGATGGCTCAGGGGACAGGTGAATTATGCACACTTGGTCAAGAGGCAGTTCTGTGTGGGACATCAGGTCAAGCAGGGAGGAAGCCACCACAGCTGGCAGGTTTCTGAGAGCCACAGATGAGAGCAGAGCTGAAGAACAAACAGCAGCAGTGAGCAGAAGGAAGAGGTTTCTTAGGTAGAGAAGTATCTATGCAGTATGCTCAGCTGAAGCCACTGAAGTTGCTGGCAGGAGAGGCAAGCGCAGGGAGGGCCCACTGTGCAAGGACATAGCAGGCAAAGCTGAAGACTTGTGTGCAGACCTTGCAAGTGAAGGGTTTCCCTCACAGAACTACTTATCCTCTATTTAAGGAATTATCTTGGTCAGATGGATTATTTTTATGTTCTATGATCTCTGGTGCCATTGGTGCACCTCTTTGAAAGAAGGATCTATTCCTGTTTCAGAGCTTTGTCTGTTGCAGCATCCCACCACGATGGAAGTTTTTTTGGACATTCCTCTTAAAATGATGAAGTTGAGATTCAAAGACACATAAGATGACATTGCAGCTTTCATAAGAGTGCTGACTCTAGTAGGAATATTGCAATTTACAGCATGTAACGTTCCTACCTGGTCTGAGCATTGAACATCACAGCTGTTGCAGGTTTCTGTGGGTTTTGTTGTTGTTGTAGGGTTTTATTTGTTTGTGCAGGGTTTTATTTGTTTGTTTGGGTTTTGTTGTTTTTAACATGAATTACTGAGGCCCTCATTTCTACTTCCTGTTTCTGATCAATGCATCTTTGATCCACAAGGTAATGAAACATCAATTTCCCTGTCACGAAAGATGGAAGCACTAAACCTTTGTATAGGATGTTTTTTCAAGCCTTCTGAATTTCCTTGTTAAGAACATGACAATACTTGTGAATGCAATTTCTGTAGCCTAGTAAGGGAAAAGGGGTTTAGCACAGGAGCTGGCAAGGGTGATCAATAGAGCTTTAAATGAGATTGGAGGGGAGGAAAGGACAAAACCAGGCTTGCTAGTGACAAACAATGGAACACCATGCCAAAGTGTAAGGGGCTATGTGCTAGTGGGATCCTTCAGTCTGCTCCATGAAGTGATGGGAACGATGAACCACACTTTAAATTTTCTACACCAATGCACACAACATGAGGAACAAGCAAGAGGAGCTAGAAGCCTTGGCTTAGTCCCAGAGACAGGAAGTCACTGGCATAAGTGACTGGTGGGATGAGTCCTGTGACTGGTGTGCCATGGCAGATGACTACAGACTCTTCAGGAGAGATAGGTAGGGCAGGCAAGGCAGGGGTGTGGTGATGTATGTAATGGAGGGGCTGGAATCAGCTGGTGATGGCACAGTTGAGAGTCTCTGGATAAAGATTAAGAGACAAATAAAGCTGATGTCATATAGGGAGTCTACTATAAGCCACCCAGCCCAGATGAAAACACCACTAAATTATTCTCTAAGAAACTAAGGGATACCTCTAAATCATCTGTCCTTGTCCTTAGAGGGACTTCGACTTGCCAGATGTTGACTGGGAATACCACATAACTAGTACAAGCAGGTCCAGGAGATTCCTAAAACACCTGAACAATAACTTCTTGGCACAGGTACTAAGGCAGCCAACCAGGAAAGGTTCCCTCCTTGATGCACTAACAATTTAGCTGATTGATAACAAAGAGTCAGACCACAAACTGATGGGCATGAAGATGTTAGAGAGAGTGAGCTTGTGATGTCTTCAACGTGAAGAAAAAAAGAGCAATTTAACATGCTTGGCATGGTTGTGATCTTTGTAGATTGATGGAGAAATAAGCTAAAGAAAGAAGAAACTGAAGCAGTTTAAAGATGAGTAGATCTATTCAGTGACAATAAAATGAAGACATTTTTTCCCTAAGTCTGAAATCATATGTGCAACAGGCTTTCTATGGAGATTAGCTTTTTCTTGATTAACATGTCATCCATGACAGATGAATCTCAAATGAAAGAGGAGACTGTAGTCCACTTATTTTTCAGGATTTCAAGACTGAATGTCTTGATTCAAGAGCTTCTGGAGAGATCTTCCAGGGTGAAAAGGGAGCTCCTAGAAGGACAAAATCTAGCAGTGAAACTCAGCTGATTTCAGATGACAGGTTGACTTCCTCAAACGCAAGAAATGGTAACATACATTGGCTTTGAGCAATATATTAAATGTGACAAAATTTGGTTTGCTAACACTACACAGAAGTTCTCAAGAGAAGAATATGTTTAAGACAGAGAACCTGCAAGCTGAAGAAGTAGAAAAATAGATGAGAAAGAAGATTGCTGTTGTTAATAAAAAACAGTTTAATACCATATTAGAATGATATAGTTGTCATTACATATGGCCTCTGACTCTCTCTCCTGAAACTTGCTTAGTCCTTCAAAATACATACCCAAATCTCTCAAGGTTTGCTCCTTAAAACACCTGTAATAACTGCCTTCCTTACCAAAAGGCAAGGAGGCATGAAGTGCCTTGCAAGGATCTATAGGGATCAGATCAGCAAGAAAAATGTCAGTGGATGATGCAAAGTATCCAAAACATGAATCTTGTGGAATCTTTTTTCCTCAATATAGAACAGAAACATAGGCACTCTTTGCAGAAAGCTCTGCCATAAAGCTATACAGGAATAGGAGTGTTCACAATTTTATATCCTCCTCAAATATCAAAATATTCCTCTGAATTCAGCACAAAAAGCTACTTATTTGCAGTGATATTTTCCACTGCATATGTAGGCACACTCATTTGTGGATTTTTGTTTGGTTTTTGTGGGGTGGGTTTTAAGGTAGATAATACAAATCAAAAGCATTCCCAAATGCTTTCTGGGGAGTTTTTCAGCTTTACCCATTGATAAGTTTCAGTTAAGAACAAACTGTTGTCCCAGGTTTGTTGTTGAGCACCTTAGGCTTAGGATTTAGAACTCATCTGATCTCTGTTAAGCTGTTTAAAAAGTGAAATGTTCTAAGATTAATCTTTAGACCCCTTTCTATAATCTGTGGGAAGTCAGCAACCTACAGAGTAGAGTTTAGCTCCATTTCACTTTGGGATGAATTTATAGCTGTGGAACTTATCCCTTGTTATCACAAAGATCTAGATGAGAAAATCATTTCAAAAGCAGGTCTCTAGGCTAAGTAAAAGTTATCTGAGCTGAAGCCTTCCTTATTAACTGAATCCTGCCGATTAACCCTTAAAGTAACATTCTGATTCACAACATATTTATTTATGCAATAAATATAGGCAATTGTGTTCATATCCAGGCAGCCAGAGCAGTAGAATCATCAGAAAATAATTCATCAGCTTCACATGAAAGAAGATAACAGTATGTACACAAAAACCCCCAAAACAAAACCCAAGCTTCTTTCCAGATAATGTATTGCTGTCATCAGAAGAAAACCAGACTTTATTCTCATTTCCAAGGGATGAAATCTGGGTCTGCGGGGGTTTTTGTTTTCATTGTGCTTTTTCAAAAGACTTACAAAACATTTGTTCTCAAGACACCATCTCCTTCATTAAAACAGCATGCGCATGACTCAGTCTCAGAGTATAAAGCATGCGCAGATCACATCATTCTTCATGAGGGTGGCTAGGACAGTGGTTCCCACCCACAGATTTATGTAGTTCTGCTTGTCTTTCAGACTCCTCCTACTGATACTGACTACTCTTTCTCCCCTTGGGACAGTGGTCCCACTTCATTTGGCTTCCTTTTATCCAATTAAATGTGATTCCCAACTTCAAGTGCAGTTCTAGAAACCTGGGTAATTCAAATGCATCCCAAACATGATGATGAAAGTGCAGAGTAGTTTCTCTGACTAGCTTGGACACATTGCCATTGCTTGTCTCACATGCTATTGCATCCTCTCTCTTGTGGTGGAATAAAATTTTTCCCCAAATCTTCACCTTTGAAGTGGAGTACCAGGATGAATACTCTTTAACTCTGTGGTAGATATAGAACACCATAAAGGGAGAAAGGCAGCAGCAGTGCAGACAGTTTGGCTTGAAAGCTTCCTACCTGAAGAAAAATTCAGCTCTCAGATTCTTGCTCCTCAAGAGCAGTGAGAATTATCTGAGACAATCTAAGAGGTGAACTTGGTGGCTGGATATATGAGAGATGGCTGACTCACTCAGCATAGGTTTTGCCCTTGCTCAGAATAGAGTGGGAACCACTGAACTAGAAATGCTTCTCCAGAAACAGTCATGCAAGGAAATAATGCAGTTGCATCCCACCATGCAAGCCAGATACTCCCCTCTCTGTGCTTTGCCTAGTACTGGAGTTTCATAAACAAATGGGTACATGTATGAGAAGAAAAATAATGAATGAATGCTAACAGTGAATCAAACATAGTCCTCTTCCATGTATTTACCACTTTCGCCTAACAAGGACTCACAGTAACTGGGAAATTTTTTCATATATTTTGCAGTTTAGCTAATCACTAGATTTAGTTGGTCTCAAGTAACTGGAAGTAAAAGGCAGTTCTGTTTACTCCAATATTTTAGTATATTATCAGCTGTACTTAAATGAGTGAAATTAGCCTTGTAAAATAACTCTGAATGAGATTTCTAGAAGAATTCTACTTTGACCTACTCCCGAAAGAAATTAGCACACAACTAATGTTAAAAGGACAGCCATGAATCCTGCACTGAACACATTCAAGTGATCTCAGAGAGTTCGTAAGTTTTCTTAATATGAAACAAAGAGCATTCTGCATTTCCAGGGTACTTCTGAACTTTGGCCAATCAGCCTTCCCTTCTATCAAGTAACATTCTGTCCTGTGGAGAGGATCTCACAAAAACATTCAATTGCAAAATAACTGACTGCAATTTCTTGGAAACAAATGTCTTAATTTAAAAAGTCACTTTGCACCCTGAATCTTGAGGACTAAATTTGTAAGTTTCTAATGTTTGAGAAGGAAACATCCCTTTTTAGCAAATAAATTTCCACACTCTATGGTGATGTTTGTCCTCATCAGTATTTCAGTGTAGCTGTGACTCTAAATCCAAACTCACATAACATCTAGATTATTTGCCCTTTAGAAACATGAACACAAGTCCAACTTGGGCTCAACTTTGATGCCCTACAGAAAGATAAAGAGCCCTTACGCACACTGAAGGCATTTGCTTAGCCCCTTTTCTCAGCCACGTTTTCTAAAGTGATTGGAAATGGGTAAAAATAATCAATGTCACACAAATCCATGGGGAAAATAATCAAAGTCCAATTCTTTGTGAAAACAGGATGGGTCTTTTTCACCAATGGGTGCTGCCAGAAAAGTAGGTAGAAACCATATGGATGTTGACATTCTCTTTTACTTTACAGTGAGCATGTCTCCATATATCAACCCATAGAAAGCAAACTAAACTGTAAAATCAGTGTCTCTTGACTAGTTTGCATAGGCCAATCATCCAATGAAAAAAATGAAGTGCTTTACTAGCAGCTTTCTAAATTTGAAGAGCTTAAGCTAGAAAAGTTGTGCTGTGCATTGATGATTTCATGTTTGTGGAATGAAGTGAGAATGAGAACAATGAGCTAAAGCTGAAGAGTAGCAAGATGTTTGTGTGGGGTAGAATAAAATGCTTGTCAATTTAGTCAAAATATTTTTATTTCTGATGATGTGTCTTTCAGATTTCTGAAATGCCACAAATTACGTCTATGTCTCTTTGCATGAAGATAAAGTTCTTGCCCCACATCTTAGGTCACAGTTCAGCAAAATATTTAAGCATGTCACTAACTTTATTCAGATTATCAAAAGCATCCACTTGTTTTCCATTTGCTGAACCAGAACCTGAAAATACACAAGCAGAGATGTTTTTCTGCTGAACTCAAGTGGTAAGTAACTTATATAGATTTGTGTTGGCAGGGTTGGGACTGCATATGGAATGGTATTTAGCTCTTATATTTTTCTTACAGTAAATTTCGAAGTGATTTGCAGAGTAGGTTAGTATCATTCCCATTCTATGTAAAAAGAGAACAGCACTCATTTCTAAGCAGATATTTGGCAGAGCTAGAATTAGATCCCATGTTTTCTCAACAGTGGAACTATGAACTATCTGCAAGGTCATGCAACTTTGGTTTTATGCTTAAATAACTTTTCAGTCTTATTGCCCCTTACTTTTTATGGTGGTTAGATGAACTACTGTAGTAAAAACAGAAAGTGCAGGCAGAAGATGGCATGCAAAAAATATGAAAATAGTAAGTCTCAATTGTTACTTGAATGTATATACCTAAGTTTTCTTGTGAGGCTTGATCCAAAGAATGACTCCCTACTAAACATGACATTACTGTAAAGTGAAGAAAAGTTATTAAGATGAGACGTTAATGATTACCCATGAAAAGCTCTATGAGAAAGAATGGGAACAGCCTTTCATTTGTAGTTAATGTAGTGTGCAGATCAGAATGGCTTTTTTTCTCCTTCCTCTTTTGGGTAGATATATTAAGAAGAAATGCTGATAGTGAAACTTCCCACCTTGCAAAGTATGATTTTTTTTTTCATTGTGCTGTTACTACTGGCCATACAAAAATGCACCACAATATATGTATACTCTCATAACAGGAAGCATTAGTAGTGATTTAGCCACTTAAAAAAAATCAAACCAACTTTCCAAAGGCAAAGAAATATTATTTACCTTGCAGAGATAAAGAAACAGGGACAAATGAATTTCTACAAACACATAATAATAGATCTAGGAATGAACATGATCTCCTGATATCTAGTTGCACAGCTGGACAGTGCTGATTATGAGCAACACTCTAGGAGAAAGTTTAAAATCCTTTGCTAAAAGGCTGGTACATACAACTCTTGAAGTTTTGACACAAGTCAAAATCAGTGGAACAGCTACTAACAACAGTGCTGAAAAATCAGGCCCACAATTCATTCCTCAAAGACATAAAAAGTTGGTCCAAAATAATCAATATATCCATCAAGCAAAGGCCCATCTTAAATGTAGGTCAGGCACCCAAATGTCTGACGAATGATTTGCTGCACTGCAGTAGAAACAAGCACTGATATCTCTTTCTCATAAATCTTCCTTCTTGGGACCTGAATAGATGAAAAGGCTTTACAATACGTGCAGAAGAACAATTGCTTTCTGACATTTCATGGGCTGGTAGGTTTAGGCATTGATTAATAAAGCAAAAACTGGTGGCACCTCTGGCATGAAGTCAGTAAACTCCTTATTAGTGAGTGCAACCCCAGTTCCTCCTGCTTTGGGGGGCTATAAAGGGCATGTAGGGAAAACATTCTTAACAGAATAGCATCATATGTACCACTTTGCTCCACTGCTTACAGGACTCAGCCTACTGCCTCGTCCAATGTGCTCTTCATCATATCTCACATCTTCAGTTTTAGTTTAAAGAGAGCTTCAATAAAGCCTGAGGCTGCTGCCAAACTTTAATCAGCTTTCTAGTATCTCAAGTCCTTCCCTGCAGCCTTGCCTTGAGATTCTGCTTCCAAAACAGACTCTTCCACTCTGTTGTCTCCCCAGTGTTTTTCCCAAATGGTCTAAGAACAAGGAGCTGTATCTAGCTGTGACTTTCTAATGGTGCCAGCTCCTGCTCCCAAGGACAGGTTCTAGAAGGATCCATCACAGAGTTCAACTCTACTACCATGAAGTTCCTAAAGAGCTTTCACCCCACTGAACAGAAACCCTGACCCTTAAAGCACTACACATCCTCAAACCTTTGCACAGCCAGTCTTCATTTTTAGATTATTAACTAGTTAATTTTTCTGTCTCTTCTGGGAAAACTTTGGACCAACTTTTCTCTCTCCTTTATCAACCATTGTTCAGACAATGCAGATTACTACTATTGCTTTCCCATTAAGTACTTAACTGATGCAAGGATCTGGAGATGGAGAGCACTTATGGGCTGCTCTCTCCAGTAGGACTGTGTTCTCTTATTGCTCATTTATTTCATTACAGTCTTAAATCCCAGCTGCAGTGGAGTAAGAGTAATACTTTCACACTAAGTCACTGTGGGAGGAAGAGGATTTTTTTTTTTTTATTTGTCTGGTCTGTAAATAAGAGTTTTATGAGAGATGGGAGGTGGGGTTGTCAAAACAACCAGATTTTATGGCTCAATCCCATGTATATGGAGTCAGTGGATGCTCCCACAAGTACCATCATTTTTCTGTTTACCTGGAGGGTTTCCAATCCCTTTTATTGAATGCTTATTTCCATAAACACATTCCTGCTAACAGGAAGGCTCCAATGAAGGTTTACCAATCATTTTGCTGAGGGTTATTACATACATAATAACATAAAACCAAGATATATCCAGCTAGAATGGGGGGCCTTGGCAAGATTTTGAGCTATGAGTCATACTTTTCGGGTTTTAATCCAGTGCTTCTACACAAAATGACTTCTTCTACTGGCCTGAAAGATACAGGAACTCTGAAGTTACTCCACAAACTGCCACTGCAGGTGTAGAAGCTTCTCTAGGGGCTGTGACTGACAGCAAACTGCTGCAATCATTCACTTTCCCAATTTTAATCTGCTGTTGCAAGTGAGTCAGTACATGTTTTGGCTAAAAATGCTTTAAATTAAACATATTAATACTTGCATATTAAAGGCCAAAATTCAGCTGCTTCCAACACTGGCGATGGCTAAACTCTCTAGACATCTACATGAATGCAACTGAGTGTGCTTGTGACTGCTTAACCTGGGCAGTGCCATGGAGGTGTAGTGCTTAAGGTTCATGAGGGTTCACAAACTAGGTAACTCCCACCCAGGCAGTCTTTGAGACGAGCAGATTAGCTTGTGATGATGGTGGCAGGATGGGGAAGTCAACTTTTCCTGATAATTTGGCACAACAGCACTCATTTGTGTTATAAGAAAACTTGGGATAGGTTTTTCTTTTCTGTTAACAGCAGTTTGAACCCAAAAAATTCATACAGCAGCCAGTGTGAACCTGCTTTTTACAGCTTCCTTTATTGAAGCTGTCATGTTGCACAAAATGTTTAAAAAACAACAACAACAAAAAGATAACTTTTCATCAGGCTAGGCACTGGAACCCAGGCCTGACCTCTGATGCAACAGTTTTCAAATTTTGCTCCAATTCTTGCTCTTCTCTGCTCTGTAAATGGAGATTAAAATGGAATAGCTTCAGCACAAGTCTGTGAAACTATTTATCCTTTAACTGTTATTGACTTTCATTGTGTGTGATCCATTGACAGCAGTTTAACATTAAGTATTTTACATTTTTGACCTTAGAGGTTGAATTATTTTATGTGCTTTTGAATCTGCAACGTAGCTGAAGTGGGTTATAAATACACCACTGCCATTTGAGACCTTGCAGGTTGACTGACAATGACTACTCTGCTCTAATCTTCAGTGACTGACCACTACTAGGATTGTTGATTCCTTCATTGTCTTAGCTTGTAAATTCCCAAAGTGACTGGGAGCTTTCCCATCTGTTTCAACAGGGGTGGGACCAACATCTCAAACCAAATGTAGTTTTTTTATACTACCAGAGAAACTGACTATCCTGCTGATCCATCTTAGCCATCCACCTGATTATTTATCATCAAGATATCTTTGCACATGTTGAACTGACACAGATTCGATCCCTGACACTGAACCATTGCTCTGTGCAGGACTGCTGAGCAGTAAAATGAAGCAGAACTTTAAATTCACCCCAGAACAACCTGGATGCTAAACCCTGGGTCTGTGGCATGGATATGGAGAAATCTAGATCATCATTAACCATAACAAACAAAATAAAGCTGTTTACAGACACTCAGCAAGCAACACTGCATTTGTATGATTAGCATTTTAGCTGTGTTGTTAAACTGAGAAAAAAAGCAAGCAATTAGGAAATGGTTGGTTAGTCATTTTTAATGACTACCTGTGGTGTTAGTAGAGCTCATGAATCCACAAATAGCTATTTCAGTTGCATCCTCCAGCAACTGTATTGAAACAAAGCTATAACAATGGCAGCTACATACCTGGCAGTACCATCCAATTGTTCTTTCCTTTTATAGAAGAGAGGAAGCATTACAAGAAAGCAAGGAGAGAAGAATTACATAATAAATTCAGATTTTTTTTTTATATGTAAATTTCTAATCTATTGCTGACAGTTTACACCTCTTCTGTTTTGTGACCATAGCTGACAGCAGAACAAAAGCTACATTTTCAACAAGTCATAAAGCAAAGAAAGTTATATAGCTTCCTGAAACCAATCTGTGCTGTTTAGACTGGCAATCCAGTGTTTGGTGAGAAGTGAACTCCTTTGCCCTCTCTCCCAGAACCTTATTTGCAAAACATCCATGAAATTTCAGGTCATGTCTGAATCACAGAAGAACTTACATAGAATGAACAAGCTTGAAGTTACAGTAATGAGTCTAGACTCTAGGCAAGCATGAGAATTATTCTCTGGACAAAACCTTAGGTCAAGAAACCCTCTAGAAATTCCTTTACAATGGATAATGTTGAAATAGAGTGTGAGAAGGGCTAAATAAAAGGAAGGAAGTGTACTGAGCCTTAATGAAATATTTTTTGATGTATGTGAAACCAATCCCGAAGAAATATTTTGTGAATAAAACAAAGAAAGAGCATTTGTGATTTGCCCTTTGTGGAGGCAGGAGCCTGAAATGACTCTTCAAGTCACTTCTGAGCAACAGCTGGAGCTGCAGAATTATCACAGTGAGCACAACTTACATGTGGAAATTGCTGTTTGAGCTTAGCAGTAGTCTAAGGGCACTTTCTTTTTTTTCAGAATGAGGCTTAACAGCAAGTCCAGAATGGAAGTTTAAAGCATAAACTTGGATATGTAATGCCCATTATTAGCAGCTGATAGTCTATGGCTAAAAGTCTTGGCTTTCATAGGGCCAACCTTTTAAAATGTATGACCTCAAGGTGAGGAAGATGCCTATTTGACAGGCAAGAAAAGTGAGGATTAGACAGACTCATATCCATAAACATACTAGCATCCATTAAGTCTGAATGTATTCACATATGGAATGCTCTCCACTGAACTCACAAGTGATGACTGAAATAAAACAGTAACGCCCACTCTCCAGAAAAGTTTCCTTGTGAACCTTCAGTTAATAAATTGAGTGGGAAACAGTTTTAAACAAGTTTTGGTTGTCCTCCACTGAATTACTTCCTTGAGAAATTGATATTACTAAAGGACAAGCATTTGACAAGCATTTATTATGTTTACATGCTATGGCCACCTCTGTGGACAACACAGTTCTCAGGCCAGTTGAGTTAAAGAAGGAAAAGTAAGAATTTTCAGCATGGCCCAATACCTTGAAACACACAACTACATCATAGAGGGTGTAAGAAGTACAGGCACCTTTGCAATCCAGGGCTAAAATTTTATCAGAATCAAAATTACTGAGGGAGACACTGAGATTTCTAGGGCAAAAAACACCAGAATCTTACAAAGGAAAGCTGCTGGTCAGGCAAGCTTCTCCTCTGTTTCATGCCAACATGAGAGCCACTGATGCAGTTATCCATGTGCCCCTGATACATCCCACCAGGGAATGGATCCAGAAATCAGAAACGTGCTTTTCATTCTCAGACAGGAAGTTAACAGGCAACTAACAATCTGCTACCTACAAAAGCCTCATTTATATACATAAAGTCCATGTTTCCTGTGCTGACTGCTACTTCACAGAAAATGATAATGGAGAAGTGGACAATGCACTTACCTAAAAAATGGAAATGATACAATTGATTCATAAAACCTCCAGGTGGCAACTAGATCAATTCTGTTGGGGTTAGTAGCATAGTATCTCCAGGCAGCCTGAATTATAAGGGAGAGAAAACAATCAGTGTTAGGTAAAGCTACTCCCCAGGCTGACAGCAGCAAGATTGTTTCAGAGAACATAATGATGCAACTGAGTGACTATCTGGGAATTAATTACTAATCATCCATAAAAAATGAGTGTCAGTATATGGCAAAATTATTGATTCTGGATTATGATCTGGGAGGGCTGTCAAAGGAAACAAGACATGGAGAGAACTACAAGCCTCAACAAGACATTTCATTTGACTATAGTTGTTCTATTCCCCTGCTGGTATGTCTAAAAGAGCTTCAAGCCCTACTGGACTTGTCCAATATTTCTGGAAGTGCTTAAGCTAGTTTACTATCTAATGTACCATCAGAGGAAATTTTGCCGAGCAATTTTCTATTCCAGCATTTAGCTCCAAACAAAATTCCCTAAGCACATACCTAAAAATTACTCTAGCTAAATTAGCTACTTGCTAAGTGGAGATACTTTAATTTAAAAGATGAATTCCATTCACAACTCATCCCTGCAGCCCTTTCTGTTTGCTAAGAAGTGGCTTTAATGAGAACAGCATGATATGCCACTCAGCTCTTTCTCCTGAGGACTGGTTTAATCCTGAGCAGACCTGAGCACCAACACTTCCACCTGATATTGCAGAAACTTTCTCTGCCCCTCTATGGAAATGCTGCCATTTACTTCACTGCCATCAGGGTGTGCTCCACACCTACTAAGTGGAGTAGTGACTTACTTCTGTCAAATTTGTCAGCCCCCACACTAGTAATTTTAGAATTTATTTTCTATATTTATAAGATAATAACTGAAGTCCAAGCGAGCTAAGGAGTCTCTTCCCATTAAAACCTCTGATCATCCAGATCCAAGGTGTGTTTCAGTTTTTACAAATCACACATAATATTTATGTCATTTGCCTTGATTGAAACAGTCACTATGTGACTTCTGTTGCTGTTTTCACATCAATAACAGGGTTACATTTTTTGCACATAAAAGCACTCTCTCATGGGAACTGACAAAACCTGAATTTTGGAAAGAATGTTTTCAACAGCTTGTTTTCTTCGGTTTTGTAGCACTGAGGCAGAAGTTAGTTGGTTTCCAGAAGCTAGCAGATGAGGCCTTTTCTTCTAAAGATCCTGCTCTTCTGAAAGATATGCTGGGTATTGAAAGATTCCTCAAAAACTGCAAGGATCTCTGAATTATTTGGCTTGAGGTGAAAAAATTAACTCCTTTACAAACACAGCTTCTCATCTCCCACAACGGGAAATGAGAATTTGGGCAGGGGGGAAGCAGTAGCACTTGTTTATGTGATGCAGCAGTATTCATATACCACACTTTCCAAGGAGGGGATAAGTGGCTGCAAACCTGAATGAGTTCAGCTGCTGGCTTTCTTCTTTTCTCAAAATGTTTTTGACGATGCTGTTCTTGGACCTTCAGTGCCAGCCCTGAGCCCAAAATGCCCTGAAAACAGAGAGTGATGCAAAATTTTAGGCATTTATTAATCAGAAAAAATGGATTAATGATGAGAGGAAACAGGTCTGTGGGTGGAGATGGCTACATGGAACCTTTGTGTGGTACAGCATGCCTTTCCCAATATGCAAAGTTGGGAAGACCAGCTCAAGTGTCTGAATCACCTCTTAAAAAGAGGGGGTTGGATTCCACTGGCAGTTTTAGTCACTTTACCTCCTTTTTGCAAGTGCACAGCACTGAGCTGGGACTAACAGAGAAGGGGGAAAGTACTTACTGCAGGAAGAGCAAAGAAAGACACTCCAATGAGAGAGAATGTAGCTGCAATGAGCCGTCCCTCCCATGTTTTGGGAGTCTTGTCTCCATATCCAATCGTAGCAAGGGTGATCTGTGGGCAGAAAGACCAAGACTTGCCATAAGAAAAACAAAGCCAATGGCTCTGCTTTAACTGGCACATGAAATCTGTCTAACTTACTTAGCTCTATGGGTGCTCATGCACACCCCCTTTGAAATAGGATCTTGATTATAAGGCAACCGTTTTTTTTTATGGCATCATAGTCCAGAGACATTGCACATGGGAGAACGGATTTAGTCTTAAAGCAGCTGCCTCTCTAGGATGCATTTGCTGAAGGGGAACTCTATGTGACATTGCATACAGAGTGAATCTACTGCCCACCATTAGTGCACATTTAGGAATGGGTCTTGTCAGTTTACAGCTTGCAGAGCTTTAACAAACAATCCGGGCTACTTCTCCCTGAAGTCTCAGTCTCTGTAAAACAGAGATGACTTTGTGAAAACTTACTCCTCTCCTGCAGAACTGCTTATTTCCAGCTGTGTAACTTTTATCACCAGTGAGGCTCTACGTCTGTGTCCTGGATATGTAAGGACATGAAAATACTCAGGTGTTCTATGCAACACTTGTGACCTTTTGATTAATAATGATGGGGAGCGACCTTGCAATTTATAAGTGAACTGCAGTAAATAAATATGCTGCTGAATTTTAGTTACAGCATGATATAGACTCCTCTAACTCTTGGTAGCAAGGCAATATGAATTCTACTAGGTGACAAGAATATTTTGTGATCAGATGAACAGTGGCACAAACCTCTCTTCATCCCAAGAGACAAGAACAGGTATTAAAGGTCCCTCTTTCTCAGTATCCTACCATCAGTGACATTGCATGAGTAATTCTTGAGGAATGTATGCAAGACTCAAATGAAGTGCTGAGTTGTTCTTCCCAGAGACATTCTGGACTTGAGGCATCCCTGCTTTGGTAATATTATATCAGTAACATAACGTTATAGCAGTAACATAAATAATATACCACTAGTTATACCAGTAACATACTCCTCACCCAAATTTAGCAGCACTTATACTGTAGTCCTTAACATCAATACTTGATCTCTTCTTGGGCATGAAGTTTTTAAGAAGGGGATAAGGTATTTTTGGAGTCACTCACCAGTCCCCACCACAGGGCATCTGCATAAGTTTCAAACTCCTCCTTCATCTCCACCCCGTTAACATCCTTTTCAGGAACATCTTTTTCAACCAGATAAACAAGAAACGAGGATAGGATGAGTGTCAGGAACCCAATGTACCAAGCAGTGATGAGTTCCTGCAAAAGAAACAGATGGACAGTGGAGAAGCTGAAAACTGTTTCAGTACCCACAATGGCAGAGAAAACATCAGGAGAAGAGAGAAGCACTGAGCATACAGTGGAGCTGTCACTACTGGCTTGATCACAGCTCATGACAAGCTCACCTCAGCACTCACTGGGAAATTTACAAGAACTAGCCATTACATGGCATCTTCCTTGGGAATAGCTTGGAGCAATCTGCAGTTGTAGCTCTGCAAGAAGCTGAGTTAAGGGCTTGGCTGAATCCATGACACAGGGCTCTTCTTGACCTTGACTCTTCCCATTCCTGCTGCCCCTCGGCTTTGTGCATATATAATTATTTAGACATATACCATTGACCAAGTCTGGGACTGAGTCTGGATCCAGCTGCACTTAAACTCATCTCTGAGGAGGAGTTTAGAAAGCAAGTGGGTCCTTTCTGAACCTCATGAATCAACAAGAGCATCTCCCTGATAGTTTTATCTGACCTTGTCCTCTATGCAGCAAATAATCAAGGGTATTTTGCCATCAAATGTGTTAAGGTCTTTGTGAAAACAAAACCTGAGCTTCCTTGTTTTAGAAAAAGTGACTAGAGCAGAGTGTTAAAGCAGAGCTAATCCCACTGAGGTGGGAGATGCAGCAACCCAAGTTAACATCCCAGCAATGTCTGAAACAAAGCAGAAACATTTTTGATGAGGGTCTTCAAAGGCGGGTAAAAAAAAAAATCAATGTTCCACTTCCTTTCATTTTTTGAGAACTGCATTTGGGAATAATAATTTAAAAAAATGTAGCTGAGAATTTCATAATTGAGCCTTGATATAAATCAGCTTTATTGGCCAACTTCTGTTGTGCACCCATAGGAGGAAATTTGTTGGCTAACCTTGCTACCAAAATTATTTATTCGGTGTCTCCAGAAGAGCAAAGTTCTCACAACTCCTTCTTATCTCCCTCAGTCTGCTGAGGTTCAAAGGGTGATGGTGAGGGATCAAACAAGGAACATTTGAATGAAATGAACACAATGAACACTTGAACAATTTCTAAACAACATATTTGGCACATCATAGACTTCTTCTGTGATCTCATTTTCCCGAGAAACATTTTTAACGTGTTTATGTGCCACCTGCCTTGTGGCAGATTTACATGGGGAGGAAATAGAAGTTGGTATGAAATGAAGCATGGTGGGTACCCCTATCAGCCACTACAAAGAAGCAAAGTATAAATATTATGCTGTGCCAGCTGGCATTTTAATTTTCCAAAACCCCTAAAATGTCAGGAATGTCATTCATGGATAAGCAAAAGCAGTATGTAGCACAAAGTCTATGCAATTTTCCTACACCCTGTGCAGATGAGAAATCTCATCTACAGGATTTTTTATGTAGATAGTTGTAATAACGTTTGGTGAAAATGCAAGAACACAATGTATCTGTCTGGTGCCAAACAGGATGTGTCTGATGATTGCATCAAGTCAAACTGAGCAAAGATGATTTTAGAAACTTTGTCTGTGTGGATTCACACTGTGTGCATCTTGCATTGTCTGACCCAAGAGAAATTAAACCAGTAGCTCTCTCTGAAACCACATTTCTGCTAACCAGCTTCTTTCCATCCCTTTCGGAGTCCTGCACCACCTGTTGATCAGACAAGTCTGAGAAGCTACTGCAAACATGTTGCAACTACAGAGACATTTCTGGCAAAAGATTTCAACACACTTCACTGTTAAAGGGATGCTCCTGCTCTCATTCAGTGTAAATGCCAAATTCCTGTGAGTGTGGGAATGAACACTGTCTATTGTCACTTCCCAGTACCACTACTAACTAGAGTAGAGTAAAACAAGGGGAAGAAATGGATTAGAGAATGGAAAAGGGAATAAAACTGAAAGGACAAAACTACTGCTTGAACTACTAGATACAGTCCCAAGAAACTGCTGTACCTGTGCATCCCCTCTATGGCCCTTCAATATCTTGCCCCTAAATCCCAGCTGAGCTGTGCAAGCTCCTAACTTACTTTGCTATGTGCACAAATGGCTGATCCCAAAAGTTTCCATGTGCCACCTCGCCTGTCCATCCGGAGCATCCGTAGTATCTGAAGGAAGCGAAGGCTTCTGAGAGATGTGGCCAAAACATTGCCCTGGTTCCCAACAGCAACCACTGGCACTGAAGCAATCAGCACAAAGATATCTGCAAGGTGAGAAGAACAAAGCCTGCCAACAAAAGTAGTCCCATCACCTGCTTCTTAATCCCATCTGATTGTGCCGCAATTTTCCCTGGGCAAGTTTTAAAGCTGCCTGAAAATGCCTTCTCTTGCCAATTAAACAGATATCTGCACCTGCCACACAGTCAGCATCATGGACACACACAGGACCCACCAGAATGCCTCATAATCTCTTTAGAGATCAATGCACTGGACTTGAGACACTGTCTGAGCTACCTTAGGGATGCACAGAAACAGTGTCCTAATGCTGACAGAAAAACAGCCTTCATTCAATTCATTGTTCCATAGGAACACCCCAGGGAACAGGTCACCAGATAAGAAATTCAGTTTTTGATGGTACATTTAGTATTTTGTAGTTTTGGCTGAGTTTTTCCCATTTAAATCCCAAAGCAAGTACTACTATTTTTTATAAGCACACACAGGGCCAATTTGCTGAGCAACTGAAGAGAACTGAAATGCAAATCACATTGCTGCTTCTGGTTTATTTCTTTTTCTTTCTTTTCCTTGTTTTCTCCTGCTTTTTGATTCCATACATATACAAGAAGAAAGTGATACTAGAAGGCTTCAGACATTCTCTCGGCACGTAGTTGTAAAATTGTCTTCATATTCTATTTCCAGCCAAAAAGAATGGCACCAAATGGATTTCAGATTTATTAATTTCCAATCATTCTCAAAACAACCTTGTGCCAGTGATAACCAAGAGATGATATCAGTATATCCAGTGGGGTCTTTTGTGCTTTTTACTCAAATATCAATAAAGATTCATTCTCAGACGTGAGAAGACACTTTTACTAAGAAAGCACGAGGCAGTATCAATCCCACTTGCCCACACTATGCTCTACTGCCTTCACAATACTATTAGAAGTATAAGAAGTATTTCTACAACAGTAGCACCCATAGGAGAACTAATAAATTAAAGATAGAATAGATGCACAAAGAAAATTTGTTCCAGTGCCTTCCAAGCCTGAAAGACAACATTAGTTAAATCACAAAGATTGCAAATTCAGACCAACAAAGGGCAGATCTGATTTCACCACTCTTTACACTAGCTCTTGGACATCCCCCAGACTGACTTAGAAGGAAAAGGACATAACTAGGAAAAGTGTAATAGAGACTATTTGCTTACCCAGCATGCATAAGGGCTTCCTGGCAAATTTGAGTCTCCCCCTCCATCCTTTGTAGCGACAGCAACACCCAGCAGCCCAGATTCTTAAAGCAAACTCTGCTCCAAAGATGAAAATGGCAAAAGTTTCCTGTACAAAAGACACAGACTATGTTTTTAGGCTTGACACAGGGTTTTGCAGCAATTCTGGACTCATGGAGATAGCTGAAGGAAACATGAGAGATAAGTGCTGGGCTATGTGTATGTGAGAGAGAGAGAGAGGAAGAAAGTGGGAAGGAGAATACAGGTTGATGACAGAGGCAAGGCAAAGAGTGATATAGCTTTACAGCCTGGTAAGTACTCTGCAGAAAGGATGTGCCTCTGCTATTGGGTCAATGTGATATGCTTACTCTGCCTTGATGGAAGGGCAATTACTTGACAAAAACCCCTCCTGTTTCACATAAAATGAGAAGACAGATATATATGAGTGGTGACTGCAAAGTCCCCAGTGCACTGTATACCCACACCCAGGGTTAACCACCAGCAGCTCATTCTTACAGCCATATCTATAGAGACAGGGACAGGATATAGTATATCCATATGGTCAAAAATTCAAAGCAATGATAAAGGCATGTAAAAGACACATTTAAGGTATATATTATCCCCTTAAATTTCTGGTGCATTGCTCAAGAACTCTTCTAAGCACAGGGAGGGAATGATGAGGAAAGAGCTTCTCAGAGGTGCTCAGTGGAGATGGGCCAAGGACAGCATGGGATATACAGTTACTTTTCCTCTCTGTGAATATCTGGCAAGAATGGAAGGGGGATTTTTCCTGATGCTCATACCCACAGCTTCTAGGCACTTCTGAAAATCACTGAGGGCCACACAAAAGCAAGGACAGGAGAAGGAAAAATAACCTCAGGCTTTTTCAAATGTGAAAAGATGGGTCTAAGCAGGGTAACAGGGACCAAAAATGAGTTTCACATTCCCTAGGGGATGAGGGAGTTTCCATACAGGCATTTTTTGAGAAGGAACATGCAAAGGGAATTCACCTTTCCTTTTGGCATTTTGTCCTTGCTCAGATCTACATCTCTGGGGGTACAAGGGGAAATGTAAGCTGAGATCCTGGAACTATTCTGTCTGTTTAGTTTCCCTGGGGGTGGTTTCCTACAAGGCCAGGTTAAGTGAGAGGTTGTGATCTCTCACGTCAGCTATGGGAGCAGAGAAAATTCTTTGTTAGGGTCATTTTCATCAAATGATGAATATGTGAGGGGTTTTTGTTGCAAATACATTTTGTCTCATGGATAGTCATCAATTTCAGTATTGCTGCTACTGGGCACAAGCATGAATCCAATTCTTATGACCTCCCTTGAAAGAAATGCTAGGATTGGTGAATACTCAAGAATGAAACAAAATTGCTGAAAGATCCCCCAAAAAAGAGTTTTCAAATGTGCTCAGATCTGGTATGTTCCATAGGAAATGTCCTGCTACTTTGATGGGAGAATTGCTGGGCAAATGCTGAAAAGCCATTATTTAAAAGTCTCAGGTTAGTATTTTTTCCTCTTTTCTTACTCCCCTTTTACTTAGTTGGTATTGACAATGGATTGGGAACTCTCCAATATTTAAGTGCTCCAGGATCAACAAAAGAAATCTTATTGCATGCAAAGTTGGGAGTAAGTTTCCATCACTGCTGTTGGGGCTGATTTCAATTCAAGAACATTACCAGGATGATGCAGCAGCCAGTCTACCTACCAGCAAGAGGAGCCAGTCTCCCGAAACAGTTTCATACTCCTTGAAAGTTGTCAGGACAGCTAAGATCAAACACCCCAAGACAATCAGAAACCTGGAATGAAATAAAAGGAAAAATCACAGCATTGTTACCCCTCCCTGTATTTGCACTGCAGATGTTGCCTTTAAAAACATGGGTGGAGATCTTCAGGAAATGGCTACTTCACACTGGTGAGTACTGAGGTGGGCTCTCACAAAGAGCAAGGGTTCTCAACCTGGACAAGGAGGCTTGGCAGTCAAGAAATCATGGCAAGATCCTAAATCAGAACGGCCTTGGGATAGACAGGAATTAACTCATTTGCATTCTTCAGGAAGAAAATGGATTATACTGTATTTGGGGAAGGGATTGTATGTTATGGCAGGGGACTGTTATGTTCAGGAGGTCTATTCCAAGCTGCCATGCTGTGTGCTTCACAAAATGGCACCGCAGTTACAGTGAAATACATCTAGTTGGAACATCAATTGACACATTGATGGCATGACTACATCAGTAGACAATGGAAGAGCTACAGAAGTCATTGATTTGGACTTGTGTAAGGCCTTTGACACAGTTCCCCACAACATCCTTCTCTCTAAATTGGAAACATACAGAATTGATGGGTGGATAATGAATTGGTTGAATGGTAGCAACCAGAGGGTAGTGGTCAATGGTTTGATGCCCAGATGGAGATCTACAACAAGTGGTATCCCTCAGGGGTCCCTACTGGGATCAGTACTGTTTAATATCTTCATCAACAACACTGACAGCAGGATGGAGTGCACCCTCAGCAAGTTTGCAGATGACACCAAGCTGAGTGGTACAGTTAACATGCTTGAGAGATGGGATGCTGTCCGGGAACCATGGATTAGAAAGAAGCAGACAGCCACGAGAGAATTGAGAGACAGAAAGGAAAATGCAGAAATGTCTGACTTCATGGGAAGAGTTGCTGAGTTTGGAGAATTGACTTGAAGGAGAACAGCAAGAACAAAGAACCCCAGTTTCACACAGCTGCGAAATGTTAGATTAGAAGTATAGAAGATAGTTTCTTCAAGGTTGTGTGCTATGCAGCTAGCCTGAAATACAACGGAGTAGTTAGAAGACTTGTGTTAGTTTAGTTGAGCTTGCGGATTGTAATGAGATAGTGTGAATAGAGACAATGTACTTTTCAGGTACTCCCTTTAGCAGGTGCTTGGTGGTATTGTACTGCTTGGGGGGAGGAGGTTATAAAAAGGCTGTGTGAGAAATAAACTCGGCTCTCTTTGCACCTCGCATTGTTGGTGTTCTGGGGGTCCATTAGTGGCTTGATTCTGATAATAGATGGCTTATGCTTGGTTCACATTGAATCATATGCTGAGCCCATCTCCCCATGGGATGCCATCCAAAGGGACTTGGAAAGCCTGAGAAGTGGGCCTGTATGAATATAAAGAGGTTCAACAAGGCCAAATGTAAAGTCCTGCACCTAGATTGGGGCAATCCTCGATATCAGTACAGATTGGGAGATTATGAGATTGAGAGTAGCCCTGTGGAGTGGGACCTGGGGATACTGGTGGATGAAAAGCTGGATATGAGTTGACAACGTGTGCTCACAGCCCAGAAGGCTAGCTTAATCCTGGGCTGCATCACAAGAAGTGTGTCCAGCAGATCAAGGGAGGTGATCCTGTCCCTCTACTCTGCTTTGGTGAGACCTCACTTAGCATACTGCATCCAGCTCTGGAGTCCTCAGCATAAGAAGGACATGAACCTGTTGGAGAGGGTCCAGAGGAGGGCCATAAAAATGATCAGAGGGTTGGAATGCTTCTCCTATGAGGAAAGACTGAGAGAGTTGGGGTTGTTCAGCCTGGAGAAGAGAATGTTCTGGGGATACATTATTACAGCCCATCAGTACTTAAAGGGAGCCTGGAAGAAAGATGGAGACAGCCTTTTTAGCAAGGCCTGCTGTGATAGGACAAGGAATAAAGGCTTTTTTCTAGCGGTGTGGAGATTTAGACTGGATGTAAGGAGGAAATTCTTCACAGTTTTGATACATTGTGATACAATGAGGATGGTGAAGCACTGGAACAGGTTGCCCAGAGAGGTGGTAGATGCCCCATCCCTGGAAACATTCAAGGTCAGGTTGGATAGGGCTCTGAGCAACCTGATCTGGTTAAAACTGTCCCTGCTCACAGCAGGAGGATTGGACTAGATGACCTCTAAAGATCACTTTCAACTCTAACCTTCCTATGATTCTATTATTCTATGATCATGAGATCTGAGAAACAGTAAATGTTTCAATATAATGCAGCACCAGGACAAACCCTCCTTTGAAAACTGTGCTGTATTTATTTGTTCTTTCCCTTTTTGCACTCATTTTTATGCAGATAAAAAGAAAAACAAGTTAGAAAGAGAAACAATAGAGAGGGTAAAGTTCTGCTGTCCAATAAACAGAGCGTGTGATAAATCACTGCCTCTGTGCTATTGTCTGCCTGTGAGACTCTAGAACACAGAGATTTGACAGAAATTTTAACTCCCACTGCTGGTAAATCCAATTCAGTCCAATCTAAAATCATGTTGCTCTGGTTTGTAAAGCTATTCCCATGTTCAAGCTATTAAAAATCTTTTATATATAAAAGGTAAGAAAAATCAGGGAAGTCTTGTGATTACTGTGAAGCAAAAAGGGGGAAGCTCATATTCTAGTACTTCATGTACCCAGATCATGGGCATTTTAATGTGTTCCCCAATCTGTTCCACAGGAACAGAGGGGCAGGTGACCATGGAAATATTTCAGACCTTCATGAAAAAATTGAAGGATGTCTCCATAAAAGCTCTCAATCTATTGATTTCATGACTAGGGTACATCAAAGAAATGATAGGTATTAGCTACAGAAATCATCCAGGGAAAAAAGCTTGTTAAGCATCAAACTGTGTTTAGTGTGTACTAGTTGTTTTGAATTCCAATGTGATACCTAAAGTGTGATTTAATTTCTTGCTGAGTGAAACTCCACTTCTTTTCACTGGGTGAAACAAGCAGAACCCACTGCCTTCCCCATGGAGGCAGTGAGTGAGTAAGGACCATGAGGAAGGGAGACTCAGCTCAGAGACATGTACCACCTAACCCACCTTGGGGGTTTTGTTTCCTTCAGGTGTAGAGAAACCTAAGGCTAAGGGAGCATAGCATGTTCTGAGAACTGACAACATTTTTGCAGCTGGAGTAAAAGGAGAGAGGTGAGCTCCAGACAGCTCCTGCTGCCTTTTGGGGGGCAATTTCCTCCAAACAGCATCAGCTAGCACTCTCCACCCAAGGAAGAGTGAAACACTTCACAGGAAACCCTGGAGGATTACTTTGACATTAGCTGTTCAGGCTGAAGTTTCCTGTGCCAGGTAAATTTCAGATAAGCTATTTTGAGCAAGGTTAGAACAGAACTCATGCTAATTCTGAATTTCTTTGACAAGTTTCACCTTCTCCCACTCACCAGCCATGCTCTAGAGAAAGGGTTATGTGGTTGGTAGGAAACAGCTTTTGGGCCCAGCATGCATCTTTTACCATCTACCTGTTATAACCACACTCCAGCTGCTCAAGACATTTGGCAGTGAACTTAGCAATTCTATTATGTTCCTGTTATATCCTCAAGCTTGCTTTACCACACCATACCTTGCTCTCCCCATACTGTAATTACAGGGCCAGTATCTCACTGGCTTCCCAAGACCCACAATCCACTTACCCCTCATCTCTATGAGCAAACTGGTGCAAACTGAGACAACATGATTCCTTTCATTAGCTATAAACCATCTATGGTCTGCTACATTCCAGCCATTCCAGTGGTGCCATCACTAATTCTCTACTTACAGCCTTGAGCTGCTGCTGCTTGATGCTTTCCATTACAGACATTTCAATATACCATGTGAAAATTCATCATCCATCAGCTTACAAGTATCATTTAAATGGCTTAATGAAAGGCCAAACACACTGAAAAGAGTCCAAAGAAATTACATCACCAGCTACTTAATCTAAAAGTGTGGATTTACAATATCGTTCAACAGAATAGCACTGTCAGTTAACCGATGATGTGCAGTTTTCTGTCCAAGAGGAAGACACTAGTGAAAGCGAAATCTCTTGCCTAAAAATGCCTGCGGTTTTACCACTAGAGGGGATCGGTGCTCCACAGAGCAAGGGGATACAGGCGCTCTCGCACTTGATTTCCTTCCCTATGAAACAAACTCAATGCAGATGAGGATCGCACCCACGTATTCGATATGCAAGAAAAGGAGTCTCTCTCAGAGGCGAAAAGGCTTTTCCTTGGTCACTAAGAAACCTGAATGTTGGCATTAACGGACAAGGGGTGCTGCTTGCTTGATCACTTTGTGTGGCATAGCCCATGCTGCAAGTCCCACCACTCCAACCATGAAAATCATGCAGGACAGAAAAAAAAGTAAAAGTAGGTTGAAAGGTTGAGACTGGGGATCACAAGTCACCATGACTTATTTTGAGGAAAAATCTGAGCAAGCAATGTGGTCTCAATCCTCAGTTGCAGGAAGTGCATGAATGCAGCTCAGAAGAATGCCTTGGAAGTGCAACTGCTGAGCAGGAACTGCAGTCTCAAAAACCACATAGCCCACACAGATAGGCTCCAGCTCCTTCCTGCAGTACTCTGGGGTGTTCAGGGATGAAAAGCCTGTGTTGGGACACATAATGACAATCCATCTTGGAAGGGTCAGCTATCCTCCTACCACACTGTTTCCAAAGGATAAACATCCACTGCAAGTTAATCAAATCACATCTCAGCAATCCTTCCTCAGCATCTGAAATGATGACTGTGTTCAGAGCACTTCATGAATTTTAATCTCCACTGATGCTATGCAACCCACCAGTTTCCCTGCAGCCTCTCCTGTTTTGGATCTTGGTGTTCATGAAGCCTACAAGTCTTCTTGTGTCCTCTTTCTATGGAACATGTCATACAGATGTCATTGTTTTTTAATAATCCCCCTTGCCCAGTAAAGATGACAACAAGGTACATTTTCTTGCTGCTTACACTCATAATTGTGTGCCTAGGCACTATCTATGCCTGTTGCAAACACAAAGACTACCTTGTTTGACAGTTGCTGAGTCTACATCACCTAATTTCATCTTTTAGAGACAGCGATGTGGGTCCAGTGGTTGAGCTTGGTCATAAAATCATAACAGGCAAATGACAGGGAAAGAAACTGTTAAAATCACAGAGGATGTGCAGAGAAGAGACCAATACTGACCCAGGGAATCAAGGGACAGAAAAGAATGTCTGGAATCCACTCACAGTTATAGTGATACTATCCATGGGATATAGAGCACCAGAGTTAGTAATGAAAATTGAATCCTGTTAAGTCTAAGCTTCCTATTAAGTAGAGTTTCAGCAGGTGGCAGTCCAGACTTCAAGGCTGTAAATCAGATATGGCAAATGAGGATGTGAAATTGGTTCTTCAGTTTTTAGAATCATCATTGCTATCATTTTACACCATTTTTTCACAGCCTGTTACAACATACCTATTTTCAGTATTATGCCTAAAATTATGATTAGTCTGCTGGATGTCTAAGTAATGCAGAGACTTCTATTTGCTCTCACAGCTTCAAGATCATTTCTTGCAAGCCATTAAAATTTCTTCTTTCTCCAAATGTTCTTACGGATCTTAGATTTTTCTTCTTGGCTTCATTTGGTACTTTCATGTTTTCCCTTAAAACTTGTGCTCTAGTTTCATTATGTTCTACCACCTGGTAAATGCTAATGGATTTCTCTAAGGTTATATTAGGAAAATCTGGCAGTGTTTTGCTAAATTTTTGGTGTAGGGTTCCAAATGCAATATGGTTCTAAAACCATGATTCCCACACACTTTCCCAAATTTCATATTGGAACAACACTTTTTTTTTTCAACTCTTGGCTTTTACTCATAAGGATTAAAAATGCATCTTTTCTCACAGTACTTTCAGTTGCTCTATATTCCTATTCACCATCTTCTTCTCTGCATCCAAACTTCAGTTTTCACAGAACATCTGCAGTATCTTGCATTGATCGTTTTATGGTTACTAATGAGATGCCTGAGATGGGTTTTTTAACACCAAAAAAATTGACATTACCAAATATTTGAGAACAGCTCTTCAGAGAGAAGGGAATGCATGTCTGATTTTCACTGGGAAATCTTGGCCCTTTTTCTTCAGGTCCACTCCTAAATACTTTTTTTCTTCAGGGCCCTGTGTATCAACACTGGCAGCTTCCTTAGGGAGTCTGGCATGCTGGTACAAGATATGATGGGTCAGCAATGTCAGATAGCATGAACACCATTAACCTGGATTTTCTCTAGGGGACATGTCAGAAGAACGGCCTGACACTTCTTCCAGGTTTGCTGGCATGAGAGTGCAAAATAGCCCAGAGGACTACATTTTGCTGCCTGATTTTTCTCAGCTTGGAAGACATGAGTCATCCATCAAGATTCTATTTCCATCTTGTCTCTGAGACAAGTTTAAAAGATGGTCTGAAAGGCCTAGTACAGATGGGTTACAAGAAGAGGCCCATACATCTTATCACATGCAAGACAGATTGCAGAAGCAAACGAGAAGCAATGACAGTATTAGCTACCAAGGAGTTAGATGCTTCCCATCCTCCTACAGCTTGGATGGAAAAGCTTCCAACTGTTGCAACTAAATATTCTGAGTTGCTCTGTTAGTGGCTTTAAATTCAATTTTTAAGTTATGTGAATGACATTGGACTGAACTATTGTTTGGGGCTTTTATCTGCCATGACTAGTGTGCTTGTCCATGGGCTTATCTCTAGCTGGCAGCATGCTGTTAATTGAGTTGTGATACATAAACTATGAAACACGGTGGGCCACGCAGCACAGAAAAGCAGGAACAGCAGAGAGCCAAACCACATTACCCAGCAGCCCCAGCTGCAAAAACCACTAATCAAATGAGTTTCAGAAATGCTTCTAACAGGATAATTCTCCAAAGGACATCAACAAATTTGTATGAAGCCATTTGAAGGTAAACTTCTAAGAAAGATACGTACATTGGTTTCTGCTAAATTTTGTGAGATAAAAGTGTAGGATATGTGAAAGTCAGGCTGTAACTCAGGAGTCAAGTGCCCAGTCTTCAGTAAAAGAAGTGAATTTAGAGTATATAAAGAGCCTAAGATAAAAGTATTAATTGTCCATGCCAGTGCTTAAACATTCTGAGTAAGAATTTCCAGGAAGGTACCTTTCAAAAGGTCACCAACACTGTTCCATCCAGAGAGATGAAAGATCAAGGAGTCCACTTTCAAACATGGCAAAATCTCAGGGATACCCAAGAATTAGAATCTCTCACACATACATGCTCTGATCTTCCAACAATGACATCCTAACAAACTCTTCCCATTTCTTTAGAAAGGAGGTGAGGGATGAATTATGTCCTCTGAAAGAATTTTTAGGGAACTCCAAAAAAATGCAAAACTAGGTTATCCAACCTAATCTAGCACTTTCAGACAGGTGGGATTGCCAAGTGCAGAAAGAGTTTCCAATCTGGACTGTATCTTCTTTGCCTGTGCCATCTCAAACTCCGTCACACACCTTTATGTGTGAATACAAGCACTTTAACCAATAATCTGTTTTCAGATGCAGTGGGACATTCAGAAGAAAAGTTGCATGGTGCCATTCCCAATGGACTTTTTGCATGGTCAAAGATTTGCAACAGTGTAAGGAAGAGGTGCATGGCTGCCCTCAACCTGCACCCCACAACATCACCAGGTCCAGGTAAGAGTTTAGTCGGTTTTCCATTACAGGCAACATAGATTGTCCTGATAATGCATGGAGCCAGATATATGGCTCAATTGTCTCAGACTGAGCAAGATCACTGGATTACAGGAGATAAATATTATCACTGTAAAAGCCCCATCCTGAAGTTTCTGGCATTAACTCCACAGAGAGCTCTATCGTTTTGCACCTGAAGTGGTCACAGTTTGGGCTGTGACACAGGACACTTGACTCATGACTTTTCCAGCTAAATGCACAACGTATTACAGCTAGAATAGAAAAGGGATCTTTTCCACATGTTTAATCAATGCCTGCACTGGAGAAAATCAGACAAAGGACTCAGTTTGTTGCTTTGAACTATTCAGTTGTTGAGAGACTTTTAATCCCGGAGGATTTTTTAACTTGTTCTAATTTTTATGTCAGTGAAAAGTGCAGTCATCACTGCATCTTAGTCTATATGACAACAATGCACATCAGTTTTCCTTAACAAACTGGTCTGTAGCCTATGACCCATTCACAGATCCAGTGGTGCTGCAAAACAAGCTTACATCAGTCAGTCAGGAAAGGATTTCTTACCATGCAGAATGCAAAGGAGATGAGCTGCTCTCACTTTAGTCACAGGGACAGAACAGGAGAAAGGATCTGTTCTAAAAGATGTAAAGGCTAAACTCCCATTACAGCAGCAGTGGATCAAATGATCAGTGGTGGTGTGGAGGAATGCTTTTCTTGGAGTATACAAATTAACACAGACAAAATACTATGTTATTAGACAGACCAAACTTTCCTGCATATTAAATCTGAGCAGCTCGGTCTCCTAATCACACCTTCCCCAGCTGACCAAATGCTCACTGCTGTGCCCTTTCTCACAGCGCAGAGATTGAAATAGTGGCTGTAAATCAGCTGCACACCAATCAAACCACTGACACAGGTCTTATGCCCTTTAATACCTGCTTTTCAAAATATATTTGAGGGCTTCTCTTCTCTCATAGTTCTATATGAACACTGGGAAAACTTAACACATGACAAGATACATGGTTTGGACAGAAATGTGAGGAGGATGATCAATTACTTAGAGGCAAGTCCTTTTATAATGATGTTTTCTCACCATTTTGTCTTTAAACTAATAAGCATGTCAATAACTTTAAAGTGATTGAGCAAAGGTGCTTACAGAGGCTGTGTCATGTGGAATTTCTACAGGATCTGCATCTCCACAGGAAAGAGCATTGAAGGGTCTGCTACTCTCAGTGGGCTGCAGAGCCACAGTGCTAACACAGTCACTAAGGCCAACAGAGGAACAGCTGAAGTACACAGTACAGGTAAGTTGCATGTACTCCTCTTTCACCTCCAGTTCACACTCGTGATTAAAATATGAGTTGTGTTAGCATGGCAAATGAATCACATCATCCTTGAAGGTGAACACTGGATAAGCTCTTTAGAGGTCATTGTATCCTCAAAACTCTGGTTTACACAACTAAACAATAACAATAGCACATGGTATTTGCACCTACGTAAAATCAATGCTGTTTTAAAGTATTTCTGCTGCTTTGCATTACCATAAGCAATTAATTAGCATTCAGTATTCAGAATGATCATCTGTAAGCATGTGATACTTCATTTGAAGTCTGAAGTTGAAGTCTTTGGAGGAGGTTATCAGCCTTTTCCAGACCTGCCCAATTTTATTCCTGAAGTGTTTCACCAGCATTTGCAACAATGCTTCTCAATACAATGTACAGTGGCCCTTTTGCTCATCTGACTCAATAATATCTCAGTTTACATTATCCCTGTTTGACTTGACAGTTTCAAACAAAAGACAGTTCTATCAAACCTTCAGGAAAAAATGGCAATATGGAAAGGAATATTTTTAATTGCCTTTCTTTGAAGAAAGAGCTCTCTTTAGTCAAGTAAGTAATTTGGAACAGCACAGAATTCAGCATATGTAAGTACATTTAGAGAAATAAAACCCAATTTGCAGTAATGAGAAGTTCTGCATGCAGGATACAATCTAGCAAAGCAGTTAAATCTGTTCTAAGAAGCTCTGTTGAGAATCAAATATTTGACTCCTCAAAGAACATGAATCTTTGGTTCTCTCCTAAATGGAGCACCTGGTTTTACTGAAGGAAGGTCTTATATAACAGAGGAGTATTTGGCACAGTGGAACACAGCTTTGACATAACTTTCCTATTCTTATTTGACATCCATGAGAACAGGAATTCCTATTCCTAATTTGAGCTTTGCCACCTTCTTCTTGTGGCATCGAAGCAGAGAGTGGCTGGACTCCCAATGTAATAATGGATTGTTTATTGTGGGAGTTACCTCCATTTTCAGGTATAGCATGACAGATTTGATGAGCCAGCCAGCCAATAAAGCTCATTCAGTGAGCTGAACTGCCCCCTGAACCCCACAGGCTGTATTGACTAGGTTACTGGGATAGTAGATACTTAACCCATATGTACACACACAGACATTTGGATACTAGAACTGAATAATTTCTTAATCCTAAATTGAACCTCTTCTCACATAGGTGAATAAAAGCAGAAAGCCTGGAGCAGAGAGCAGCCACAATGATGCTGTGTTCACTGCTTGCATTGCCTCTGTTAGTCCTGAATACTGGGATGATGGGGAAAATTTGCATCGAACATGCAGTTTCCCCTTTTCCTGTAAAATTAAGACTGCTACAGAGGGATGAACGTCAGGTTTGGACTTTTTTAACCAACCTCCCAGACAAATGTGATGATTGACATAGGCATCTAATGTGGAAAGTCCAATTTTTCTCTCTTCAGATCCCACCAAGACATCTCCATGGATGGGGTGTGGTGACATACTTGCCATGTGACTACATGAAGACATTGATAACTGAGCACTAGGCAGTAACTCGCAAGGTGGAAGATACTGAATGAATCAGATGATCTCTCCAGTATCTCAATGCTCTGATTATATATGGATATTAGTCTTGGCTGTCTACAGCATTGCCTGTACATTTGTATTTGGTATAGCATGGCTTGAAGTTGTTTTCAGCACTGATGAATTATTTAGGTCATAGTGTCCAACAGTTACAGTGATGTTACAATGACTTCCGAGTAGTCCTGATCAAGATACAACTGACTGAACACTGATTTTCCATTGCTTACCAGCAGCAGTAGTCCTACAAAGGTTCAGACCTCTGGTCCATACTCAAAGCGGTCCATATTTTTATTTCAACAGAAGATTAAGGAGAGGGACAACATTGGTCCAACAGTTCTCCAATGAGAACATTATCATTGGTTTCAATGAGCGCTGGAGCTCACCTTCACCCTTTTGCCAATTAAGATTTCTGCCTGCATTTTAATTCAGTAAGAATTAGACCAGATATATGTGAAATATGGGCTGGGGTTCACCTCAAGTTATTGTAGACTTTGACAGTGCAAGTGTCTGCATCTCAGCATGCCCAGCTTGCTTTATATCAGTGGGGAAAACTGAGGACCTTAAAAGTATGATTCATCTGATATATTTTAGGTATCTACTTAAGGAGATGTGTCTGCTTCTCCAACTGGCAAAAAGAGCCCTAGCTGATGAGGTCAGATGAATCTCACCCACAATGTCAGATAACAAGCCATGAATCAAACCTAACATTCTCTTGCAGTATTGGGAATGGTAAAAAGGAAGTAAAAGGGAAGAAAGCTTTCCATGGGGACTCAGGCCACCAATGTCTAAACACAATCTTTAACAATAGGGCTTTTTTCTTACACTTGTCTTACCATTGTAACCACACAAATATTGGCTCTCAAATATTTGCCAGATTCTATACTGAAAAAACATGAGATGAAGCCAAAATTAATTAAGTGATATTCTTAGGAATACCTACCACCAGCACCATTTTTACCCTTGAGGGTGTATGTGATGTAGTGTTATTCCACAGGCATGACAACTATTAAAGTTACAGATTCTAAAGAAAAAAATCTTGGTTTCTCCTATCAAAGTAATGTTATAGTTAGGGCAAAGTTGAAGAAATCAAGTATTTTGATCCCATTTCACCTAATGCACTTATCAGACCTGGTAACTTTTAGTTTTTCAAGTTATTCAAATTCTGAGGGTACTGTGGTAAGTCTGATGATAAAGTTAATTACTCACAACAAGACTGAAAGGGTTTCATGGTGAATACTTCATATTAAATTACTAGCACTATTTCAGTCACTGTGACATTTTAGAAATAAGCACATTAACACTCAGCTTGCTGGTAAGATGTATCTCAAGGTGCCTACTTTAAGTGTACACTAAACAACCACAATACAGCTACAGATGTTGTTTACCTAACATGAATGATTCCACATGTCCATAATGGAAAGCATGTAATTAAGTTCTGCACACATCCTTATTGGAGTTATGGGGCAGACTAAGAAATATTTAATGCTCTAGACTCTCAAGGGAACTTCTGCTCCTTCTTCCAGCATGGAACACTGTGTTCTTTCCTTCACAGGGCAGAAGGAGAAAAAAGCCCATGTGAAATCTTTCAAATCCCAACATTTTTTTGCCAGGAATTTTGAATCACTCTCCTTACACAAGACATGCTACACCTTGCACAAAAGCAGGAGCAACTTTTCGCTTGGACCTGGACAGCAGAAGTTAATAATGCAGTGGCAATCTTGTACATTCAGTTGCATCTTTCTACCTCACTCCAGTGCTTAAAAACACATCAGTTTTCTTTTTTTCTGTCATATTTTAATACGTGGAAATGCTGTATGCTGGAGGATACTGTCATATGTAATTTTTTTCTCAGTTCCTGAAAGTCATTTATTTACTTATTTATTTAATTTTATTTCTAGCACAGCTTTTATTAGCTCCCTGGTTTACAGAGCAGGGAGTAAACTGCACATGTGTGTCACATACACATCCTTTATTAGAGCATTAACCTTTCCATTATCAGCTCAGAAGCAGGGTTTATAGTGCAGGCATTGGATCCAGCAATGACTTCATAGGCTGATTTAGTACCACTCCCTACTAGTTGATGTCCAACAGACCCAAACTTCATGAGATAGATAATAAAAGAAGAAACAAGAAGCAACAACTAAAACCAGATTGAATTCAGTGATTATTGGTTCCTCTCCATTTGCTTTTATGGCACAGCAAGTTAGGTAGATTGGGCTCACATTAACAATTGCTTTAGCTAATGTTCCTAATTGATATGATATTAATGCATCAGGTCAGACATTTTTTGCATGCATGAGCTTCCTTTATTCCCCAATTATAGCTAGGAACAAAGTAAGTATAGATATATGTTTTAGAATTTGCATGTATAAAATCCAGACCACAGTTATTTCCTAAGTATATAGCCTAAAACCTTTTGGGAGTTACCAGTTATTATATCTTAATTACTTTTTAGAGTCAGCATGACTTAAGCTGTTGGTCCTTGTAGCATTTTCCAATGAAACAGAGGACCCCATCTTCACAGTCAGAAGCTTGACCCCTGTAGCATGGAGGTGTAGGAGGGACTGTAATTGCAGTACATGCAGTGGTCATGCCATTGAAATGAACCCAGAAAGAATCATAGAATCNGCAGAGTAAAGTGGCAAAATCACCTCTCTGGATGCACATCTGATTCCTTACTCCATCTTCCTACGCTTTCACTGACCCAGTTCTTTTCCCTGCTTCCCAGAACAGCTGCAAGAAGCTGATGAGAGAGCACAGGGTGTCAAGCAAAAAGTATGAAATAAAAGAAGCAGACACCAGTAGCTTCATTTCCCCTGTCAGGTTTAAAATATCTTTGGATGAATAAGGAGAACACATTTTCATGTGAACTAAAAATATTACAGGAAATTAAATAGGGTTGTGATGTTAAATCTAGAAAGTATATTCAATCATTACATCCTCTTTTATAGCAGTTTAAGTTCTGATTTAAGCTCAAAATCTCAAAGTAAACTTAACTTTGGAGCCCTTACAACATCTCCAGAGTGTATGTTAGTTTCTATATATATAAAGAGTGTTACATGAGTGTTTCTCTCTCTTTATGTGCAGTTAGTTAGTAGATAGCATGGCAGTGGGTAGGACTCCAGAATATATCTGCTTGGTATAGCAGCATTATGGAGTCAGGAAGGATTAATTTAGCAGCTTTAACGTCATGACTTGTTCATGGAGCTTAGATGTGAGCAATCAGAAATTATTTAATTATTTTTAACATGAATACTCCATTTCTTACAAGCAGGTTTGTACATGCGAGTGAACATGTGCATGTGTGTCTGAATCTATTTTCATGCAACTAAACATCCTTCAGACATTGTTTTGCTACTTCTAGGAGGGCTGGAAAATCTGAACTGGCTTGGTCATCACCCCTATCCTAACAAGGATTTCCCAAAATACTCAAAGAAATCTGAAAAACCATTGTATTTCTCAAGTGTTTCTATTCTTCAGCCAAAAAAAAAAAAAAAAAAAGAAAAAGAAAAAATAAGAACATCTGTGCTTTGGGGAATGAAGCCTGGAAAGAAACATTTGGGAAACTTAAACAGTATGAAAGGAAAGTAAGATCTTGATCTTACACTTACAGAAATTATTGGCAAAACTCTCAGTGACTTTAGTAGTGAAAGATCAGAGCTTAAAGCATGAGCCCAAGAGAGGAGGAGAAGGAACAGGTCTCTGATGAAAGACAGCAGGCACAGAGAAGTGGTGACAGCCAGACAGCAAAGCCCATAGCCAAACACTTTCATGTAAAAAGCTTCATGCTTCAATGACCTATACACTCCTGACATCTGGTAATTTCCCTCTTTGAGGAAGATAGCCCCAAATATGCTGTCATGATGAACTGAACTCAAGATGTTCAAGGCTGCTTATTATCTGATTATTTTTCTTTGATGTTTTCTCTTTTTTAATTTTATTTTTCCTTCCCCAGTCTGTCTCCTGTCAGTTCAAGAATTTTTACCCCACTGGTTCTGAGTACCTATGTCTCTGGTGAATGAGAGAAGCCTTAAAGTGAAATTTAAAGAGAGCTCTTACAACTGTGAAAAAAATCTTTACATTGTAATAGCTTGGAAGATAGATGGCAAACTGCGGAGCCCTTTAGCTAATGCTGCAGTTTCATGTGCTTTCCAGCAGACAGATATATACAGAATAGGAGAAACCTGCTAGAGCAATGAAAGGCTTGGAAACAGACAGGATTTAGTTAAGGTTTTATTAGGAGAAAGAATTAATTTTGAATTTTACCATGGCAGTTTTGAAAGCCTGGGGGTTTAATCCTGCAAAGACTTGCCTGTGCACTCTGTGGTGGCTATTGCAACACCATACATCATTCCCTGTTCATAACACAATTCTCTTCTGATTGAGATTCTTTTAAACTTTGAAAAAAACAAAGCATATGATTCACCTCCCATTGATCAGCTGAACTGCACTAGGCTGCAGAGCTTCTTAGGATGTAATCCTTTGGGGGAGTTAAACTTTAACAGACTGCTAGGGTTATTTTTGGTTTGTCATGTGTAAACTGACTGTTGTCTCATTGGTACCCACTGAGAAGGCAGAAAGGATGATGGCTGGTGGTGAAAGGTTATTCTTAATTTTGATCTGGCAAACAAGTTATCAGCCATCATGAATGACAAGATTCCTTCTCCCACTCAGCCAGTGATGAGCAGACTTTCAAATGTGCTGTCTTAAGAATGCATAATTACAAAGCCATTTCCAAGTCAAGGTTAAAAACCTCAGATGCTTCATTGCCCTTTGGCAGGAGAATATGAAATTGCATCCCTCTCTCTCCTCCCTGTCATCATTAACTATTTCTTTTTTAAAAAAATGTGTAGTTGTTTTTCTAAAAGGCAATTGACAGTTAGAGACTAGGAAGAATGTTTTACCTCAAAGTGGAAAATGAGAGGTTTGTGGATATTTTTGGCTGAATCAAGCTCTGGATCAAATTGGCTGGCAACAGAATGGAGGTCTTTACTGTTACTTAAGAATGAATGAGGCCACTGGGTGCTGAAGAAAGCTACTCATGACTAGAAAAGGCTTTATTTTAATTAAGAATGCAGTTATTCAATAAACAAGGAAAGTGGGGATCATTTGATGGATTTATGGGATATAAATCCACCTCAAACTAATGGAGTAAAGTTTTCCATCAATATCAACACTGATTTGAAACTGGGGCTGTTTTCAAAGCTAAATTAGTCTGAGGGAAAAATAGATGACAAATTATTTTCTAAGCAAATCCTCTCAGTCACCCTCAAGGAAATGTTAAAGAGAAACATGTAAGAGGACTGTTCAATCTAATTATATAACGTGAGCAAATCTCTGAATAACAGCTGCAGCATGAAGAGGGCATTAATGTTAACTCTTCAGCATGGGTATCAATGTCTGATGATTATCACTCATTAAAAACACTTTGTTGCATATGCAAAACCCAGTTGCTAAGGGGGCCTGAAAACTATTTAAAGCCAGAAAGTGACAGGCATCTTTATGCAGTCTCACTGTTATAATGTCCCTGTGATCCTTAGCTTTAATGCAAAAATTCACCGTGAGAGGTATCACCTAAGTTAAGAACTCTGCCATCTTGCATGTAATGACAGAAGAAAGGAAGAACACTACAAAAGAATGTTGGATGGCCAGCAATGTCTATAATCAGATTGAGCCACTGGTTTCTATATAGCCTAGTGTGAAAAACAAACAATTGTATTTATTCTCTATGTCCCTATTCAAACCATTTTAAATCCTACTGTTGACGAAGACCTGCTGAACCTCTGTATGGTGCATGTCCTGCTGCTTTCCACAGCCTGACAAATATGAGATCAAAGGTTAGCTAACCTGCCCAATGTTCT
Organism: Bucco capensis; assembly: GCA_013396975.1. NCBI lineage: Eukaryota > Metazoa > Chordata > Aves > Piciformes > Bucconidae > Bucco > Bucco capensis. Next base: position 209,566 of record VWZO01012342.1, read on the forward strand.
GCCTCCTGATGACAAGGGAAAAATCTAAAGGAGCAACTGAATTGTAGGCAAGTGTTATCTCACACAAATAGATGCCAAAAGCTTTACAATTACCCTTTCCTTTCTTATGATATTTTGCCCATATAACTCAAGATAATTCAAACAATTTGCTTGACTTTGATCACATTTCTTGAAATTATGGGGTTTTTTTTTACTTTCTGGTAACAGTCAGATATCTGTTTGCAAGCATTCTTAAAGTACTAGGTCTCAGTAACTTGTTTTTGCAGACAGGGAGATGAGCTGTCGCTTCATCTACAGCCTCTCAGTGTAGTCTCAAAGTGCTCTTGTGATTCACATAATTCTCAAACACTCCACAGGGGCAGGACCAAAAACATCAGAGGGGAGCAATGTTTGTGCTTCCCTTAGGAGAATATTTCTGTCACAGAATCACAGAATGGGAGGGGTTGGAAGGGACACCTAGAAATCATCTAGTCCAAATCCCCTGGTAAAGCAGGATCAGCTAGAGCAGGATTATGTCTAGGTTGCACAGGATTATGTCTATTGGCTTTTGAAAGTCTCCAGAAAAGGAGACTCCACAACCTCTCTGGGCAGCCTGTTCCAGTGCTCTGTCAACCTCAAAGGAAAGAAGTTGGTTGTTATCTTTAGGTGGAACTTCTTGCACTCCAGTTTGTGGCCATTGTCCCTTGTTGTATAACTGGACAAAACCAAAAAGAGTCTGGCCCTGTCTTCTTGCCACTTGCCCTTTAGGTATTGATAAGCATTGATAAGATCCCCTCTTAGCCTCCTCTTTTCTGGGCTGAACATCTCCAGTGTTTTCAGCCTTTCATCATAAGATAGATGTTCTAGTCCCCTCACCATCTCTATAGCCTCCACTGGACTCTCTCCAGTAGTTCCCTGCCTCTCTTGAACTGGGGAGCCCAGAACTGGGAGGTAATTTTCCTCTTTGGGTAAGATGGCCCCAAATATATTGTATTAACACAGTCTATTGCAACTGTGTTAATAATAACCCAAGGAATTAATTCTGATATCTTCATTATTCTCCTGTGTGATTGCAGACCATACCTAATGCTGTTTTCCCTGAGTTACACAGGTAACCCCAGTAGGCAGCACAAATTCAGAGTTGGGCTGAAAGACAGACTTCAGGAAGTACAAGTTTACAAAAGCTATAGGGCCTGGAAATTTCAAGAAGCCACTGTGGTAACAAAATTTTAATTAAGGGAGGTGTAATAGCTTGAGGAGACAGCTCTGAAGTCTAAGGCTGGTATTTAAAATTAATTTTTTAAAAAACAATGAGTGTTCAGTGTTCTTAACATACCATGGCTTGGTAATTTCCTTTGCAGGACATATTATTTAATCTGGAGCCAGGTTACAGTTTCGGAATATGAATTACACTGCACTTATTCTATCAATACCAAACACACAGAGGTGCTTTTGCAGAGTAACTGCTCTCTTTATACAGCCTAAACTGAAACCATACATTGCTTTCCACTGCTTATCACCTCAGTGTCTGATTACAGCCAAATGCAGGAATTGAGCAGGAGATGAATGTTATCTGGTGACAAACAACTATCGTGGATTGTCTAACGGTGCTGATAATAACTCATTAATCACAAATGAAATCCTGCAATAAACAGCCACTGGCTCCCAGGCTGTGGGCATGTAAAGGAGGATACTGGCAAAAGTCTTACAGGTAATATCATCACAAGGAAAGATGAGTTACTTCTGTTTATCCAGGACCACATCAAAGATACACACCATTGTGTTTTGAGTCTTAACTCTCTCCACTCCACTGAAGCAAGTGATTTTGATGCTATGAATACAGAGGTAAAGCACATTCATCAAGTGCATGGTGGCTGCTGTGACCTTGGTGAAAGAATAAAGTTTCTGTCTCCTGAGAGCTCTGACTTGCTCCCCTTCCTCTCCTCCATGAGAGAGTGGGGCCTGTTCATGTTGGTGCCCAAGTCCCCATGAATCCTTGCCTTACTGTGTCCCTTTCACACAGCAAGGCAGGATAGACTTTGTAAGGCAATAAACCACATTATAAATCTTGTCCTTCTGTTTTTCTCTTCTTTGGCAATTCCTCATTGCTTGCTGTGTGTTTCTCTAGCAGTCTCCTAGCCTACACCTGCTGGTCAGCTTCTCAAAATCCCTTTAGCCATGGCTTTGTCCAGAAGCTGCAGAGCATGAAACATTACATCTCATCACAACCACAACCTAGAGGTGATGACAGCTCTGGAGAGCATCTCAGGCTGTAAATCTTTATGTAGTATTTAGGATTCATTTTACATTATCTTCACACTGCAGACCAAGCAGTAATTTTAATACATGAGCAAACACACAGATTCAACATACCAAAGGAGAAAGCATTCACCTGGGATATATACAAAAGATATTTAGGGTTTTTTTGCCTCTAAGGCTTGCCAGTACCAATAGATTTTGAAATTTATCTTGTAACTGCCCACTGCCTTTTTTTTTCATCTTGTTGCTTGCTCCTTCCCACCCTGAGAACACACTGTACTTTACACTACAAAGAGATACAGAGGTTGTCCAAGAAAAGAAAAAACAACAACCCACAAACAAAAAAGCCAAGATATCTATTTAGTAACTCCTTTTAACCATAGCGAAACAAAGCTACTACCTTTAAAGCATCAAAATGAATCCTTCCTGGTCTGCTTTAAATGTTTATCTATTTATCTTTCATTTCAAAATATAGCCCTGTGGCTCTGAGACATGAAGTAAACCCTCACCTACCAGTTCTCTTGGGATTATTGTTATTCCAATCCTACTGGGAAAGATACACCATCTGCAGTCTCAGGTGGACTAAGATTCAGACCCCATAATGTGCAACTTTTCTCCCTCTTTAAGTTACGGTATTTTATCGACTTTTAGCAGCTAGATAAACAGGCTGAATGTCTCTATATCTCATTTCAAGCTAAATCTAAGAATATATAGTGAGTGAAGGTATAATACATTAATAAATAATAGCTGTGAAGGGGAATGTAGGAATTCAACACCTTTTGCAAGCGCTTGCAAGGTTAAACAGAAGTGCCACCAGGCAGCCCATGATGAGCCACTCAGTCTGTCAGACTGGACGACCAAGGGCACAGTGCAGACATGAAGGAATGACTAGTGTTCCCCAATGACAGAAATTCATTCTTTGTTAATAAAATTTTATAGCTGAAATAGGTGATTTAAAGGCATTTTCAATGCTTTGTGTTTCTCTCAGGGAGGCTGCAGAAGTGTGTTAATAGTAAGACAGCAGGAGCCAAGTAAATGTCAAAGTGAAATCCTCAGAAGCTGTCACTTGCAGTGATGGATAGGTTCCAAGAGGTGATACAGCTGGACCTGACTTGGCTCCTTCAGACAGTGCGTGGTGATTCGTGATACTTGGCAAAACCAAGAGTCCCCAAATCAGACAAACCAAAATACATTTGTGACCGTGTTCAAAATCCAAACCACAGAGACCAAGAGCTTTTAAATGCAGAAACTCATTTCCCAGTCTCACCTCTATTTTTTGTTTCAGCCATCTGTTGCTCTTTCCCTTATTACCTCAGGGAGAGTTCAGTACTCCAGAGCCATGCCAGATGTCTGTGCCAGGCACAGCACAGCTCTGCTCTGGTGGGAGGCACCACGGCTGAGAGGACACGCTGCCTCAGGGTGGCCTCTGTGGAGAAGGCCCCAGGGCTCAGCAGGGGCATATTGCCTGCAGGAAATGTGGCCCTGGAGAGCCCGGGGCGGGGGGGGCAGCTTGTCCCCTCAGGTCTGAAGCCTAGGGAACAGCTTGAGCTGGAGCAGGAAGAGGTGTGAGGAGAGAGGAGAGGCCCAGAGGGGCTTGGGATGAACTGACTGCAACCCCCATCCCCACCTCTGTGCTCCTCGTTATGGAAGGGAAGTGCTTGCAGTCCATGTTTCCCTCTGAGCATTTGAGACAACCATCACTGGTGGATTCCTCAGGGGATCAATTATCAATTTATACATTCTGGATGTTTTAATGTTTTTAATGTTCTCTGTACTACTTTAATCTAAAGAGGGGGTGGTGTTTGTTTTTGTTTTAAATAAATTATATGGACAGTCATTCTAGCATTATTGTTTTTCTTTTGTTAGTATCTTTCTAGACCGAATATTAACGACCTCTGTCCATTTGAGTACCCAGAAGGTATCTGATTCTTGATGAACAATTAGTGTTGTTCACACTCTGCTGGACACTGTCAAAAATGTTTTTGTGTTCTTCACCTAAAAAAAAATCATTAATTCAAAGTTGTATCTGTAACCCAATTACATCCCATGTCAGAGCAGAAAAAAAGCAAATGTGATTTTGGTTTCAAGCCTGCCATTATCATTCAGTGCTTCAGTGATTTTATTTTCCCTAAGTCAGCAGTATTTAAATTTCTCTGTAAATTATTCTTAGTAGTTTATTCATATCTTCACAGCTGGACTGTGACATTCTGCCCTACAGTGTATCAGCAAACGGTGAGCAATATGAAGTCACTGTGCCACACAGATTATCTACTGATTTATGGCTGATTCAGGCAGAATTTATTTGGGGATGACACAGAGAGAGGAAGAACCATTCCCATTTGACAGCAGGAGGAAAGTAGCCACTGCCTAGTGTATATATATGGAACAGCACCAAACTCCACTTAGAGTGAGAAAAAAACTAGTAGATGAAAGATACTGTAATGTAGCCAAAATTCAGACCAGAAGTCTAAGCAAGCCCTTAAGCTAAGGTAATCAATGTATAACAGGTTACTATCAGCTGGGCTTGGTAACTGACCATGCATACATCTGTAGCCTTCTACAGCTGTGAAATAAAGCATATTACCTTAGAGGGGGAACTTCTGAACCATACAACCATTAATGATTTCAGCCATGGCTTTGGCTTTGGTAATAGCTTTGGCTAGGCTGGTAATTATGGTAATGATCTTTATTGTGCTGCTTTTTAAGCAGTGATTTTAGTGTCAGTCTCCAGGGTAATGTCTCAGCAGATTCATTTGTAATTGCTCATAATCTTGGGAAGAGGCACAATGACAAGCATTTTCTGGATAGATCAGTGAAGAATATTTCAAATTTTTATTTTGGAGATACATAAAACTTCCCTATAGCCACTAAAGGAAGGTTGTCCAGGGTCAGTGAAGGATTTTCTCTTCTTAGTTCTGCTACAGATGCACTTCCTTAGCCTCAGTTACTCATCTGTGAAATAGAAACCACATTTTATCCACATTTCAGACCAATGAAATGTTTGTAATTTCAGAAACTTAAGATGAAATCAAGAAACATTAAAATAATATTAATGTTGTTTTTCTTATTGTTGTCACCAATTTAGGGTATCTCCAAAAAAATCATAACACCTCTTCCTACCTGGAAGCACCATGGCGATAGAGAAACTCCCCTAAAGAAGTTGCTGGAAATGTAAAAAAAAAAAAAAAAGGAGTCAAACAGTGCCTATTTCCCTTTCATACTGAATTCACACACTGTTTAAAATCATCCTCTGCATTCATCAGCCCAGAGAAATCCTCTCCACAGCACCTGTAGAAGCTCTCTGAGATGTTCCCAGCACCTGAGCATATGGGCTGAGAGTGTGCTTGTGCTTTAGCTCTTGAGGACACCAAGCACAGAGATAAGGGGCTGTGAGACTCAGCACCAGCTGTAGCAAGCATTGTTCAGGCAAATCCCTAGTTGCCTGTTCCTGTGTATATTCAGCAGCAGCAACAGCAGCATGATAACTCCTGGGTACCACTTTGCAGCTCCCATTCTGACTCACTGCCTGACCCTTGACAAGTCAGTTAACCTCTGTTTGCCATTTTATGCCTGTGTTAACAGGATGCAACACTTCCCTTCCCCCTCTGGGTGTTGCAAAGCTTTAGTAATTTATACTTGTCAACTGCTTTGGGATCCTTAGACAAAAAGTGCTAAAGGACCATTATTAATATTTATGAGAAAGCAAAACCTATAACAACACATGCAAGTTGAATGCAGCCACGTGCCCTTTGCTGGGCACTGTTTTAGAGCTTTGGGCCACTGGGCTTATTTCTCTTCACTTTTGAGATGAGCTTGATTGCCTCAACATCCCTGAATGGCTATGTTATTTAGCAAGGACTATATTTAGCATTCCTTGTATGTTTCACAAAACAACAAAAAAATTACCTTAATGCCCATGATACCCCAAATGTTGCCCAAATTGATGCGTGCAACATCCTGCAACATCAACATCAAGCCCTCCACTGTCAGAACATATATGCCCACAGACATCCACAAAGCTGATAGATCCTGTCAGGTGATAACATCCTAACAAGGTACCTACAGTTATGATACATGTGGCCACATGTCCGTTGATGTCATAGGGCTTTTAACTGGTCCATGACCCCCATGAAAGCATCCTCTGTCACATAATGAGAACTTATTGTCACAAAATATGATTTTGAAGCAACTGGCATATATCCCAATACATATGGTTAATCGTATCACTTGTTAGAACATTTGACTGCACTTATGTCACAGAGTCCATTGGACCAGAGATAGGCTGATGCATTAGCTTCCAGTCATGATGTCTACATGGCTCTTGGGAACAACATCTGGGAGTGCCTTGCTAGGACAATTTGTATGCTCTGACTCACTCCTAGGACACAGAATCTTGAGAAACATGACTGCAGGTGGTGATTAGATGGTCTTGATCTGTTTCACAGGACACCTCTGCATTATATAATCCCTAAGCTTCTCTCTAATCCTTTACTGCAAGTCTTTCCTTCTTTGATCTGAAACACCGTTAGTCTAATTTTTATCACATTAAGTGGAGTTCTGCTTTCATAAGACTCTGTACAGAATTCAGTCCTGCTTAATGACTGGCTGTGTGGTCTGAGTTATCTAGAGGGCTAATTGATGTACATTATGATTCCAGCTTTACAGAGCATATTTGTGCTTGCCTGCAAGAGAATGTCTCTTCTAGAGCCTGATTTGGTAACTTAAACCAATAGAAACAAGGCCAGTCTTTATGCCTAGCCAACTTTCCTTAAATAAGACAGTAGCAAAGAAGATGGCAAACATCAAAACCAGGCTTTTGTAGCTAGGAAAAAAAAAATTCTGCAAATCCTCTGGGCTGAAAGATGTCTCCATGTCCTTTTTAGAGTCTGGCCACGTTCTCTAATTGCTCTGGTGATTTGTACTTAATCATGGCCATTCTCCTTTGCTGCCCATTCCCCTCCCCTGTCTGGCCCTGGGATGAAGTCACAGGCTAAATCTGTGTTGATGACAGTCAATGACATAGTTAATAGTCAGTGTTTTGGTCTGCCTATAACTATGACAGATCTGTAATTTTTCCTGCATGGTAGGGAAGGGAAAATCTTTATTATTTTTAAAGAGACTGGCTCCTTTTCATCATGTTAGGTGATGAAATATATAGAAATAAGCCAAAATTAGAGAGGAACATCAGAGAGGCAGAGAGAGATATTTCTGAGTGTAGGGTATAATGTGCTTTAGGGATTTATAGGAACCCATAGTCCATTCCCCTCTCTCCTCCTGGCACTCTCTTTCATTCTAATTCAGCATAAAGAAAATTACATGCAACTTCAGGATGATGTAATGCATCTGTGTAATTGAGCAGTGGATTGTCAAAGACTATTCAGTGTAATGTTATGTATATTTGATGGAACAATTTCCACTATTAATATTCACTGACGCTCCTAAAATTAACTGTAATTACTGAGGGAAAGGGCCTAGATATGACTGAGCACAGCTCAAAGAAAACATCTGTTCAGTTCTCTGTGCTGGGCAAAACCACAAGGATGATGTTAGACTGCATTAGAAAAGGGCAAGGTAACAAAATATGAAAGGAGGCAAATGAGAAAGAAAGATGAAATAATGAATGGCTTCAAATTAAAAGCCAGCTCTAAATTGTACTGCTGACCTTGAGAAATGTGGAAACAGCAGGATATTCACGCACAGCTACTACCTGACTCTGCAAGTATGAGACTAGAGAAAAGGTAAAGCAGGGAAAAATCTTCATTTTTATTCCAGAAAAGCTCCCAGAAAAGTATAAATTATGTTAATAAGTAGGAAACTTATCTTCTAAATAACACAATATGTTGCCATATAACTGTACTGCAAATCAGAGCCCTAAAAACAAACACCTCACACAAAGGAGAAGTGTGAGGGACTGAAGCATGTTTCTTCATTTATTACAAGGAGCCACACAGCAACACACTCTGATTCATTAACAGACCAGGTCAAAACATGGCACAGAAAAGCTTTTCTTTGCTTACTGCAAACTTGTAAAATTTTTGCTGATTTTCACTGTTTCAAAACTTGAAAACTTAAATTAATTTTTCAATTGAACAAATGCTTAAAAGGTTCAAAAAAACATGTATTCAACTAAGTCATATTTTCTGTTATTGTTGCTGTTATCTTTCTATCATTAAGTTGTCTCATCTCATTAATAAATACTTGATGTGGGGATTAGTGTGTGCTGTAGTGTGGCCTGTAGTGAAAGGACAAGAGGCAATGGTTTTAAAATGGAGAAGAGTAGATTTAAACTGGACATTAGAAAGAAGTTCCTCCCCACGAGGGTGGTGGAATACTGGAATAGGTTGCCCAGGGAGGTGGTTGAGGCCCCATCCCTGGAGGCATTCAAGGTGAGGCTTGCCAGGGCTCTGGGCAACCTGATCTAGTTGGGGATGTCCCTGCCCACTGCAGGGGGGTTGGACTAGATGACCTCCAGAGGTCCCTTCCAACCCAAACCATTCTATGATTCTATGATTAGCTTTACGTTATTTATGATTGTGCTACAACCATGACCGTAGACCCTTGATGTTGACATCAATACAAAGAATCACAGAATCACAGAATGTTAAGGGTTGGAAGGGACCTTTGGAGATTATCTAGTCCAANCATTGGTGGCTGCTTCAACATCACCTATGGGTATTAGCTGTGTGTCCTCACTGAGGATGAGCCCTTCTGCATGCCACCTGGGCTGGGTGAGGGTCTCACTTGAGGTTCTGGGATGGGTTAAGGGTAGTAGTGGTGGTGGTGGTGGGGTAGGAGCTGCTTGAGCATATGCTGATGGTATCTGTTCTCTTTGCCAAGCAGAGAGGTTTGCTTTTGGAAGTCTGGCTGGAGAAGGACCAGATGTTTGAGCTTCAAAATACATGGTGCTACTGTATGCTGCTTACAGCAGTGAGAGAGGCAGGAGGCCTAGCCACCCGTGGGCAAGCTGCAAAGCCTTAATTACCTCTCTCAAATCTCTTTTGGGAAAGGTAGTGAAGGAGGCTGGTGAACTGGTTACCATCTAATCTGCTATTTATTCTCTGCCCTTCAGTGGGCATATCTTCTTTCCTTGTTTGTGGGGCAGGTCTGGTGAATCTGGCTGGATAACTACATCTTTACAGGATTTCTGGAGACATGAATGTTACAACAGGTATAATGGGCTTGGGAGGTCTCAGCTATGTAACCTGTGACATCTGCCAATGTGCAAGGCATTCTGGAGTGGCTTGGGGTAGCTCTGTCTTCCTGTTTCTAAGCTGGTTATGAAACAACTTCACAGCAAAGTTTTGGGATATACATGTTACATTTTGTTAAGGAGCAGGGCTCCTCATCAGATGTGACCAGCCAGCATCCAGGATGAGCATAGTTTGCTCATTCTGATGTCTATACATGAATTTTATAATAGATGGTGTTTCTTAAACTTCTGCATTCCTAAACTATGGTATATGTGTTTGCCTTTTGGAGCTGATTGATTGAATTCACATGCACAGATAGTGCCTACACATCTTTTTTTTTTTTTGAGAACTGAATTCTAATACATTTACTTCTCAGATGATCTCATTCACCCTATAGGTCTACCCATGGAGTAAATCACAACTCCTTATGAACAGATTTATCAGGTTATATGTGTTCAAAGCCATATAAAAGCCTTCCAGCTGAACAATGTCACATAAGACTGCAGTAAACTGTTATCACAACTCCTAGCACCCAACCTACTGGTTGAACTTTATTCTTGCTCGGACCTCAGTGATGTGCAGTGCTTTGTGGAGATATAAAAGTACACTTTGAAGCTTTGCATAAAACATAAAACCAAACACACAAGGAACCCTATACTATCAAAACGTCTGCCTTGATGTTGATGGTATGAGGATTTTTCAATCTGACAGTTTATGGGATTAAATGACCAGTGTGCAGTGAGGCAAATTACAGCAATATGAAACATCTGAGAGAAATCAATCCCTTGGGTCATTACAGCCCTGCTATTGTGAGACATCACATAATCCTGTGCAAGAGCATGTCAGACTCCATCCCCATTGCTGTGTTTACCTCTCCTCTGGTGCTTCTAATGGGAGAGTATCACAGTTTCACTCCTCAACTAGTCATAACCCTTCTTGTTTTCAGCCTAAAGTACTCATGAGGAATATATTCACATTTGGTTCTGCCAACACTGTCCTGTCTGCTTAATAATTGGTTTTGCCTCCTTAGTGATCACACCCTGATGTAGACAGACAGCCTATATTTTTGCAGCCCCCTCTTTGCTGAAGTTAAACAAGCTGAGTCAGTTTGTCTCTCCTCATAAGAAAATAATCTCTCTGTTTGCTTCATTATCCTGTGGCACACCTCTGCAACTGACCTAGTTTGAACTTCTGTGCTCTGAATAATGATGGCCAGAATTGTGTACAGATCTGGGTTGTAGCTTTCTCAGTCTTTGGCCTTCCAGAAATTTTTTAGTGGAGTTGGGTATCTTATTTCCAAGTGGTTTAAGGCCTCTGGAAAACAAAGATGATTTTTTAATCTGCCTTTTATTCAGTCCCTACTGGTGACTCAGAGCTTAAATCAGTCCAACAGTTTAATTACCTAGGCAGCCTCATCTTCTCGGATGGTAAGATTGACAGAGAGATAGACAATAGGCTAGCAAAGGTATATAGTGCTTTTGGAAAACTCTATAAAAGAGTCTGGCCAAATAAACACTTGAAGAAAAGTACAAAGATCAGTGTTTATAGAGTCACTGTGTTGTCTACTCTTTTCTATGGTTCTGAATCATGGGTCATCTATCGCCACCACCTACGTCTCTTGGAGCACTTCCATCAGCGCTGTCTCCATACAATCCTAAACATCCATTGGTCAGATTATGTGACTAATCTGTCTGTCCTAGAACAAGCAGCAATTTCAAGCATTGAGGCCATGCTGATGAGAATGCAGCTGTGTTGGGCAGCTCATGTCTCCAGGATGAAGAACTACTGCCTTCCTAAGATCATGCTCTATGGGGAACTTGCCACTGGCTATTGCAAGAGAGGAGCCCCGAAGAGGAGATCCAAGGACTCCCTGAAACAACAGCTCAGCCTTGGCCATATTGATCACCTTAACTGCTCTACTCTGGCCTCCAATTGGGAGCTCTGCACACACACTATTTTTAAGGCAGCTGATGTCTTTGAGAAGGCACGCAGGATCACTCTTGAGGAGAAAAAGACAGCATAGAAAGAATCGTGTCTTGCAGGTTATACATCCTAAAGAGTCCTTCTGCTGTGCCTTTTGCAACTGTTCTTGTCTGTCCCGCATTGGCCTTTTCAGCCATCAGCGCGCTTGTGAAGAGCATGGATGGAGCCCTCCCAGGATCTTCGTTCGCGAAGCCTAGCCACGATTGATTGAGTGTGAGTAGTTGCTCGCACAGCCTTAACTGTGTGATGCCTTGATAGACAGAATGAGAGAATCTATACTGAGATCTGCACAAGCTATAATCGTGTGTGTGTGCATGTGTACATGCTGTTAATAGTGTCCTGGAGTTCAAATTCCTTTATTTTTACTTTCTTGTCCAGTGTTTGACCTCTAAATTCTGTTTGTAAAGTATGTTCCAGACTCATCTCTGTTCAAGAAAGCTTAAACATTTCATCTACCCAGAGGTGCCAGTCTTCTTTCTGTAAACAATAATTTAATTAAATTATTTCTTGAGCTTGTCATAGCATGCCATTCTGCAAACCCCCTCATATTATTGTCCTGATATAAATACATCCTCAGCTCATTTGCTCAAATCTGACTGTTGGCAATCACAGCAGGAGCTGGAAAATAATGAATTTGATCACACAGTAAGGTAAAGAGGCTAGTCTAGCTTACAGTGAGACTTTATAAGTACAATGCTTCCATTAACCCCCTAATGACATCCTCAAATGAATGTCTTTAAGCCAAAACCTTAAATATAACAGCAGCATGCCTGTGCCTGCTGGAAATAGGATATGTTCATAATATTCAGTTAACCTCCCATGTGACATAAGTTAGGATGCTGTTTTCTGCCCATGGGCTCCAAAAACCTGCAAACTGAAGAGTTAATGCTCAGATTGAGCTCATCAGAGCCAATGCCTAATTTGGTGAAATGTCTAAGTGAGTTAGCTGGGCTCTGCTTTGGAGAGAAGCAGGTGCCTCCACAGGAAGAGTCAGCGGATCTCAGATATTCCTCACAGGGTGAAATGAATTGCTGTATTGCAGCAATTTTAATTTGGAAGTCTCAAATTAATTCAAACTCACAACAGCCCCCTGGTGTGCAGCTGAGAAGTGGTTTCTTTGAAAACAGAAACAGAGGAAAAAGAAAGTTAAACTGCTTGTCTTGGGCATCTAGTGAATCATCTGCAGCTGGCAACTTATTTGACAAGTCTTGGCTCCCCACTGCAGTGGTAGGAGCTCTCTTTGGATCCTAAATCCTGCCCTTTTGGAAGCATAGAGGCCCTGGCAGGCAACTAATTGAGTGTCTGCAGATTGACAAGACTCCCTGCTTTACCAGTAGGGACCCACTGGCCCATGGCTCGGAGGTCACTGGTGGGAGGTGTAGGTGGGCAGGATGGAAAAAATCTTCAGCTGTGTAGCTGGAAATAGTGCTGGAAGTGCAAGGAAAGAGGATGATTCTCCATTACATGAAGGGCTTTTCTGCTGCTCCAACAGAATAAAAGATCATTAACAGAGAGTGGAAATGGTCCTGTATAACATCTCCTAGCACGGGCCACCACAGTGTCAGAAGTGTGGCTCCATACACCCCCCCCCTGCAACTGCTCCCCAACTCCAAATTTAGAAGCTGCCTAACGTGGATGCTGAGAGTGTAGAAAAGAACCAAAAATGTTAATCACTCTGTACACCTACAGAGAATATGCTTCACAAAATGCAATACTTATTTTATAGCTCACATTTCAATTGCTGCAGGCAAGTGAGCATATGCAGCCCCTGGGAGCTGTGAAACCCAGTTCATGGCTAGGGGAAATTCCTGTAAAGAAATTAACTGATTGATGGATAGAGCTGAGTGTTTGCTGCATGGGGTGGGTAAGGGCAAAGGGAGGAAAATCCTACTATGAAGTTGTCCCAAAATAATAATCATGGAGCTATTGTTCTGGATTCTCAGTCTAGGAAGGATTTATTCTGGGTAATGTAAGCTGAACCTCCTTTTAGATATGAATTGCTCAGAGAAGCAATTCTTCTGACAAATTGTAACAATATAACATAATATTCAGCATTTTTCTTAAGCGCCAGCTCCTTGAGTTATATGATTACACAAAAATCCCTGGTTTTGGCAAAATAAAGGAAAAATATCTGATGATGTAACAGCTATATAGAAAACTCTGAATTGAAAGCTCCAATTTCAGAAAGCTAATAACTTGGGGATTGGATTTTATAATCTTTAATTGCTGATTATTTTGGGGACTCTATACACATCATTTCATTAACACCACTGGGGTAGTGGACAAATAATGGCAGGATTCTAACCAGATGATAGTTGTTCACATTGCAATGCCCATGAAAAAACATATCCTATTATGTATCTGTATTGTTCAGATACACTAAATAACTGGAACAAAGCAGATCTCCATGCTGTATCCCAGAAACTAAAGACCAGTCTCTGGGCCATAAAATCTGCTCTGCTCACCTAACATGAAGAACAAATCCAAAGGCATCTTTACCTCTATGATAGAGACCACTGAAGCATGCCTGCAAGCCTGGAGCAGCTCCATGCTTGGCATTTTGCTCCTGAGAACAACGCATTCCAAAAACTGTGGCTTATGTCAAGGCTAAGTAACTCACAACCACTACTTTTGTTCTGTGAGCACTGAGGACTGTAATAGGATGTGAACTGGGAAGAAATTGGAATAGGTCCCCACCATACATGAGTGTATGGAGGAATGAAATTGTGCTCCTGGTCTCTGCAATCACCATTCCCACATGCTTCCAAAACCTCCTCCCTTGCAGAGCAGCTACATCCTGTGGCTCCTGGGCACTAGGAAAGCACTGCTCAGCTCCTCTTCATCGTCCTATCACCCCTTCCCAGTATTTAACTCAGACGTATAACTGCTGTAAACTCACCTCTAAGACCAAAAGCTTGACAGAAACTTTTCTAGCTAAACTATGGTTAAAATTGTCCATGAGTTTTGTCACAGTGCCCTTCATTTTAAAGAAAGCAGGTTCAAACATAATGAGAAGTAGCAGCACTGCTCATTGTAGAGGAACAAGGTTAACTGACATGAAATGCATGATGGCTTTAAACAAAAGTGACTGCATAGGGAGGACTGTATTAATGCAAACCAATTCAGTCAATGCAATGACACCATTGACAGTTAAGATTTCCTCCTGAGATACCTCAGAAAGGAGTATGCTTTTGATATGCTCCAAATCCAACAGGATTCAGAACCCATAGTCCTAAATTTAACCAACATTTGACTCACTGCTCTAGCTGAGGGCACAGAGGCAGTAAACAATGATTCTGCCATCACCTGGTTTAGCCAAAATTTACAGTGAAAAATCTGGGGGTTTGGTTTGGGTTTTTGTTGTCATTGTTGTTATGGGGAAGACTGGTCCTATATATATGTCTATGCAAAGAGCTTAAGACCTTTTCACAAGAGCAGATGTTACTAAATCACAGTGCCTTAGATACATAATTGGGACATTTGTGGCCTGATCCAAGAAGTGCAGGATGGTTTTGCATGCACAGGTATATAAAGATTCCCCCAACTTAAATTTATGTGCCTTAATCACACAGTGTTTAAGCATCTGAATTACAGATTATTTTGTTGTGTATCTTTATGCCATTATCTGATGAAGAATTCTTCACTTCCAGACTTGGTATAGTCATGCAGTTTTACTGTGTTTTGTAAATAAATCTCTCACTTGTTTGTAAAATTCTTAAAAAATTCAACCTGGCCTTAAAATGCTTTTATTAAAATAACACACCTCGGATGGCTTGGCTGGGGAACGAATGCTCTATGTGACAACTACCACTTTATAGTGATTTACTACAAATATTCCAAGGATTAGCTTGTACAATGTTAAGGTTTTGCACACTCATTTTTCTGTCCAGGTCAAAGGGCTGTACTGTTTAAAAATCTATAAGGAATACCCTTGTACAATACATCACGAAGGACAATGACAGCAATGCTACACAGTTATATAAAACTGCATGAAAGAATGACATCTCCAGTCAGAAATTAAGATTCAAGCTAGATTGGCAGAGTTTAAAGCAAGTATGTTCAGAGGAACTTCTGAAAATAACTCTACACTTCCTTGATTGCAGGGACATATATATATATGTGTGTGTGTGTATATATATATATATATGGGTATACTACCAGGAACATAGGATGGATGAGACTGGCTGGGCCTCTACTCAGTTTCTGCAGTTGCAGGTAACTATGGAGACATTTTGTCTAGAAGTACCTACAAAACTTCAGCTCTACAAGTCATGTTTAGACATTGCAACAATGTAAAAGTACAAAGGATCAAAAGTCACCAGAACTACACAATATAGCAGAAGAGAACAGGAGAGGTCGAGGACTTCATTCCTTCAATCACAAAAGCATTCAGATGAAAATACTCTGTTCTTCCTGGGTAATGGATTATACTCCCAATTGCTGAAATAATAAAAGAGAAAGAAACCTCCAGATTTTGATTATCCAAAATGGAGAAAATTTCCTCCAAACCATGTATCTGATGGTGAGTTTAACTCAGGTTGCATGAATAAACCTCTGGAATAAGACATCTAGCACCTGTAGGAACACCAGCGTGGTTCTGGCCATCATCCCATCTCTTGTCATAGCTTGTCTCTACTGTTTCATAAAAAGGTGACAATTACTTTCTTCTACAAAACCAAGTGATATGCCAGATTCGGGATGCCAAAGGTGGAGGATATCCTTACTATTTATCACAGGCAACCAGCCAGTGTACATGTTTGGAACAAAATAAATGTCATAAATAAAATACAATCTGGCTGAGGCTCAGGTGACTGAGGACTATTCACAGCACTGGTCTGGATCCAGCTACAGGGTATGTCTATCTGGATAATGGTGATGGTAGGACCTTTGCCATTACAAGATCTAGACTGTGTCCCCTACATTGGGCAGTGTAAAGGGCAAAAGAAGAAGTTCTATGCAAGTTCTCAGTAAAGACCAAAGCTAGCAAGAGCACAGCATAACCTTGATTCTTATTCCCTTATCAAATAACACAGCTCTGTGTTCACTAACAAATCTACTTAGTTATAATTATTCTGATTTGACCTTGGTATGAAGGCTGTTCATTACCACAAAACTTGTGTATTCAAGTAGACAAAATAGATTTTTAAAACCTCTTCAGATGAAGTGTTTTGCTGTACCAAGAGACACAGAGCAAGGATACTGCCATCCATCAGAACACCAGAGAACATTGAGCAATTTTCACTATTAACGATTTGTGATATCTCCTGCAGAAACTCATGCACTTAGAGGTGGAAAAAAGCCAATGATACTGACTTCCCCACACTGGAAAAGTGAACTCCAAAAGCCTGGGAAAAGGACAGTCTGCCGTTGTCGGAGTGAAATAGAAGGCTGTCAAGTTCAGTGAAGTTCAGTGAAGAGAAACAGATTCCCAAATATATTTCAAGCTTCTACATTTCAAAACATTAGTAATATGCAGAGAACAATGCTTCAGTATGAGGGTGATGAAGAAAACTCGTATCTGTAGAGTAGAAGAAGGAAGGGGTGAAGCTTACTTAATTAGGAAAGGTAGTTTTGTGATTATAGAATAAAGAAGAAATTCTGCTGTTGTATGTTCAGCTGTTGGTTTTACCAGAGATATGTTTCTTTTGGCAAGTTACATGGCTTGATATTGAAGCACTTGCTTAACTTACCTGCTTTCCACCTGGCATGCTCATTAGTTTAAGTATGTGTCTGAGTAACTTCAAGGGTAGGCTTAGTATTCTGTAAGAATTTAAGATCTCTGCTAATTAGGTGTAGGTTGAGACAGGTAATGAAGTATTTGCTGCATCATTCTTAACATGCTCAAATCACCTTCCTGGAGGAGAGCTTTTACAAAATTTTGCTCTCTCTGGAGGAAAAGGCACGTTTCATGGGTAAAGATTTGAGGTACACCAGCACTGGAGCATACTAGTAAACTGGCCCTATTTTGTTAGGTTGCCTCCAAAATGACTAGTTTTCCTAGGTTCTTCTAACAGTGAAGGAAGAGAAAGAAGTACCTTGTGGGGAATATTCCAGCCATTTATTGAGAAACCTGCTCACTTTTTTCCCATTCTCACAAACTTTAGATGTGTCTGTATCTCTCCCCTGATTAATATAAGGAGCTTAAAGTAAAATAGCTCCTGTCATACACACCTTATATGCTTTCATTTAGACAGAATAAATTCTATCTGAACATGCAGAAAATCTCACATTTTGTCAGATGTGAGCTGCTTGTGATTAGCAGAGTTTCTGTTGCTTCCTTTGTTGAACTACCCCGGTGTAATCAACAGTCAGTTTAAAATTCTTATTTCTCAGTTGCACTTGATTACTCCCTAATTTCTCCCTCTCCCGCCCCCCAAATCACTCCTTTTCTTCAGTCTTTACATACATATGTATATTTTTATAGCTTTCTCCTCATTTACCCAAAATTTCACAACTAAGACAGAAACTCTTTTTCAGAACAATTTCTGTAACAAACTTATACTTTCCAAAGCAATCCCAACACAGGTAGTTCACTCCAAAGACATAATAACCCTACAACAATTTTGCAAAGAATGTGTGTGTAGGGTAGGCATGGAAGCTGGTTCAGATACATGAGGCAAACCTTCACAGAGAGATGTTAATGCAATGGGGAGACAAAACTGGGAACAGAAAACTTCCACTTGAAAAACAGCTTTGTAAGATCTATGGGGAATATCTGAGAAGAAAGGGAGTTGGCAGAAGGAACAACTCTCACCTATAAGCCGTGAGCATAGAAACTTATTCTTCTATTGCATCTGGTGACAGGAAACTGCAATGCGGAGCTCTGCCAGCCACCTCTTCTCACAAGCCTAAAGAAGCTCAGTAAAGCAACTGCATCACATTCAGTGAGGGAAACATTCAGAAGCAGAAATAGACAATGCCCAAATGCAAAGAGCCTAGATATATCTGTCGAAGGCCTCTGTACTAATTTAGTGAAACCTCATTTCACTTCTCAGGCACAGTATGAAAATCACTTGAGGTCTTCTGTGGCCCCTGGTGCGCTAACTGTGCCAACAGCAGAGGGAGCATTAAACTCATTGCCCACGGGAAAGTGTGGGGAGTGATACCCATGTTCCTAGAATCCTTGTATGGGTAGGATGAGCTCATTAGCCTTCTGGCAGTCATCCTAGGAGAAGGACAACTCTGATTCCAAACCCGGGCAGATGGAGCTTGTTTAGCCCTGGAAGGCCTTCCAGCTAAGAGGTTAAACCTCCATTCTAAGGACTTTGCTGCCAGCGTCCAAGCTTGCTAGGCCCTGGCAGATGAACCTTAGCACTAAAGGGTGGGTCCAGCTCTGTGCATGCTGTGTCTCACCTAAAAAAATCCATTGCACAGGCTCGAGGGTGCTATCTGCTATCCTCTTTTTATCAGCGCGCTTGGAAAAGGCGCTGAGAAGGACCGTGGGTGGAGCCCTCCCTGGATCTTTGTTCGTGAAGTCTAGCCATACATATACATACACATACATTCCACTTCCTTTCACATAGGTACTTTATCTTACTCTGTGTACTTAAAGTGAATCAACTTTCGTAGCAATTACAGAGAAAGCAAAACCCTCAAATTCGTGGGTGGAAGTACAGAGGAAGCATCTCAGCTTTGTTGCACCTTCTTAGCTAACATGATAATACAGTAGGGATATGAAAGCCATTTTAAAAACTTGGAGTGAGGGGAAGTGATGAAGCACCCAGCAGGACATCAACTACAGAGAGAAAACTCTATAAAATAAGACTTCCTAGAAAGGGACTATGAAGAACTGATGTGACAAAGAATGATTCGACCATGTGAAATACTTATTCCTTCTAGAATAAAATTTGTTTACTGAATACTTCCTTAGAAAATATCACTGTACTAAATAAGAAAAAAACTACAGAGAATATATTCATATTCATATGAATATATGAATAGTTCATATTCAGTAATGGTTTTTGGTTTCTCTACTAAGGTAGGTAATAAGGTATTAGCCTTATTTCACTGAAAAGGAACCAAACCATAAAGTGGATTAAGTGAGATACCTGAGAGTGCACAGAACTTCTGCATGATATGCTCATTTGATAGGTATCCTGCAAAAAACCTGGCAGCAACTGAACTGAGAATTAATCCGATGTTTCTTGAATCCAATTTACCAGATTAAGTTTTATCAAACTCTTACTAGGACTTCAGGACTAAGAGATGTGTATGTGTTCTGCAGATTTCAGTTCTCCCTGTATAAATAAGGCAGAAGCAAATTCAGGGCTATACACTGGTAATAGATAAAATGAGTACTGTCATCAGTGGCTGAACATAGATCTGGACTCTGGCCACTCTGGACTTCCTCTAAATTCTTTCTGGAAAAGACTGTTAATCACTAAAGGAATGTTAGCTTCTATCTGTGGCATAAAAGAGTTTTCTCTTTACTTAACAAAAAACTATTTTTTTATATAACTAGAAAAAATAGATAAATCATTAAAGCAACAAAATCAGCCATAACCTCCAGGAAAACTCAGACAGAACAATTCATCCTGCTTGGGTGATACCAGAATTTGGACTCTGATGCTGACCTATGACAGCTACTCTTAGAGGAAGAAGCCCCAGTCTTCATTCTGAGCTGTTAAATCCCCAAGGAAAGTCCCTCTTTGTGGCCCTGGGAGTCTCCTGCTGCAGTCTGGCTCTCATCCAAGCTGCCATCTGAGATGTTAGAGCAATGCAGTACCTGGGCACAGGAAGGAGGCATCCTGAATAGGTCTAACTATTCAAGCTGGAGAGAATAATCCATCCCTAAATCCCATAGTTTAGAGCAGAAAACAGATAGATAATCTACCTTGGAGCAAAAGCAGCCTTAGCAACTGCCTAGCAACACCACTGCAAAGGCAGGAGCTGCTGGTTATCCAGATGCTAACTTACAGGGAGCAGCCAGCTCACAAACCTCTAATGCACAAACTGAACCTTAACCTTGTCTCTCTGTCTCAGCCCTAGAAAGGCAGGAAGTTTCTGTCAATAAAGCAGTGAATATTTAAAATATGTTAAATCTTTTCCCTAAAAATCTGATTTTTTTTCTCTCAGTCTTCTGCCTCACCAGGTAGGTAAACTCACCAGGTAGACATATTACTAGTAATTCAAATGTTAACAGTCACTCCCAAGACTGACAGGGTTGTTTTATTTTTAACATCAGTACATATCATCATGATTTAGATGATTTTTTTTCCCTGCTTATAGAAATGACTGATGGATTGTGGAACTTGTATGGTCATCTCAAATTCCTCCCTGGAACATTGCACAGTTGTAACTTCCATCTTTGCAGTTTATAGCTTCCATAGTTGCTTTATTAACACTACTGAAAAAGAGAAATATTACTCAGGCAGTATATTGGTGCCCATTAGTATTGCAGACTGAATGTTATGCATCATATGGTAATGTCTCTAATGCCACAGCCAAAATGGTTACAGGATGAATAAGGCTATTAACTCTAGGGACTGTGAGCAATTTATATTCAAATGCTGCTGCACCTTCAAAAAAAAAAACCCCACGACCTTGTTGTGTGGGCTTTGAGCTTTCCAGGTGGAAAGACATTCACATGAAAACAGCTAAAAGCAGAAGCAAACTGAGAAACTTAAGAGAAGTATTTCCTTTAGCTGTCCAGTTCTGAGGTCTTTTTTTTTTTAATAGCAATTATTTGTTAGATTAGACTATTTCAGTTAGAAGAGACCTAAAATGGTTATCTAGTCCAACTGTTTGACCAATTCGGGACTGACCAAAAGCTGAAGTATATTTTCAGGGGCATTGGCCACCTCTCTAGGAAGCCTGTTCCACTGTCTGACCACCCTCTCAGTAAAGAAATGCTTCCTGATGTCCAGTCTGAACCTCCCCTGGTGCAGTTTTGAACCATTCTCATGTGTCCTATCACTAGGGGGAAGAGATGAGCACTTCCTTCTCCACTTCCCCTCCTCAGGAGGGTGTAGAGAGCAAAGAGGTGGCCCCTCAGCCTCCTTTTCTGCAAATAGACAAATTCAGGATCTTCAGCTGCTCCTCATAGGACATTCCTTTTTCACCAGCTTTGTTGCTCTCCTCTGGAAGCATTCAAGTACCTTCACATCCTTCTTAAATTATAGTGCCCAGAACTGCACACAGTGCTCAAGGTGAGGCCTCAGCTGTTGCTGAATACAGCAAGATAATCACCTCATTGACCAGCTGGTTACACACCATGTTTGATGCATTCCAGAATGTGCTTTTCCCTCTTGGCTGCTATAGTTTTTGGAAAACTGAGCATAATTATAAATAAATCCATGAGGTAATGACTAATGTTTCATCTTTTTTTTATCTAATATCTGCTTTGATATTTTAATTTCAGAACTAAATTGGCAGAAAGACAATTTGACAGTGAGGTCATTTAAATTATATATACAAGACTGTAAGATTTCACCTGACGTTTAGTACATATTATATTTATGCAATTGCATGTAATCTCAACTGTCCTTTATTTTTTCTTTTTCATAGTATCATAATAAATAAGTTTAAAAAGAAAATGCTTTTACTTCTAAGTTAGTTCATGCTAATAGGTTCTTAAAGCACAAATCAATTGCCTTTCAGCTAGTAAACTCCAGAAACACTTATTAAAAAATCGGAACTATAACGTGTCAAAAAGCTCTTCACATGAGCTGCTGGGATTCTACATCATATCACTGTAAAGAACTCTGTTGGCTACTCTAAGTGTCTATATTTCCATTTGGATCATACGGCACAAGGGGGCCAGTTTTTGCAGCTATCACTGTAGATTTTTCCATGTATTTGTTTGTTTTCTAGACTGAACATCCTCCAAGCCCCCATAAAATAGCTTATTTGACATTTCACTTTAATTGCTTAGTGTTGCATACTTAAGCAGTGAAAAATAGTCTTAGCAGACCCTACATTCCTGATACAATCCACTGTAAATCACCAGTTTCTCGAGTTTCTAATCTTTTTCTCAACAGATGTAGTATTTGAGCACCCACTGATCTGAATGTAAGGCATGAGGTCCATCCAGGATACTTAGTCCCATTCCCACAATGACATGCATCCTTGCAACTGAAGTGAAATGCAGAAGAATTGCCCTTAGTGTCATCCTGAAATAGAACTCCCACTGCCTGCAAATGGGTTCCTTTTGGATGACAGTGTCCAAACCTTATTTCATTTGCCAGTTTAATGCAGACATTCCCAGTTTCAATTGCTTTCTCTATAGGTTATTTCTTCCAAACCACACCACATGCAAAGTACGGCACAAGTGACCTTCCACTGTACAATCAAGTACTGGAATGAACCTGTCAAATATTTCCTTTTTAATCTAAACTACATTACATTTGAACATAAGATGTCTACAGCTGAAAGTGTGGTAACCTATTTAATTCAACTGAATGAAAAACTGAATGTTGTTTTCCTGTTTTACAGAAGATAAAGAATGTAACACTGTCATTTACAATTTTTAGATCATCTCTCACTCCTCTCACAATTAGATGTGAAATACTTTTCACCTCCTCAAAACTGCACAGATGCTAATACCCTGTATTTCTGATCTCTGTATTGCTTTGCCACAGTAACCCCATTCTGATAGAAAGGATAAGGCAGTGCCCAGCTACTCATATATAGTATAACTCCTTGACTGAGTGTGCCTTGACTAGAGCAAAGCCACAAAAGATTTAGTGCTTGCTGGGAGTAGAAGTTGGGATTTCTAAGATCAAGTTTTCCTTATTAAATAAAACTAATACAGGTATTTTCTATAGGTTCAATTCTTGGATTTTTTTTCCCCTAAATATCAAAATGGCAGATAGCTTTTACTGGAGTCTTATTTGGAAGCAATGATAAGGATTAACAAAGCTTACTCAGTTTTCTGGGAGTGAAAAGGGCTGTGGCTGCAGCTATGTGTGAGGAGGAAGAAAGGGTGTTTATCTGAAAATCACAAGTGTAAATGCTGCAGTCTCAGTCTTTCATTAACTGCTAAACCAAGTTATTTCAGAATCACAGTTAGTTCCATGATGCTATTTCCCTTTACTATCTAGATGAGAAATTACAACAGTGCTATCTCTTTTTGCCCCTTCTTATAGGAAGAAGGAGGTGAGTTATAGCACAACCTAAGACCTCCAGATCTGGCTCTTCTGTTAGCCCCAAACTAAAACAGATCTTAAGGAAATTACTAAAATAGCTGAAAAGAAAAAACTGACTAACATGGCCCCCTGCATCGTTCATTGCAGAGAAGCAGGAACAGGACAGTCCCATGTATTTGTAGGGATGAAGGGGGCTGTCCCTATCATTTCATCTGCAAAAGCAGAGTCTGCAGTTTTTGGGTAAGCACAAATTGATAGAGATGAGGAGGAGGATCAGAGCTCACTCTTACAAAACCCTTGTTTACTGTCTTACTCCAGTGGGGCAGGGACTTAGTGGGAAAAATGTTAAATCTCTGTGTAGGTCAGACTCCTACTCTTCCTCCTAGCTTGTGCTCACAAAATCCAGTGTAAATTCATACAGGATTCAACTATAATGATGCACCTTATAAAAGTGTATCTGTCTTCTTGTTACCAGTGAAAACAAAGAGCAGGACAAGGGAATGAAAAAAAGTCAGAAAACAAGCAAGATCTATCTGCTAGGCTGTCAATCAATCTCACATTTAACCAGTACATTCAGAACAGGTAAAGTTAGTCTAGACCAGATAAGATACAGTAAGGAATAAATTTGCAAAGAGCATAGAAATGGCTGTGATACACCATTTTGACTTAAGCAAGCTTTAGATCTATGTCACTGTGAACTAGTATAGCTACCAAAGACACTGATTTCAGATCTTACTACTTCTGCAGAGGCAATAAACATCATCACAGGCTTCTCTGTGCACCATGGAAAGGAAATTTCTTTTTTTAAGTCATCTGAGATGATAATGGATATTTTTCTCTTAGAAACTTCCCATTTTGGTAAGTTGCTCATATTAAAAGTAAAGCAAATACCCCTCCAAAAACCCAAACCTGTTGTTTCCAGTGCATTTTATGAGTGCATTTTTCAGAGCACTGTAACTTACATGCTGATGTATAAGTTTTACAGGTAAACCCAGAATCTTTCTGTCCTTCATTCTAACTCCAGAATACACAGAAAAAAACGGTATATTATTATGCCATTGATTAATTATCCCATGAAGATATCTGTATGTGTGAGTTGATAACATATTCTTTAATATTAATAAACTGTAATCTTTTCAAATATTGGCCTATTAAAAAATTTATATTGCAACATTCAGGGAGAATGTTGGATTCATAATGACACAAATTACAGAAAAAATAATCCTTAATAGTCAAACTGCTAGTTCCTTCAGCAAATAAATACCTGCATGTAGGCTCAAAAGACCAGACCTGACACTGTTCTACCAGCAGCCTCAAAGTATATAAAGAAGTATGTTCAATCAACAGAGCAGGCATACATTACTCACTTGCTGTCTTTGGATCTGTAGTGGTGATACTATAAAGATGGGAAACATTTCAGTCATACAGTTGTAGCTCCTAATGTTTATATGCACCTAGATAACTTCTGCTAACTAGAGATGTTTCCATAACTACCTCATTTCCATCTGCTTCACTTTGAAAGCAAAGGACCTGGATCCCCCAAAAATTGTTTATGTAGGTCACTGTTGGCAGCAGTTTGAACAGTTATGGGCATTTGGAAAAACACATACTATTAGTGTTGGCCATAAAAAGCTACTTTTAACAAATTCCAGAAGTTAGGTTTAGTACTGAAATAACAACATGGGTGAGCAACAGCTGAAGACTCAAGTCTTCTTGTGAGTGACAAAGATGTATCCCTTAAGAAGCAGCATTCCTGTTCAGGTTCTTTTTATCAATGAACCTCTATAAACCTCTGAATCGAGGTCTCCAAAGGCACTAGGATAAATTAGGTCCCTTTGCCTTAATCCAAACCCCATTTAGATAAATAGTCAGAGTCTCGTTTATTCCAGGGAGGTTTGAATCTGACTATGTGTCCATTTAAAAATTGGCTTTTCTGCAGAACATTTAAAATATCCTGACTTTTTGAGCCAACCTCAGGCCAAGGTGGTGGCAAGGCATGTTGTCAGTGCAAAGTGGTTGTCCTGATTTTCTCACTGAGGTGATAAAGTACAGGAAAATGTTGTTCCTGCTGGGATTGCTAAAAAGGATTTCCTTGTGTTCTGCTTGCCAGGCTGTGAAATGCAGAGCCATGGCTTGGTATCTTTGTTCTTTCGCCTTTGGTTGTGTCACTCTCACATGGTTTGTCCCCACTGCAAGACTGAGTCAGAAATGAAGTCATGTCATGCTTTTCAGACTCAGGCCATGTATTGCCATGGGTAATGTTCACCTCTTTGGAAATCTGAAGTGATCTGTAGAGATTGGCACGAAATCAAGGATTCTACTTTATTCCCAGAACCTCTGTGCTTGGTAGCAAATAGCCAGTCAAAATTAAGCATCCTGCAGCAATAAAGCACAATGTCACTAAGGGAAATAACATCCTACCCAGCAGAGCAGAGAGGTAAGTATTCTTTTAACTTCACCCATAGTTGCAACAACCTCACAAGTTCATTTCTCTGGCCCATGCTGTCACATCTGCCTTGACACTTGAAAACTCCTTTGACACTTCACTCCTCTGCCTTGACACTTCACTCCTTTGTCATTGGTTATCCTGCTGCTTGCCACTAGCAAATATGGCACGTCTTTTCTTTTGAAACCAAATCCATCTTCCAGCTGTAAAATACAATGTACACTATAGACTGGCTCTGGCATCAGCCTGTGTAGCACTTCAGCTTCTCAGCTCCATCATTGTTAAAAGACCTTCACACCTTTGCCAGTCCTCTTGCTCCACTTGCTAAGCAAGAATTTCACACAGCCACATATTTCACTTTCAATGCTCTGACCTCATGCTATTTTTCTTCTCCTTTGTGTAGCATTGGTTTGATCAATGCTTTCACTGTTCCCGGGGTGCTATGGACACTCCCTAAAAGCACCTACTAAGTTTGGCTTTTTTTGCATGTTTGTTTTGCCTGACTTGCTTTTGGTATTTACGTTGGCTGTCTTTAATCACTCCATCTTACCCAAATTAGTAGCAACACTAAAAGCTAGTAGTAGTTACTCATTTCTGGTGCTCCTGTTTTCTGGCATTTAAAATAAAACCTCCTAGCCCTTCTATATTGCAAAGGAATGGCTCCAGGTACAAATGAGCATGAACATGTCTACAAATAATGATGCTTAGGAAAACAAGACTCAAAGGTAAAGCTTACACAGCTAAGTCCAAGTGCTTGTGTACCATTTGGGGTCACTGGCAGCAGAACTGAAGTTATTCTAAAGAAGAAAGGGTCATAGTTTTGGGGAATTTTCAAAAGAATGTCCTTTCCATGATGGACTTGAAATCAGCAGGTAGAATGGGCATGTAATGTAACATTCTCCAGCAGAAGGAAATGAAATAGAGAGGAATATTGAGACTGTAAAGGTAATTTCAGCCATCAAGGCGAACAGCTTTTGGAGAGATAACAAAGAAGAAACAAAGGCTTCCTCTCCTGTACCTTGCCTGTCTGCTTGGCTTTGCAACAGCACTTCTTGTGCTCTAAATATAAAAGATGATTGAGTTCTAGTACAGAAATAGTGTTCAGATTTCTTTAATAGGATAATTCTGGCCATTTCAGTATCAAGACTTTTGTTTTTTCCCCCCAGTAATTTAATCTGGAACATCCAGATAATGTTTATTTTGTTCAAAGAATAACAAAGTTTTAAACAGGCATGTTAAGTGAGAGGTCAGTCAAATTAAGTAGATATTTCTCTGTGTATTTAAATGTTGCCTGTCCTTGTCTGTTCTCTCCACCCAGTGTGGGGACAGAAAAACTTTCTGGCTGTAGAAAGAACATCTCTATGGAAAAAAGAGTTCTGTAGAGTTTGGAAAATCTTTGGGCAGTGAATCCGAGGAGGCCTCAAAGAGGTCAGGTTTGGATGTATTTATAAAGACAAAACTGGCTGAAATCAGCTCTACTGGCTTCACTTCAAACTCTTCAGGCAAATTTCTCGTAGCATGGAGGCCCTTAGAGAGCACTGGAATTTGGCTCAGTGGATTTTATGACATCTCTATTTTCAGAGCCTAAATGTTGGTCCTCATCTTCTTGGGTAGGACTGGTCCATTGGGTAATCACTGCAGGGCACTGTAGTGATTTTTGTTGTGTTTTAAATTTGCTACTTCAGCAACCCCTACTAGTTGGAAAACAGCATGTCTTCCTTCAGCCTGCTAAGAACTAGAGTGCTGGTACCCCAGGTAGCTAATTTAAAGGCAGCTCAGGTATTGCCAGTGCTATGCCATAGCTTTTTCTATCACTTAGTGTGGACTTTCCCTCAGTGTTCCCGTGTTTAATCCAGCCCATGCTGGGGACCAGGAAATAATAAGCAACCTCATGTCTCTAGAGATACCAGCACTGTGGAAATATTTCTGATGCTAGAATTCCTAGAGAGCTTTCAAAAGCTTGAAGAATACTTCATTTTTAGGACCTCAGCTTCTAAATCACGTCTGCCACTATGAAAATGATACCTTTAAGCTCCATCCTATTCATGCATTTTTTAATATTTCTATTTAATTATTTGCTTGCTTGCCTGGACCAATTTCTTTTCTCTTAATAAGAGCAAAATGAAGCTAAAATTTATGCATTATTAAATTTAATACGAAGTTACAATTGAATTACAAAGTAGGAGCCATTTCTCTTATTTATTATGATGTGCTGGTCTCTCTCCTTCACTTACAGTGGATCTTCTTTTTCTGCTTGTAAGATATATGGGAAATGGCCTAATAAGCTGTCTTTTACAGCTGAGATTTTCAGAGCAGTTTCAGATATCTGGATGCCCTCATCCCATTTAATTTAATGAGGATTGAGAATCAAATCCCTTAAGCAACTATGAAAACTTCAGAAGGGAGGGAGGATATTCCAGCAGCTAGGGCCTTTGAGTGCCAAGGCTGCCTGGTCCATCAGGGCCTCTCTCCATGACTTGAGGCTTCACCTTGCTCCTATCTGCAAGGTGCGGGTAATGCACTTTGTCACCTTTTGTGGGGATATGAGGGTTATGTGGGGATGAATTTTTAGACTGCACAGAGAGATGGGTATGTATCTACTACAGAAGTCCACCGTATTTCAGAACCACTTCCTTGCATTGACACTGCAGTCCTGACTTTTCATACATACCTCTCTTATTGCATAAAACATCAGTGTGACAGAATGTGCATTACTTGATTCAAGAAACCATCAATCCCTCTGAACAAGAAAGATGAAAATAATGATTCAGATAGAAACACTCAGAAGAAAGAGATATTGTTTAGGTTAAGAGAGCATCTTGTCCTAATGATTAAAAAAAAACAAAAGTAAATACTGACCATGAAAATTTTAGACTGCAAAATTGGTAACAATTTTGTTACCAGCAGTAGCTCTGTCACAGTCTTACAGAAGGGGCAGTGGAGACAAAAATGTGTAGTATGATTGTAATCTGGCATCTATAAGGTGCAGCAGCAAATGGCAGGATATAAAAAACAAAATTCTTAATTCAATTGTACTGAAAACTTTCTTAGACTCCTTCCTTCAGAGTGAATGACTCTTTATAACCATAGTTACCTCTCTTACATAATACCTACGTGACTTTGATTGAGAGAAGTGAAGGGGAGTAATTGTGTATTGGTGTCTAAGGTATAGTGGAACTAGCTGAAGGCCGTAAGAAATAAAAGAAGAAGAAATAGAAAATGTGAATCTATCAGAAAAAATGCAAAAGAAGATCTAAATCTGGTCAGAAAGTTTTGTCTGTAAATAATAGGCAAACATCTTAATATGAAAGAGTGGCACAGATCACTGAGATAGGTGGACTGGATTTCCTACTGCAGAAAGATGTCTCTTCCTCTACAATAGTCTTTGGAGGATCCTTTCAGATCTTTAAGTTCATATCTGTTCATATGAGGAAAAAATCTACTAAGGATAGAATGATTCTTGGTTTAAATTTTTCTCTTATCTCTTCCAAGGAATACAAACAGTCTAAGTGATGCTAGATTAATAGAGGCAGTTTCATAGTGCCTCATAAATTAGAAAATAAACAGAAGAGGTTATGAATGTAACTGCTGTGAATCTCGCATAAAATGACTTTCCCACTGAATTTGTGAGGGAGAGGGAGAGGGGAGATCATGGTTCAGTTACCTGATCCGTAAGAGCAAATGGAGCAAGTAGAAGATGTGACTAGAAACCAAAATTAGATAGTGAACTAGGCCAGACAGGACAGATTTAAGTTTTTACTAAGATGTAAGTGGCAAAGGTCAAACTTTGATACTGCACTGCAAAGTCCTGACTTTCTGTGTCTGAAAACCCTGAGATCTGGATCATACAGTGTTCTGCAATGTTCTGAATTTACCTGACATGTATAAACTACTCTTCAGGAAAGCCTTGTCTGAGGTCCCTTCTCCTTCTCATAGAAACCTCACAGACTTCAGCAAGTACCAGCCTGCTAATAAAACTGCTTTTCTGGATTTATTTGCAGGATTAAGGACTGTAAATCCATCTCACTAAGGAACGTCTGGCTCAGATGCTCAACAACAGATATAGATGCTTTCCCATGTAGGTCACTGGGCTGGATCTGCTCCAGGTCAGTAGAGGCCAAAGGTAAATGTTATCACATTACAAAAGTCTAAAGTGGATCCCATTAAAAATTTTACATGAGCAGTTGCTATTTGACATCATTTCTTATGTTAAGTCTAAAAATGTCTTGCAAATGTCATGACATAGAGGTTATTAGCTTAAAGACAACTCTCCATTATCCAGGATAATGGTGGGTTCAGATAACTGAGTTAACAGAAAGAACTGGTGATATGGACATGATTTGCAAGACATCCCTCTGGCTCTTGTGTGGAGTCAGTCTGGGTTGAGCAGGACTGATTAGCTTTCAGCTCCAGCCCTGCAAGATTTGGATTAGTTCTTGTAAAGCTGCTGGCCACTCCAGGCTCCTGCAGCCCCAAAGGATTGTGAAGGTGAATATGCATCACCATACAAATGTACAGAGCTTGTTCCCTTGCAGTGTCATGCTGCTAACTTTTCCAGAGAAAACACTGCGGGCAGAGTGCAGAAAGCTTACATTTAGAAAGACCACTGCTGCTCAGCACTTGCCAGGGCCTTTACTGCAGCAGATCCACACAGGAACACCTGAACTGCCTCTGCAGAGACCAAGCTTGGATCAAGCACTGGAGATCATCTTGTTCTTCATCACACATGCAGGTGCCTCCAGTAGCCTTGCGAGGAGCATAGCTCCAGTTGGGCAGGGTGACTGGCAGACCTAGGAAGCAGGGAATGTCATTGGCAACTGCATTACTCAACAGCCCAGTGATCTAAGCAAGGAAAGGTGAGCTGGCCATATCATTATTATGATTTACTGGTCACTTGCAAATACATTCGCAATGGAGTAACCATCACCACACTTAGCAACAGTTTTCTCCATAGCTGGCCCACAGAAGAAGTTATGACACAGAGACCTTCAAGTTTCACTAACAGCTGCTGAGCATCATATTTCCAAAAGTTGACGAGCCTCCTAGATTAAAAAAGGCAAAAAATCACAGAACTGGAAGGGAGTATATGTGGTTCAGTGCTTTCCCACTCAATTCACAGTGTCTGACTGCTGACAAGATAGGCTATTACAGATCCTTTAGGGCTCTTTAGCACACTTGTGCCAGTTCTTAATCTATGGATCATTGACATGATGGAACATAAAGGCAGCTTCAGAGCCCATTATATTTTCAGTTGTCAGATTGAACATAGGAAGATGCTCATCAGCAGAAAGCTGCATACAGACATGTTCATGAAGCCTTTAATCTTCCATACTGGAAAAGTACAAAACATACCACTCTGCATTTTTTTAATTATAAAAGCCAATTTAACAAGTATAATGAAGCAAAATGATTTCATTAGAGTTGCTTTTTTCTCATTTCTAAGCTAAAACATTACAATTACAAGACCCTCGCAGATTCAGAATACTATTTTTATTTGTTTGCTTAGTTTCTGATTACAAAACAGGTTTTTAAAGGCTGCTTAAAATTACTATGCAATTTTGCTATGCCTGCAAATACCATTACAACTTTCCTGATAGATCTCACTTAGAAGCACATTACTGTTTAAAGGTGAAGGGTAAAGAGCTACAAAGTGGGATCCAGAAGGGTACATCAATAGCACCCTGTCCAAGGGTGGTAGCCAGAGCAACTAGGTAAATCATACCTACTTTCACCTTAAAAATTCCAGCAGTAGACTTCATATCACTATACTGCTCTTCACATGAGTAACAGTGGAGTGGGTAGAAGTCATCACCTCTCTGATGAAATGCATAGCAAGCAGAGGTTTGATTCACAACCTGGCAGGTAACAAGAAGTGTGGTTTTATTGTCAAGCATTTATAGGCTTGGCTTCTTTCTGTCTAAAGAAAAAAAAAAAGAGTCTTTCCAACTTCCTTTCCACTTTAAACAAGTTCAAAAGAGGAAGACTGTAGCTTTTTCCTCAGTAGAGAGAAATTGAAATGGAGAACTTATATGGAGGTCAGGATGACTATAAAAACTTGCTGAAATTAACTCAGCCTCCACCATTGCCTGATTCACTTTATCCTCTTTCTCTTGTGTCTGAGCTTGTCCCTTAAGATGACAACCTTGATGAAAACATCTTGAGAGCCACTCCAAACTAATTTCAAGCTATATATAATTGCCATGGGGCTGAAAGCTCCCAGCTTATAAAGCAAGAGCAGCTGTGTGAGATCTGGCAAGCTTCTCCAGCCTCCTTTGCAAGCAAATAGCTTATCCACTTGATCACAAAATTCATTGAGGCTCCACGGGATCTGGGGCCCAGCTGTGTCTCTACCTTGTTCTCCTTGAAGGAACTGCAGCATTTCTCCAAGGACAAGGAGTTGGCAGTTGGTGCTACCTAGGCAAACATCAGTGAAAGATGCAAAATGGGTAGGTATGTAGGGAGCAACAGGAGCCACAGCACAGCTTCCTCATACTAAGCATAATCCCAGCATTAGAAAGATCAGCAGCAAAAGAGAGCTTGCTTGGTCTCTTGTTTGCTGAGAGGATCCAGGTTTCAGAGAGCTTTTCCAGACACTCACAATAGCCCAAGCCAAAATCCAGATTCAAACATCCCTTCTTACTTGCATCTGGATTTACGGTCCACCAACATTGCCATGTGCGTAATCTTAGCATTGTGGAGCCAGCTCAGCATGTATCACATCATCCATTAGAAAATAAAAACCTTAGCCAGGCTTCAGGTCCCAGTTGAAGTTTGGAGTTACTCTTTGGAGTCTGTCCTTTGTGTTAATGGGAAAAGCATCAGAAACTGGAGATAGGTTTGGAAATGATGCTGGTAAATGGCGATGAATTTTGTGGCCTCTATGTAATTCACCCTGAAAAATATTTTGTTACTACTTGATTTTATCTATTCTTTCCCTTTGTACATTGCTTAAATTGAGGACTTAGCAACTATTCAATATTGATAGGGTAAGAGGCGACTATTTATAAGTAAACAGATGGCTTTTCTCCAGAAGTTATATCCAGAGTTACGTAACTTAGGAAGTGAAGCAGCTTTAATGATCAAATAAATTATCAGACCTGGAAAACTAATCACTGCAAAAGCTCTTTCATTTGCTTAATGTTTCGGAAAGCTCATAACAAAATCTTCTTCCCATATCCTGTTTCTGCA
The DNA here is from genome assembly GCA_013396975.1 of Bucco capensis. NCBI lineage: Eukaryota > Metazoa > Chordata > Aves > Piciformes > Bucconidae > Bucco > Bucco capensis. Next base: position 242,697 of record VWZO01012342.1, read on the forward strand.
CTGACTAAGCTGATTCTCATGTTTTGCTAATGCTCATCTGTGGTGTCTTTGAGCTGCGAAACAGAACACTTCCAAGCTCAGGAAGCCATACATGCTTCACTTGCTAAATCTGATTCCCTGCCCAGTCACCAGTCAAAACAATGGGGGTCCAAACACTGTCTTCAGCAGAAACAAAGCCATGCTGACTGGATTTGTCTAACATGAACACCAAACCCAATCTATATAGTCAGCTTAACAACATAACAGGTCCCAGCTTGTAAATACAGTTACACATCTACGTCTCAGATCTTAAAAATCACAAGATAAAAATATTAAGAGCATTTTTCTGAATCTACTTTATTATTTTGACACAGAGAGGTGCTGGCTAGGGCAAGCTCTCAGCCATGGCCCTCACATGGCTCAGTATGATCTGTCTGGGCTGGGCCTACCTGGAAGGAAGGGATTGTGGAGAATGATCCTACACAAAACTGTTGATGCTTATGGCACAAATTCCCAGCACTGCCATGACAATGCAGTTCATACCTGTGATTCAAGGAAGAAATCCCCTCTTAAGCTGGTAAGACCTCACACTGACTGAGAAAATGCCAGGGTGAGATAATAGCAAAGATCTTCTATGCTCTTGAATGAGCTATAATTACTACAGTGTCTAAAAAAGTAGCTCAATTAACAGAGAAACATGCATAGGGGATTATTGTGGTAAAGAACACTCTCCTTCTAATGACTTTCCACAGAAATTTTTACTCAGAGGAGATTTCAAACATATTAAATGCTGGGCAAAGAGCACTGCAAGTAAAGCTCAGCTGCATTATTGAATTTTGAAAGATAGAACCATTTATATAACTGGAACATTTAGAAACAATTCAGGCAGAGATAATAAATGATTAATGACCATCAATAAATGGTTGGTCAGTGGTTATGACAGTTAAGAATCTAAAAGGTCAACAAATTTGCTAATGTAATGGGATTGTACCATGTATAAAGTACATGGCACTCCAGTTAACGATATGCTTTTAACACATCTTCGTTTTTATTTAACCTTTTGAAAATATTTATAAAGATGGACTGAATATTAATGAAAATTAGAAAAAATAATTGGATCCTGTTGGATCCACCATAAATGTACAATGATTTTTTAACTCCTGACAATCACTTTTAGCCACAGACAAAGTCTAGAAGCCAGAGTCAGGATCAGCAACTGTACTGGTCTGGTGTGTCAGGAAGAAGGGCAGCTGAAGAAGTCACTGTCTATTTATTCTCCTGATGACTTTTCAGTTTGCATTTACCTATTTACACTTGTATTTCCTCCAGGTTAGTCCAAGAGAGATTTCTACCTACCTCTGCAGCATTATGGTCCTCTCTGTAGTCCACCTTCTCCCCCCTGCTCTTTCCTTGTTTGCACTGCAAAGTCAAAGCTACTCTCCACTATTGTAAAGGTGGATTCACAATCAGTCCCTGCCAAAGCAACATATCTAGGGCCCCTACTCCCCATCATGGATGGGAAGCATCATTCTATGGTCACTGTCGGTCTTTATTTGGCTATAAAAGTGATTCACTCTCCCTGCTACTCTGCTGACCTTTTCAGAATGACATCCACAGCTCAGCCTGATGTCAATAAACTCTTGGTGCAAAGGGAAATAAACACACCTTAGCCCATTACAGGACTTCCTAATTACCTCTGAAATGCCTTTGCACTATGGTCCAAACCTCCAGTACGGAATAAAATATCAAGTCAACAGAGTCAGTGGGGATCAAATACAGGACACTCTAGGATAAGGCAAGTTGCATCCTAAACTCCACTGACTGTACTTACCAGCTCTTCCTCTGAATATAATGGAGAGGCAGGGACAGTTGCTCAGATATGGGTGTTTGTATTGTAGATGAACACGTTACCCAAGTGAATTTCAATCTTATTTATTAACCATCAATGGAAGGAACTGCAATTTCAGTCTGCTTAGAAAGGCTGTGTTGACTTCTGGGGATTAATCTGCCTCTGCTGCAGAAAATACTGCCATTTTGTGATCTCCACACTGGGGAATGGTTTCATAAGTGTCTTATACCTGCACAGTCCTGGAACTACTGAAGCAAAGATTTTTCACAGCAATGGTTTTTTAATGCAACCAGGCTGCTTATTGTAACAAAAACTAATTGAGAAAAGACAAGCTATTGTTAGTAAGATTCAATTTTTTACACAGGAGGAAAAATACCAATTGAGAAAAGTCACCCAGTAAATCATGAAGCTGGAAAACCTTTTCCTCAGACATATAATAAGAAAGTGTTTTATTCTCTCTCCTGCTAGTCACTAATGTTGCTGCATGAGGATGCCCAGTTCACCTTGGTAAATGCACTGTCAGCCCTGCAAGACTAGAACAGAAGAGAATTTTATTTTGCTCCCAGCTGAATTACTAATTATGGCAATTTTAAAACACAATATAGTCTGTTCCTTTAACTCATACAGGTCACAGACAAGACCTGACAGAGCTTCCAAACCATTTTCTGACAAATTGAGGCAAATGACCTATCTCTCTTCACCAAAGACTCTGTGCAGTTGTGTTGGGATGAAAATTGCACAAATGACTGACCATAAGTCAGGAAATGTAATCATTTCGTATTCTACTCTATGATTCAGCCCACATGTGATGCACAAGAAATGTAATGCCTGTGAGAAACTCTGGTGTTAACGTTGTGTACAGGAAAACCAAGAGTTAAAACTGAGACAAAAACATGTATATCATCATACCTTCTCTGCTTTTCATGCCCACAGGCTGAGGAGCAAGGATCAGTCCTACAGTATTCTGGACTTCAATAACCCTTCTCTCTGCATGGATGTGTAAAGCAGCTTTTCTATCCTGTACAAGAGAAGTCTCCCTTTGAGGTGAAGTGCTTCCCTTCTCCTGGCATACTTTTGAGAAGGGCTGGGCATTCATTATCTCTGATTCCAACTCTCTACTCCATGGGAAATCTCTGTATCAGAGCTGTCTGATGTCGTCAGTTTCTCCTCAAGGACTCTATTTCCCTGAGGATCCCACATGGGATAACTTGAGATCCCCCTTGGTCTGTCCTGAGATCCAAAAAATTCTGAGTGGCATTCCCAGCTGTTTTAGCCTGGGCACAGCTGGTTGCTGCAGGACAACAGCCACTGTGAAGAAAGAAAGGCTCATACCAGTGTATTAGGAAGTAAACGAATCTGGGCCAAGACTAAAGCTGGGTAGCTTATCTATGGAGTCTGGACTAAGTATATTGTCACTTTAGGCTCCCTTATATGCCTATATCATGAGTTTGGTTTGGTTTTAGTACCAAGAGCACCCTTCATACTCCAGTGATGACCAAAAAAAAACCGTAGATGGACACACAGCTATTTCCATAGTGCTTCAATTGGGGTGATTTAGGCTTAAGGTATGTGGCAGGAACTCACAGAAACCTGTCCAGATTCAGTTCCTGACCTCTGACAACTTTGACCACCCAGTGCTTTCTAAGGAACAAGAGCTGAATGTCTCCCAGGCAAGGATCCCTGAAAGGTAATGCAAGCACCAGCTGGAAATGAGTTCACCAAAGATTTATTATTAAAAAGCTTTGTTACTGGCCTGATCTGAAGATTATAGGTGCATTATCCTTGCCAGTCGGGAGCTGTCTGTTCAACACAGTCAAAAATGAGGATATAGGTGATCTGGGGAAATAATTCATGTTATTTCAGATTCAGGTACTTATTTGTTTTTTCAGCTTTTCTGTCTTATCTCATTAAGAAGTGAATCAAAGGCAGATTCATGTACACAGCTTCTAATGAAACTGTGGCAGTGACAGGAGATAGCAAGATAATTAAATCCCATGCTGTACTTGAGCTAGAACAGAAACTATGCTTCTAAAGTTGTTAAATTGGCCAATACTCAAACTTGTAGGTTTGTTAGTTTGAAGTAAATTATAAAGGTCCCCCAAAGCATCCACAAGGTATTCCTCAATAGTCCTTACCCTAGCTTTAATTTCAGAGAGCACATATTCCTTTAGGATTAACTCCACTGTATGCAGTGACTTTATTAAACTCTACTGAACTTCTGAGTGCTGTACTCTGAATTGCCAGCTCTTCTGTCAAGTCCTTTGTTTTGTTCTTCCATTGTATTTTTGACTTGCATATTTCATCTGCCAAATTATATTTCTTTACACTAATTCAGGACTCAATAATAACTGCATCTCTTAAAATTCAGCCATTAACAGGATGTGAACAGCAGAAAATGTCTAGCAAACAAAAGCCGCAGTTTCCTCTAAAGAGGATTCAATTTTTAGACCTAACTGCTCTGTTTTCCATAGCATCTATATTTTCATTTTTTGCTCTTTCCTACCCTTCAATTGTCTCCTTTTGTAGTTACTTAGTCTTAATTCTGTCTTTAAATGTTCAAGTTGAAACTTGACTGTCCTGGAGTTACACTACTTAAAAACATATCTGAATTAAAAAAAAAGGTGTATGCTGGGGAGAGATTAAAAAAAAAAAGATAAAGTAACAGATAAAGAAAAATCATTATCTTGTCATTGAAAAAAATGTAAACAAGTACTTCTCAAAATATGGAGTCTGTTTGCACTGGCTTTTTTTTCCTCATGTTTGGCATAACAGGAGCACTGTCACTCATTGCTGCATTAGAATGGCTAATCATTGCTCCGTAGGAAAGCATGCTTCCATTGTTCAGCACTACAGTTCACACTCATACATGTAGACAAGAGTTGTAAGACAACCAAGTAAAAAGATAAAGAATTATAAATACTTTCTTCTTTACATTTCAAGATTTTAAATCTGGACATGTAAATCTGTGTGTTTCATGAATATTTAAGCAAAATACTTTATGCTTTTACATGCTGAAAGGATGCAAAAATTCTGTTGTAATATAATGCATAACAATACAGCCCTTATGAGGCAGATTAGGTAGCATATGCTTAGAACATCTTTCAATTTGCTAAATCTGAATTTGGACACTGAAGTTTAGGTAAGTACCACTGCTATTTGACTTTGATTTAAGGAGAACTGCAAACCCATAGCAATTCTTGATAACAGAGAACATGAAGGATACAGAAGATGCTGGCATGACATTTGGGAGCAAAGCTGTGTCTATCTCCATAACTGATACAGCTCAGGCACCATTCTGTATTGGCTTACATTATCTTCTGACTATACTCCTGCATGACCTTCACGAGCAAGCTTTCTGAATGAAAGAGGATGTCTTCAGCATGTCCAAGACAGCCCTGAACAAAAGGCAATTAACTAGTGGGAAAGCAGCCTGTGGACCACAGCAGAATTGGTCTGTGTGGAGAACTGTGCTTGCTGATAGAGCCACCAAAAGAAAATAGAAAAATGACATTTACAGGAAAACAAATGCAAGTTTCTTAATGCTTCATGCTCTTTGCAGAATTACCTGCTGTATTTCTTGCATCTTGGGCAGCCTGTGATATTGGCTGTAACAAGCCTGGAGTAAAGCCTTGAGTTACAGCCAGGTCCCAGACTCCTGACCCAGCAGTTCACCCAGAAGCCTGAGTTCCTTCTTTGATGCATTGGTTTGGATATCACCCTGCCGTGCACTGATCTTTCCTCACTACATAGAAGGGACATCTGCACAGAGAAACATGATCAATTTTAATAGGAATGTGTGTCTGAAAAATGCATCAACCACAGAGACCCTTCTCTTCCACTATATGGTAAAGCTACACTCATTGAAAGTCACTGCTGTGCTGGCATTAACTTTGAGGAATCCTGAGTTTCAGCTTTGCCCTAAATGACTTACCACGGCCTCAAAAAGAAAGCAAAATCTTAAAAAAACAGCTTTCAGAAGCACATGTGTTGGGATTTCTGACTAAGTGTCCTGCAGGGATGGCTCTTCATCTGTCATCTTGCCTTGCTTTTCCCTCCTGTTTCTGAAGTTTGACTTATGTTTGACTTATCCTCTATGTCAAAAGTCAAGTTCTGAGCTTTTAACAGAAGAGTAAGCAATGGTAGCTAAAGACCCTATTGACTAATATCAGCAGGAAGTTACATGTCCATTAATTCCATTAATTTATATATTAGCCATGTGAAAGAATGATTGGCTTTGACACACAAATGGAATGACCCACAGTCTCTGAGGATACTATGTGCTAAATAAACTTCCTCAAATTTTCAGGATTTTTTGAATGAGGGCCCAGATCCATAAAGGTATTTCTCTGCCAAAGTCCCACTTTGAAATTAGTGGGAGTCCAGAGCAGGAGTGCTTTTGTGGATCTTGGCCAATGTGCCTGAACTCCAGTCCACTTGCCAATGACTAGAGGCAATGGCAAATTTCCCGTAAAGATCAGCGAAACAGGCTTCATGAGATGATTTACTGTCAAAATACAATGTTAAGGCAGATCCTCAGCTGAAGTAAATTGTTCCAGGCTTGTAGAAGTCAGTGGACCTTGAACTATTGAAACTAGCAGGGACTTGTCTCACTTCTTTCATCATTTTATCAGTTGACTCTCATGTTTTCTAATAGGAGGCTGCTGGAGCAGTCTTTGTGTACCTACCCCATCAGAGGACACTTCCATAAAAGCAGGAGGACAAAGAGGTCTCCAAGACATTGTTAGAATATTCCCACAAATACGCTGTAAAAGTGAATCAGTAAATGAGAAGCAGCAAATCCAGCTAGAACACAGTGCTGAGTTATAGCATAACTCCCCATCATTTTCCCTGTAGAACATTAGGTAATCAGCTTTTAAATATTTTATTTGCTGTGAATTTCCAGCATTTCCCTAGTGTGCTAAAATGTGTAAGGATTGTGGCTTTTGATATTTAAGCCAAAACTCAGTAATCTGTTGACCTGTCAAATAAGATATTCCTAGTGTTTAATAATATTTTTTAAATCCTGTAAAAGTCAGTTCAGAAAAATATTCCTGTTAGACACTGGTGGCTGCTTTAAACCCTATACTTAGGAAGAGAGTAAGAGATAAGACCAAAGCCAACATATCCTTTAAGCACTGTGATCAAAGCATGTAAGAGATACTTCAACACAACTGCTGTTGCTGTCAAAGTGCTGCTGCTACCCTAACGCTCTCATAGTGCACCACTGAAGAGACTACTGAAGCACTGCTCTCTTTAAAACAACAGCCTCTCATGATGAAATACACTAGTGACACCCAAACCCCACAGATATCAGTGGAAGTATATGCAGTTGATATTAAGGGGCTTTAGCTCACATTGCTAATGATCTGATTGGACCATTCATTTTCAAGTTTTATAAGGAAGGTATATGTCACTAGTTTCATTCATAAAACCAGGTTAATCTTGGGTGTTAAGCATGCTGATGTGCCTACACACACTTCCAGAGCAGTCAGAATGTGTTGACAATGGTGTTGAGATGTACCAACACTCCAAGGGAATAATCACATTTTTTCAGACCTGAGTTACAAGATAGATGAGCTTCAAAAGAAGTGTTGATCTTAAATTGTTGATCCCATCACTGAATGCATATATGCACAAAGAATGTGATGGTGACTGTCCTTTTTGTCTCCCAAAGTAAACCCTTATTTTAGATTTCTTTTTTTTCCAGAATAACTGAGTCCACTGGAGCTGAACTGGGGACTGAAGAGACTAGAGTCTTTTGAAAGTCTGCACTAATCGGTGGCAGAATAATAATTTCAGTTTGCTAAGTCTTTTAGAATGGAGGATGGGCCTTAGGTAACAGTCCCCATCATTTCTGAAATTATATATATGACCATATGGTCCTGTTGAAAGAGAATCAGGAAGGGAAATTGATAGCATATAACATGAGCTTTATTAATAGAAAGAGATTGACCAAGTTTTATATTTCAAACTCAGTTAACAAACAAAATTAAAATGACCTTCCTAGTTGGAAGCAAATGACATTTTAAATTATTTCCACTTTAATTAATCAGGGTGGTAATTAGCAAAACTGGTGTGTTGTGGAATTAGCAGAGATTTAGAATGAGTTACATTTGTACCGTGGAAGTGCCTGTGGTTTGTGTTTTCTGAATAAATAGGAAAAGATGAGGTTCCTGAGGGATCCAATGATGGCTAAACATTAATGCCTGTGAACTAGAAAGTAAAATCGAATCCTAAGCCAAGAGCTTGGACTATTGTGCTACTGTCTACTGCCAAATGCAATAAAGTCAAGACAGAAAAAAGATCCTAAAATTGCTCACATTTGAAATGGGGTTACTGCTCAGATCTCTAGGGCACACATGTGCCTAAAAATAGTGTGAGATGAGGAAGGAAGGTAAGCTAAGCCAGAGGAAAGATATTTGAAGTCTGTTCTTCATCTTGTTTGGTTTTCTTGCTTTTCTTGTGTGCTGTTCAACATTGGTTGGATGTTGCTTTTCTCTAGGTTGGTTCAGCCTCTTTGCCCAGCCAGTGTGCTGCCATGTCACCTCCCTGAAGAGGGGACACCAGAGCCTCCCACCCATCTCTGAAGGACAGCCACATTGCCATCCACATGCTCTAAACAAGAAAACTGGGTCAGAGGACACAGCTGATGTTCACATAGTGCCTTTCCCTAAATTAAGGTGCCTAAAGCATACCCATTTGGCTTCCTTGAACATATCAGAGCTGTTAAAATTTAGATGGAAAACAAAAGAGACAACATATGGAAACAAAAAGGAGACTAATGCCTCTTATCATCAGCCTAGCGTACCAAAACAAAAACACCTCTGCAGGTAGTGCACCAAACCATGCTGCAGCACTCTGTAAACAGTGACCCCCAGGCAAGCTTGCTTCGAACCAATTATCACTTTATAATATTACTTTACACCTTACACCTTCAGTTACAAGCAAATACAAACAACTGGAAACCTGGGGAACAGAGATGGCATGCGAGCAGCAACAGGAGACAGCTGTCTGACCTGGTTAAATCACAAGTTAAAATGGTCACCTTAGCACAACCATAGGGTTATGGAACAAGTCCAGCCTGAGGGGACCTCAGGAGTTCTCTAGATCAAGTTCCTGCTCAAAGCATTGAAATCAGAGCAGGTACGTTGTCCAGTTGAGCCAAGAAACCTCCAATCACAGAAACCACATAAACTTTCTGTTCATCCTCTTCCAATGCTGAATTATCCTCAAAGAAAAAAAAAACCACAAAACTCAAATCCATTTATTTGGTCTAAACTTCACTTGTTCCATTTTATGACCACTGTCTGTCTTTCTCCCACTGTGCACCTCAGTAGAGAGTGTTGCCTCATCTCCTTGATAACTTCCTCCTATGTACTGGAAGGCTGCTAACAGCTCTCCTCAGTCCTTCCAAGGCTGAGCACGGCTCTCCTCACTGGACACACGCTCCAAACCTTTGTCATCTTGGTGACTTTCCATGGGGCTTCTTCCAGCACCTTTCTTATACTGGGTCTCAAACCTGGACAACTGGTATAGTAAAACACACAGGGTCCAACAAATGCCACATACAGGGGAGCAAGCATTTCCTATCTGCCATCTGGGAGTCCCCTACCATCTGTTAAAGAGCAGAGTCCTTCTAAGACCCAAGAGGCACTAGTTAGCATTTCCAGCTCTGAAGGATCTGCTTATGAAGCTCATCTCTGTGCTCTGTGCTTTGGCTGCCATCTCCATTTTGTCCTTTCAATGCTCTCTCAGTGTTTTCATTAGCAGAAGTTCAAAGATGCTGCTGCCATCAGACATCTACTTTCTCCAAACAGTTCCTGAGGATTCATTGGCTACATATATACTAGTAAATAAAAGGTTTAGGATTGATTATTTGTTCCTTGGCATAACATGGCATGGTTAGGCTTGTGCACATGTGGCCAGCAATCTTCCCCTCTGACACACGTTGGCATTATCCCTGCTTCTTAATGGGAATCATCCTTGCCTGTGCTGTTCACCAAGATGTGACCTTTGAGAAAATTACCCTGGTTATAGCCATGCCAAGAAGCATGCTAATAATGCACAGCCTGGACAGTTAGGATAGTTCTTATACCCATGCCTTAGCCCTGTTTAGTTTAGTAGTGCAGCTTAAACCTTTAAGGGCAAGTTTTTCCAGACTTAATGTCTAGGATAAGATTTAAACACACTTCTACTTTAAAAAGTCTACTGAAAGTGGAGAAACAGTTACATACCATTAGCTTTAAATATGTCTCCATATTCTTATATTTCCTTAATAATACCTAATTCTGCATGTGAATTCGTTCACAAAAAATAACTATGGGATGTGCAAAGGAATACAACAGATAACTGTGAAATGCATCCTTGTATTTACATTTCAAAAGAAATGTCCTGCAAGGGTTTTTTTTAGAAGGTTAAATACTGATACATATCTAAATACTAAGTACTGATACATTAGGGACATGGTTTAGTGACATGGTATTGACAGACGGATGGTAGGACTTGGTGATCTTAGAGGTTATTCCAACCTTAATGATTCTGTGATTCTGTAATTTTGTGAAAACTTCATCCTGTCTGTCAATAAAGTTGAGAAATTTATTTCTCCATTGCTCTTGAACAAAATTTACCAGAAGAATAGAATATTTTTATGTATATTCAAGATTCACTAGCCTTTTGTCTGCTTGCAATACTGTTAGTAAAAATATCATATGAACATATTATATGAACATAATGAAAAATATTTGAGGTGCGACATGAAGTTTGTGTGCAAGAGAGAGATATCTCACATCTCCTGAAGGGATACTTCTCAAATCTTCAATGGATTCTCTAGAAGCAGCTTTTTTTCTGAAAATTCCCCTTGCTGTAAATGGTGCTGATGCACTCAGTGCATCCAAAATAACAGCAGTTTTTATGAAGGTTGACTGTCAAGCAGGCAAATGCAGACAGCTTCTGCCAGGCTGATGTTGCCTAAAGTTCTTAATTTAATATGTAACAAGAGACTAGCCAGATTGCCTCAGAGCATGTGTGTAAATAGAGAATAGTTTTATATTGTACTTGCACTTGGTAAGGGCAGAGGGAACATCATATGGCCACATGCAGCTAATGAGATGAGGGACTACATTCAAGACTTGAAAATAATAAAGAGTGAGAATGACAGAGTTGATAGGATGGGTTAAAGTCAATTTACTAAGGGTTTATTTATGTCAAAGGATCAGGTTCCCAGTATACACTTGTGAAAAATGCTCAAGACTACCAAAATATCTAATGTATTATAAAAAGATGAGAAAGCATATAAATGAGGTATTTTCTAGCTTAACCAGAGAAATGCTCCAGCCTCAGCTCTGGTGCCACATCATTTTTTATTCTCACTTTGAGTCAGAGGAGAGCAAGCAGACAGGTGCATCTGGCCCAGACTGCTCCTCAACAACTGCTGTGATTCACCACTCGCGAGCAACCAGAGCATTGTTCCTCTCAGATTTATGCAACAGGTAAAGCTACCTGTTAAAAACAACCCCATAAAATCCCCATATTTTCAGATATCTTTGTGCCTCCTCCTGGGTTTGTGTTTTATGTCCATTCCTTCAGTTTGATCTTCCCCAGAAGATACCAGCCGGATGGAGGTAGTGGATGTATCTAACGTCAGAAACTATTTCCATTTGACCTACACAGACCTTGCTGCAAAGTGCAGTGAAGCCAGTGGCAGATTTTTCTTTCCTTCCTGTAGCACTGAATCAGGTTTGCAAAACTCAAAATTGCAATGGGAGAGAAGAGCCTGCACAAGTGGTTACTTTGGGATGGAAAATACATTACTTTTCACCTTTATGTTTTCAGAGAGATTTGAACATGTGTTTTTTCAGACTAAAACTGTGTTTTCACCCCAGAAACTGGGAGACAGAGTCACCCCTGTATACAGTCTAACTAGGACGTGCAAGCCTTGGGCATTGACACATTAGCCACAAACATTATTATCTCCATTGTCACAAAAGGCAGGGGATAGCACAGTAGGTCTGAATTCTTGTTACTACTAAGGCAGCAACAGCCTCTCACATTGCAAATCTCTCTCTCTTGTTTCTTGTTCTTTGGGTCCCACTACAAAAGAACAGCAAGATAAAACCTGCTATTTCTGATTTTGGTGCTAACTCTTGTAAACATGCTCACTGTAGGAGAAAGACAGACACAACATACTTTCAGGCCACCTGGAGACCTGGCAAACATGTCACTGTGGTACTCTTTGGAGCATTGCTGTTTAGCTGCCTTTTTGGTGATGAGTTCACAGCCAAATGTTCTCTAAGCACGATCCCTTTTTTTAAGCACATGGCAAGAAGAGATGGGAAAAAGAAAAAGTAAGCATAGAAAGGGAATGGAAACATAAGATAAACAAAGACAGTACAAATCCTATTCCTTGAGCTGTTCAAGCCTTAGCAGAAGCCAACTTACAGAGAAAAAGAAAAGCTAAATCCATTTCTTTACCTGCAACTTACCTAGTCATCTCTTAAAGTGAATACATGAAAGTTCAACAACATCAGCATGGCTGTCAGAGCCCAGGAAATGGAGTGAATAATGACTCTGCTTCTTTCTGGACTATATGCCTCTTCTCCAGTCATCACTCCTATAATTTCATACTAATGAGCCCAAAACAGTTTTATGTCCCATTGGCTCATTTTCTTCTTTGTCAGTTAGTCCTGCATCCCAGCACACCAGTTTTAGCCCACTGATTTACAGCCCTACACTTCTCTTGTTTGCCAAGCATGATCTCAGCACTGTTCTTGAGTGGCATCCTTAAACCCTTTATTTGGATCAAGTTAATGTCTTTAGCATTTTCTGACTTACATGAACACTTCTTGGTATCAGTCTTCAATTGGCCTTTAATTACTTTGGATGATGCAAAGTCTAGCCCTCTGCAAAAGCATGCTGTTGTTTGCTCTAACTTCCTCTATGATCTGGGAAACCATTTGAACCCTGTAGTATCATCCTAGCTGAAAATCTGAGATATATACAAAAGTCCTACCTGCTCTAGGAATGATGATGTTTATGAGTAGAGAATGATAATGATAGCAAAGGATAGAAGTGCCAAGGTAAATCACTATTAATGCTGAATACTATTCACACATTGGCAACACACTATACACCTCAGATTACTAAACTTCCACTGAGTGTCAGAAAAACATTTTCTCTCTGTTTATTTTTTCCCTTCAGGAGTATAGACTCTTGCTCCAGAAGCTGTTTCGGTGTATTCTGTTAGGCACTAGTTCTCGATTTTTGTTCTGATTGCAAACTAATTGACAAGTTATTTGTTGCCTGTGAAATACTATGTCTAAGTGGAGTCACTGATATTCAAGACAAAGGAGTCCATGCTATAAAGAATCAAAGATCAATGACATGTAGAAGAGAATGGAGGCCCATCCAAGAAGAGAGTATTAGGTAATAATCCGGACAATTTTAGCTAAATAAAGGTTTTTTGGATTCATCAGGATAGTAAATAGTAGGGAAGGAGATGAAGCGTTCAAACCACAGACCCACACTGGAAAAAGCAAGAGGGAATAAAAGAGTAATAGAAGAAAGTTAAGAAAAAGCATCAATTAGCGAAGTTCCAAAACTAACATTCATTTTAGAGTTGTGAGGGTGAAATAAATCTTTTCAGATTGAGCTTGGTATCTTCAAATAAAAGGTTGTATGAAATGATAGGACTGGAGTTGGCCTTAGATAACTATGCAGTCCACTACTCCAGCCATTCCAGTCCATAAACATAGTGCTTCGTCTGAGAACATCTCAATGAGATGGACAAGACGTATGAAAGAGGCAGACAGAAGGGGAATCCATCAATAAATATGCTCAATTTGCAAGTGAAATGATCCCCACATACACACACCAAGTGCCAGCCTTGCAGATGTAATTGGAGATCTGAAAGTCAAATTGTGACCTTTCTGCCTTCTTCCCCTTCACTAGGAATAAAAATAGTTGTGATCAGAATTTAGCTGATTTGGGGTAAGATTTGGGTAGTAATGCATGAGGCAGAATATCATCACCTCCCTCTTCTAGAGACATTTTCACTCTGTGAAAGATTCAGTGTGTAGCAGACAAGAAAGGTGCCTGAATCACACAGAAAAGCCAGATGTAATGACTCACTACATGCTATTTTTACCCAGATCCCTGGGTTCTTGTTTTATTTTACAGCTGCTTTTTGTATTATTTTTCTGTTCAAATCCACTACAAGATAACTCAGAAAGGCAATATGGGTCAAATTAGAGACTCAGATGAGTTTTCACCCAGTGACTGAATGAAAACAGAGGCACCTAGAAAAGTGCAGAAAGGGATAACTGTCTGATTAACCTTGTTCTGTTATGGGAATTCACTGCTGAACACTTCAACATATCCTTGCTACAGAAATGCCTACGGTGATGCCTCCATCTATTACCTACTCTGCAGCTTTAGTAATGACAAAAGTTGTCCTAGATGACCTAATATGTGTTTTTCAAATGCAAGCTCTATGAATCTAAGATGAAAGACAGAGGAAAGAAATACTGAAATAAAAGAAGGGCAAAATGGGTCACAAGAAATAAATTAAAAGAATGATTTCAGTGCTGCCTATAACGTGTTCTAATAATAAATTAATCAACACAATTAAAATCTATAGGGAAATCTATTATCATAAACTAGGCAAAAATCAGACTTTGAACATGCTTCACAGAGCAGTTTCCCAGGTTAGTATGTAGGTCAGCTGACACACCAACAGCAAAATGAATCATACAGCAACTCTAGGCTCTTTTAGTCAATAATCTGTTCACGTAGAGAAGATTCATGGTTACAGACATATGGGGGCATTACTCTTCTGTCATTGTACCAATGTATGGAACGGATGTTAAGGGAAAATATAGCAACTGACCCCTCTGTGAGACGTCTTCAAGGAAGCTGGAAGGCTCTTCCTGCAATTGTTAACCACATTGCAAAAAAAAAAAAAAGATGTTTCTAGCACTTATTCATAGGCCACAACATCCTAAAGACTGAATTTAGGTAGATAAATTGGCATATATCTGTTCTAGCTCACTCTCAGCTTCAGGACAATCTAGTTCTCAAGGTGGTCCAAGTTTGTATGTCTATGAACACAGTCAGGAAACTGAACTTCAGAAAGCTGGGGGGTTTAGGAGAGTCTTAAGTCAAATTGTTGACATACTTCCCAATCCATTCCACAGGAAGAATCATAAAAAATAGGATTGGAAAGGTCTTCGAGAGGTTGCCTAGTGTACACTCATGCACCAAAATCCACTCTTATCTAAACTTCTTCCAATTACAGCATTCACCAATGAAACATATTATTTAGATGTGTCAGCTTCTTGGCAAAATGTTAAGTGAAGGAAAAGTAATTTTTCCTGTGGAGTTAGGGTTTGCAACTGAATCTTTTAATATTCTGCTCATGCTAGACTATTTTATTTTTCTAATGTAATTCTCCCAAGGTCCTCACCTTCAGCTGAACTTTAAAATGCAAAATCAACACATTTACTGAATTTAAAACTTCTTACCAAAATGTTTTCACGTGTTCATTTTTCTTCATTTCAGAACTGAGGGCACTAACCTGATGTACTTTTAGGCATACTGTAAAAGCTCTAAACAATAGGAAACTTGGCGAAGACCTAGCAGAAACCAAAGCATGCAGCATTCCTGGCACTACTGACCATGAGACATGGAGCAGAATGAAAAATAGTGCAGTAAGGCTCCACACATTAATCCTTTCATCACTACCTTCACTTTCCCACTGAAGAGAGAGACAGATACTTCTGAAAGACCTTGCAGTTGAGACAAAAAACTGTCCAGGCACCAAAGCAATGAGAATTCATTCATTTGGTTTGCAACTAAACTGTATTTTTAGCCTGAAATAGCCACCAATACACACAAAATAAAAAGCTTGAGGATATCTTCTTCAAAGGCAAAAAAAAAAAAAAAAGGCAGAAAGGAAAAATACTACTGAAGTAAATCTCCTTATTTTCAATCCAGATGTTCATAGTCTTCCTTGTCTGCATAGCTGTTTGTATTGACATCAATACCATATTCCCTTTCAAACAAAATGGCTGTTGGTAGGCCTTGTGACTCTCCACAGTAAGAGTGCCCTATTTTCTGACTGCAAAATGTGCTGCTCTTCGCTTGTCCCAGGGCAGCCAAAAACCTACTGCTGAATAGCGCTAACTCCTACTGTGTTTGGCCTACTTTGTGATAACAGAGTATGCTGTTATCAATCTAATCTACCATGATTTGAAGGAGTAATGTAATTAGCCATCTTGCACTTGTAACCATAATGACAGTAGCATCTCTGGAGACTGACTGAGATTCTCCTAACAGTTCTTGGTCCAAATGTGAATTCTTACTATAACAAAGGTATTCCTTCAGTTGCAGCACCTCACCCTATGTGATTACAAGGGAGTCTATTTTTTTCTTTGGCATTTCCAGATCTCTGCCTAAAAGTACACAACATAGGCAGATTTAGAGAAACAGTAGCTTTGAAATTAAGAGAATATAAAAAGAAAACTCATGTTTCTTCATCCTCAAGTCTAGATTTTTGCATGCTCTCTGACAACCATTCAGCCTACCAACAGGAAAATGGCAATGCAACTGTCAACCCCACACAACTATGCCCACTAACCATGTAGCCAAGTGCCATGTCTACATGTTTTTTGAACATCTCCAGTCTCTACCACTTCCCTGGGTTGCTTAACCACTTAACCTGAACCTCCCCTGGCTTCACTTGAAGTCATTTCCTCTTGCCCTGTCACTAGTTACCTGAGAGAAGAGGCCAACTCCGACCTCACTAAAACCTCCTTTCAAGGAGTTGAAGAGGGTGATAACATTTCCCCTGATCCTCCTGTATATATTGTCCCACATCTGGCAGGGACATAGTACTTTATCTAATTATTCCTTAAAGATAACACAAGAAACTTGCAGAGATTCTATTTATAGACACTCAAGCTTGTCAAAAAACATGGAAGAAATAAGGGCTGTGCTTAGCATGGTGTTGATAGGTGCTGGATATGGTTTCTTGATTCTCTGGTTAGAGCTCTGGTTAGAGAAACCAACAGACTGCAACTCCTGTTGAGAACAGAGAGCACAACAGCATGCTGTGGCTTCTCCTTAGCACAGCCTGACTGCAGAGCAAAAAGAGCACTACTTGGCCTGGCACTACAGCTATTGGGGCGTTTGGCATGCTGCTCTGGTGAGCAGACTGTGTGGCAGCATCTGCCCCTGAATGCAGAAAAGAAGAAACAAGAATGAGGATAATGCAGAAGTGGGCTTGGACAGACCAGAGAATCCTACTGATGCAAGCACAGGCATGAACAAAGGGTCATTCTGCTCCATCCCCTGTAATCCAATCAGCTAATATCCCCTTTTAATTAGCTACAATCAAGTTAGCATAATGATTCCCTTCTCTGTTTACAAGCTTCATCTGTCCTTTTCCATTCTTGCATCCAAATCTGCAGTACACATACGGCTGGTTTTGACCATATTTGCTAAGCAGCTTGACTGAGGATTGTCCCACCCTTCACATTAACCTCAGGGGTACTGAGATGCATCATTCTGTAACTATTAGGCACTGAAAGAGACTATCCTGCTACCCTTATTGCTAGTCAGTGTTTTGTCCTCCAGACAACAATCTACCTCTCTGGAAGAATATTCAGACATTGTCAATAATCTGATCTAAAGCATCAGATATGAGAAAGCCTTACACAGCCCTTGTACCTGTGCACAAGTAGAAATATGGAGGACACAAAAGGAACATTCAGGGGCCAGGCAAAAAGAGTAGCTGTCCTTGAAACCTAATGTGTCACTTATGTTTATTTGGTGTTCAGTCAGGTTTGGAATATCTCCAGAGATGGGCTCCATTGACCCCTCTCCCAACTTATCTTCCTCCTCTGCCCACACCTCCCCTTTCCCACCCCATTTCCTTGCTCTTTTCCCCCAAATCACAGAGCACCTGGGCTCAGTTGCAGATCCCTCCCCTGCCCAGGTGTGGCTCTTTGACCTCCCACCCACTGCCCTTTATCTTCCCAAGGAAGGGTAGCAGCTTCAGCTGTGCCCAGCCGGGCTGAGGGAGGCAGGAGACTCCTCTTGGCATCACCGGTGAGTTCCCCATGGGTGCACCCTGCTTGGAAGGGGGGGAGAATGGCCGGGGGGCCTAGTGGCCCCCCAGCCAGCTAGGCAGGCAGGAGGAGGATTGGTGGCCACTTCAATGTCACATGTCACCCATGGGTGATAGCTGTGCATCCTCACTGAGGATGAGCCCTTCTGCATGCCACCTGGGCTGGGTGAGGGTCTCACTTGAGGTTCTGGGATGGCTTAAGGGTAGTAGTGGTGTTGGTGGTGGGGCAGGAGCTGCCTGGGGATTTGTACCCAAAGGGCACAGACATCGAGGACATTTCTAGCAGTAGTCCAGGACAAAGTCTGCTTTGTAAGAATTTGCTATGGATCTTCACATTAATGCAACAAAATAATTCTTTCATTTTACAGCTCATGATTCTTTGTCAGATTATTGCACAGACTGCTTTTTTCCTTGCTCAGTGGTTTTTAATTGGTATGCATTGTAGGAAAGGAAATATCAATGCAAGAATGACTTAGAAATGCAAAATAACTAGGTTATTATCCTATTTTACAGTAAGCCTTCTTTTAATAGCCACTCATTTCTGCTGTTCAAGCAGCCCCTGTGAAAAGGGATTTTGTCCTTCAGCCAGAATAAAAGACATTTTGATGCTAAAAATAAAAGAAACGGGAATCACTTGCCAGAGCTGGAATCCTCCCCTGCAAGAAAGCTCTGACAGCACTGAGGCTGGCACAGGAGAGTCGTGATGGAACAAAGGCAACAACAGCCCTGAGACATCTCCCCTGCACAACAGGAGGAAAATATTCATAAGGGTCTGTATTTCTTAGAAACCATCCAATGATGCTGTGTCTACTGTCAGGCACACTTAAAATAAGGCAAGCCTTTTCATCAGCTTCATCAAGCCTAGCCAAAGATCTTCTAATAATTGTCTGTAAGCTAGCACAGTCCAGCTACAGCAGCATAAATTGGGCCCTAATAATGTTCTGTGGATTAAAAACTGAAGTTAATTAAAGCAACAAATGGTCAGAGTTTGTCCTTTATTTTCAACTTCTCCTTTTATCTCCTTTTTTTTACTCTCCCTGATGTATCTGCTGTTGAGATAAATCAGGACAATCCATGACTTCAGCTGAGCAGTACTGGTGTGCAGTATCTCAAAATCTGGTTTATACAAAATTGAATGTTCCTGTTGTAAGAAATGTTTACCTAAAGAGAGCCTGCACCTGCACTCAGACAAAGAAAATGACTAAAATGGGAGATTCCTCCCTATAAAGCATATTAAAATCCAAATAAGAAAACTGCTTTATGTCACTGCTCAGCCACCAATTAGCTCAGCAGCTAATTAAAATGCACAGCTCCAGCTAGGAAGCTTGTTCTGACTTCTGGCTATAACTGGCAGGATTCAGCATTCCTATTAGGATGATGGGGAAACTTAATGTCAGACAGCTTATTCTCCTAAGCTTTGTTCCTTTTCTTGCACTCACCAGGAGCTACCCTGTAAGGAGGGGTCAAAAGTCTGTAGCTTCCCCATGTCTCTGTCTTCTCATCTAGCACACAGCCCTCCCATGCCTCAGCACTCATCCTAACAAGGAAGCCTAGTTTAGATTAAGTGCAAATCAGTTTATATTAGGTGATGTGTGGGAGACTTTATCAACACAATGTGATGATTGGCAGTCTCAAAGACAGTGGAAAAGACCAAGGGTCACCTGCCTCAGGGCCAGGTATTTGTACATGTTGGCTGGTATTAAAACATAAATCTTGGACACATGGCTTAGAAAACTGCCACTATTAAGCCAATGTCATGATGCTTTAAAAGTTGAATACAACTTTAGCCAGGCATCTCTGGAAGTCAATATGACTGCACATGCAATACACTGAGCTGCTGGGTCTAAACACAGCAGCTGAGTGAAAGATAGTGAATAGCAAACTCTCAATCCCATTAGGTGCTGGGTAATGGGCAAAGAGTGTCACCAATCTCAGAGGTATCTTGTGCAAGGACACATCACTTGTAACATGTCTGACCTTCTTTATTTTCTCTGTAGCTTCCTTCTCTGGGGTAAACCAGAGAACAAACCAGAGTCAGAAACAATCTGAAGCAAAGAAACATCTGTCTCTGAGATGTTCTTCACTTCTGCTATCACTGTGTTGCACATACAGAAAGGCATGTTCCTTCTGATCCCCTCTTCTTTACTTGAAGAGCAGGTTCACTGCTGTTTTTACACAGTACCCATGGCATGATGAAAGGAGCATTCAGCTGCTATTGTACCAAGTTTAATGGAAGCAGCTCCACAGCAGAATTACACAGCAATGATAGTACATCCCTTTCTGTCTTTCAGGATTAATAGTAAAACACAGGCAAGCTGTAACTCATCACTAATACAGTGATACCTACAAATATGTCATCATTAATCCTGAACTGTGCAATGCCAAGATGCTCATTAGTATGTCCAGGATGTTTGTTGCTTTTCTCAGAGTAACAGCAACCTACAGACTATGGACTGATTCTTGCCTGCTCAAGATGAGTATCTCCACTTAATTTGAAAATCAAGCTTGATATCAGCACCACTTCCTGTGTTATTGTTGGTTGTTTTTTTCTCAGCTGTTACCGCCAAAGTAACTCTAAAAGCATGGAATGGCCCAAAAGGAAACACATCAAGACTAAGAAAAGTCACACTGAAGGAAGAAAGCTAGAAATGAGCTCAGAGAAAGGAACTCTCCGGATCTGCAAGACAAAAAAGAAACTCCATTTTTGTGAGATTTGCCTGCTTGGGTTCCTCTCTAAGGAACTCCAAAGTTCCCTAACTCCTTTCTTGGCAAGTCTTCCATATGCTGGTATGCTGTTAGCACACTGCAGGAACACAGATTTCCATGATGCAAGTTGCTTATTTTTCCTTAGCCCTTCACTTTGTTTGTTTAACTTTGTCTATATGCTTCCCATGGCAATCTCAACTTTGATGACAGAATTATTAACAGTGGTGAGGGCTGATGGGGAATCTCAAGCAGAGTAAACATGAACACATACTGGTGTAGAGCAGTGTTTGTTATTGCATGTGCCATGGTAAAGCTTTATGAAAAGAAAAAGAAATGTTCCACTTCTTTTAAATCTAGTCTCACAGGACGCGAAGTATTTCATCATGAACCTCTAAAGGGATATTGTAAATGAGCTTTTTAGCCCTAATGAATAGATTTGTATTACCAGACATGTATGTGACAGAATAGCAAGTTAGCATTCAACAGTCAAGAAAATATCAAAAATGGAATAGCCATTTAACCTTCCATTCCTTTTCATTGTATATTCATTCTTCATAATTGCTATGATAGTCTTTAACAACATAATCATGGACTGTTTTTTCCCACTGGGCTCTACCTCATTGATTGCATGTAAGGCATGTTTGTGCACTGACCAGGTAGCTATTCAAAACTCCAATTTAATGCCACTGTTTAATAGTAACTCTACCATTTTTGTCATGACTCTTTCAAACTCTGCATAGTTTGAATTCATTATTTGATTTTTTTCAGAGTACATCATGATTGTGCTTCAAGAGGGACATACCTTCATAAGACTTCAAGAATATTAATATCCCCACTTTAAGGAACTGGTATCAAGAGAGATGTTGTTAGATACACTGTTAACTTTGAAAGCCCTGTTTGTTATGCTTATGGATTGATCTTCCCGAATACTTCACATTTTTGTAGCACTTCTGCCCACAATTTGCTGCACAGACACTCATGGACAGAGAGTGTTTGTTGAAAAGGAGAACTAGTTTATTGGGATCTTGGCACAGGATAGCACTCATGAGGAATCAGGTCTCTCAAACACAGGCAGTTTCTGGATGATGGGAGTCTCTTGTGAATATCCTTGCAGGAACATCTTCAGCTGGATTGGGTAAGATTTTTCTGCTCAGTTCTTCTATTCCAGCTGGCCTCTGGTCCCACGTGAACACCCTAGCAAATAAGTTTATCACTACTGATATAACTACATGTAAATATCTTACCAACAACTACATTAAAAATACTGCACCATAAAGCAAATTCTGCAATTGCAGGAATAATTTCTATTTACAAGTGCCTTTTCTAAGCACAATTGATCACTTCTGAGAACCTTCTGCCTGCTCATTTTAAACAGGACTTTAAGCAACACATTCAAGCAGAGCAGCAGCTGCTAGGAGAGATCATTGTAACTGTCCAAAATTCCTACCTGGATGGCTCCTGTAGCTATCAGTCAATCTTAACTATGAAGGCTTAGTTAACACCTAGTTTCAAGTCAGTCCATTGTCTTAAAACAGCTCATTATCTCATCTTCACATACAACTAGCCAATGAGTTCCTGAACTGCTTAAAAAAATTAATGCTTTAAGTACAGTGGAAGTGCACATGCAGGTACAGTCCAGTTACACCAAAATTGTAACTAAAAATGTTGATTTTTCATACATGTCACTCACCAGTAGCTTCACCTCCATAAATCTTGTCATCAGTTCTTATAGATTTCAGCTAAAGATACCAGTTGACCTTTCTCCAGATGAAGCCCAAGCCTCAAGTGTTACCACTTTGGGCAAGGTACAACTTAGCAGTTTTAAATGAAGTCGTGAGGTAAGGCTCAATCGGAATCAGCTGTGTGCATGAGTGTTCCTCTGGTTAACCATGTAATCTTCTTTCCCCTGCCTTATTCATTACACAACTAGGATTCATAGCCATAATATCCAGCCCTTCCAGGTGTGTGAGAACTCCTTCCCTCCTCCTTCTACACTGTCTTGCTACCAAAATGAGAGGCTATGAGTACATGCACAGTTGTCTTTCTGCTTTTGAGTGGTTGTAAACAAATCCTACTACCAAAGATAGTAGGACTATCCTTTGGACTAAGGAGACAAACCTTTCTGGACCTCTGATTTGGCACTTGTTGATCAGCATGGGGAATGGGATGAATGCAAATCACTGTAACACAGTAGAAGAAGCAGAGGAAGAAGTCAGTAAGACATAGTCAGAACTGCGGGAGAATTCAACTCTGCAGTTTCCAGGACTACAGAAAATAAAATCTTAGATCTTTGACAGGTTCATGCAATTTTATACACAGATGAAACACCCACAGAGAAGGTAAAAAACACAGCTGAAACCTGCCTTTCAGGTTTCAGGAAAGCCTCTTTCTCTGATCTACTTCTTAGGAAGCTTTTCAGGGTGACATATAAAAAAGTATCACCTCTTTCTGTGGGTCTAATCTTCACATCTGCAGCTGGCAAGGGCAAAGCTCCTCACAGACTCACTCAGGAGACAAAAATATTTAGCACTTGAATAGCTACTTACCTTTACCTATGTATAACTGGATTAGTAAAATCTGGGATCACTGCAAAGTGTTTGTCTAAGCATACAGAAATTTGGGCTCAGCTCCCTGCTCACACACAGCCTTCTTTCTGTGACTTTGAGAAATCTCATAGGGCCAGAGATCCAAAGTTATTTAGGAATCTGCTTACTGTTCTAATGTATACTTTCCTCTGGGTCCCATTTCACCTACATACCTTTGAAGATCAAGGCTTTACCCATTCTGTTTCAGTTTCCCATCTGTAAGATAAAGGCAATATTCCCTGAACTCATGGCAGGGTAGGGAAGATAAATGAACCATGACTGATAACACATTTGGCAACTCAACAGGCAGCTAAAAGAGTAGGGAAGTTCTGCACATTATTTTAATCAGTACTAAGCATTTTCATTCATACTGCCCAAAAGGGCTGGGTAACTTTAAATCAAAATAAAAGATATGTAACATGGCAAAGTTAAATGAACAGCCATGAATTCCCTGCAAAATAAGATGGTGTAGTTCATGGAAAGCTGTTTGTTGCCTTCCACAGTCTGCTATTCCCAAGCTTACAGCAGGGATCACAGGGAATGCTTTACCACAGCTGTCCTGTGGTGAAAAGTCTTTAGTGCTGGTGGATGGTGTGCAGGCACCTGGAGCCCAGGGGACATGAAGAAGGGGTAAAAACGTGTTACTATATACTGTCTCACACGTTGAAATGGAGATTACTTGGGCAACTGGGATTTATGAGAATTTATTAGGACATTTACAGTTTGCATTAGCAAAATACACACACGGTCCTGTGCTCCTTTCATTATTCTGTTTGCCATAGGTGAAAAGACAATGATTTGTTTTGAAGAGGCTGTCAAAAGAAGAAATGAAATTTTAATCACCAAGTGAAGATAGGCCATGGCTGAAAAGTGCAGCCCCACAGAGACTGAGTCTCTGAGAGAGAGGGATGCTGTGATAAAGCAGAAATGTCACAAACTCAGACCTGATGTTTGCAGCTGCAAAAGAGGGAATGAAAGGTAATCTGCCCTCTTAGTCAAGCGCAATATTCATGCACTACATCAAATTAAATTAAAAATGGAGGTTAATGTGGCATTTAGTACATGACCTCCTCTTTTTCCATGTTAAATCCCTTCTCCTAGAGGTCTAGGTTGTCCTCAGTTTTTCATGACAGAGCTGGTTTGAGTTGTAGGAATATACTGTCCTCATGGCATGTGGTCCTGCTGTCTAGCATGGAGTCAGGTATTATTTTAATTAACAGCAATGGTAGCTGTGACTACTGAAAGGAGAGAAGGCCAGCTAACAGTACCATTTAACATAAAAATAAATTAGGCCTCAGGAAATGGGACCACAAGTGCATAATACTTTATGGACAGATGCTGCTAAGTAGACAGCTCCCCTGACCCGAAGAGATTAATTTAATGCGTATATGAGGCTCCTCTTTTAAAGCATCACTCATACAAGCACAGTGTTCCCCTCTGATCTTTTGTCTTCATGCCAGAGTGAGAGAGAGGACAGCCAAGTTTTAAGAAAGCTTTAAGAAAAATAGACCTTCAAGCACACTATCACCAGATTTCTGCACTCACATATTTTGCAGCCGGGCTGGTAAACCCTAAACCCATAGGCCAATTTGTGGTTTAATTCATGCAGCAAATGGCCTTGTGACAAACTCAATATTAACTCATTTATCATCTCTTTTTCCTGCTCAGCTCACCAGCTACAGCTTTATTTGCAGTCTAAATGCTGAACTATAGATAGCTTAAGAGGCAGAACTTGAAATGAAAAATGAATGCACCTTAAAAACTTAGCACCTTGAGTGGTGATCTTGTCAAGATTTACCAGCTAAGCAGGATTGAGTTAGGCCCACACTGAAAGGAGAGCTATCAAGCCAGAGAGGCAAGAGAAATCAGAAGGTGACATTCAGCTTCATTTACACCAGGACAGCAGAGAGACAATTCCCTCATGCAGTCCTGGGCAGATGCCTAGCCTTCAGACAGGTTGCAGGTGCCAAAAGCTATAGGTGAAAGACCTGATCAGTAACTCTGAAAATCAAGCTCCTTACAGAGTGGGAGCAAACCCCAGACCCTGAAGCATTTTATATGGTAGGCACTTTGTTGTGACTATTCAGGTCCTTTTGAGTGATCAGTTCAGCCTCAGATGGTACTTTTCAATTTCTTTTGGATTTTGATACTGTTAGGAATTAAAACACCAAGGAGGGAGTTTTATCACACTATGGGTATGCCTATTAGTGCTATCTCATGCAAGCAGGGTTTCCCATCATTTCCTGGTATTCTTTATGATTAACTTTCACTGTTAGCAGAAGCACAGCATAACCTTCTGGCAAGCAGAAGAGAACCCTGAAAGCCTGAAACCTCTGAAGTTCTCAGCTTTCACTTGAAGTTACGTCCCTTCCCAGAGGTTTGTTTTCTATTTCCACATAAGTCAAGAGGTATTTAAATCAACTACTGTAGCCTATACCAAGCCAGTGTCCTTGGCATGTACTTTTATGAAACAGGCTAACAACAAAACACTACTGCCTCATAAAATTAAAGAGGATGGATGGTCTTGGTAATAGACATGACTCCAATTCTTACCAGCTTCCTCAGCAAATCAAGTTAAGTCACTGATGTAACTTTTCAGCCTTTGCCACTAATAGGAACAGCAAAGTCCTTGGAGAGATGATCTAGCATAATAGCTGACAAGAAACACGTGGGGCTATTGGTCATGGCCAAAACTGCACAGAGGTAAGCTGCTTTCTCAAACAGTCCTTAGACTAACACAGAACTCAACACTGAAAAAATCCCACTGAAATACAGGCTTTGAATTACTACGTCTCCCAACTCAGAAAGTTATATTACAGAGGAAATCCCTCAGTGCACCTGACCTCAGTGAGGACATCTGAGCCATCTGCATGGAAAAAGTGAACCTGAACAAAACCATGAAACACATGTTTGCAGGGGCAATGAGTTAAATGGTAGAGCTAGAGGTCTGAGGGGTGCTACGGGACGAAGCAAGAGCAGGTATCTGGGTGTCAAAGGCAAGGTGGGAGTCTGAGGTAGGGGAATGGGACCTTGCTCTTTCCTCAGTAATAAGGCAAGCCCGATTGTATGCTTAAGCACTTCTTTCCACAGCAGCAAATTCATCCATTATTCTTCATAGATGTAGCTGAAGCAGTGTGTGGTGGGGAGAATCTAAGACGGTACTAGGAACTTTTTTAGAGCACAATGATGCTGCTAATGTACCATATATTTTATCTTGACAGAATTGCTAACCTATATAGGAGATGCTGACACAATCAGGGGAGGTATAGAAAGGTATCTGATGGCATAACAAGCCCAGAGGGAGAGAGGGAGAGAAGCTGTCACTTTGTAAGCTGTTAAATACAGCTTTTGCAGAGTGTGGGGTTTTCCTGGATAAGTACATGGCATTTCTCAGTCTTTATCTTCCAGATGTTGGGAAAATAATAATAATAATAATAAAAAAAAGTTTAAATCATTTTGACTTGACAAAAGATGACTTCCAACTAATACATGTTCTCTTCAAGCATGTTTTGTCTGTAATTTTTTGACTTAGCAGATAACTAATATTTTAAGGTTGCCTATGGATTTGCATCTTACTAGTGAACTTCTAGAAGAACTCTCTGCTCTGTAATAATTTGTGCCTAGAAAGCCATTCTCCATTTTCACCATAGACCCAAGGTATAAAGAAAGTTGCCAAGGGGCAAGGGCTATAATTTAAGGCAAAGCAGACCACAAAGTGTATGACCACATCATCAGCTACAAAAGCATCCTACTTCTACTGTGGTCTCTTCCAGCTACAAAAGTATCATACTCCTAGTGTGGTCTCTTCCTTTGCAATAATTTGTATCTGTTTTCTCCTGTCCTTACATACTCATCAAAGATTGCAACAACATGCAGTACCTGAACATGGGTCATCCTGAAAGAGAGCTGCATGAAATTTTGATAATGGAATTTCCAAAGTGATCTCAAAGATTCAGATACATGTCCATTCAATACAGTATATATCTAAAATCCTGATCCCACTTTGGAGACATCAGTCTTTTTTTTTTTGGTCAGGACTGTGATTTTTGACAATTACAGGTCTGCAATATTCTCCTTAAAAAATCAGATTTTCTTATCATTCTGGTTATCTGCTTAGTACACAAGATATGTTGAGATACCTATGTTTTTTAAAACAACAGCAATTAGTTTTGGGCAGAGAGCAGTTGGTTTTGACTCTACCTATAAGTAAATGTTTAAAAGAACTATGAAGAGTGATAAATTTATGGGGCTTATGAGGTTTGGCTTGAGGTACAGACAAAGGGAAGGGAAATTTGTGACATGTTCAGTACAGGTAATACACCAATTCACATGCATGAAAAAAAGGTTTCTTGAAAGCTATATTGAAAGGCTCTGTTTGGGGTCATGCCTTTAGCAGGATATTGTTTGCATCTACACGTGCATCTTGGCAGAAGTACTTTCCCAACAATGTCTCCTGGCAACAGGATGTCCTGCAAATATCAGACATTTAATACATCTCAGAGAAGGTTTGCAAAGCATTTTGCAAAAGACAGATGAAGCCTCTTCATAGTCAGAAAGGCAATCAGTGCAATTCATAGAGGAAAAAACTGCTGAGAAAAGAAGTTTCTTGGTCTTGGTTCTCTACTATATCAAGACTGATTTCCTGAACCCTCTGAAAGCAGAAACTGTGCCCTTAACCTATAATGTTTTCCCTCTGATGAAGTTTTCCATACAAACTTTGACTTGGAGCCACACGTGGCAGGCTCTTGCATTCACTGTATACCCATCACAAGCCCAAGACTATCTCTGCAGACCAAAGTGGTTCCCAAAGCATCTCCAGAAGTCATTAAGCCTTCACTGCTCACCTGCTTGCAAAAAATATGCTAATCTAAGAGAAGCTATTTAATTTAGTCGCTTAATCAATGTATCAGGAATATAAAATACCATTTAACTAACCAACACAGGAAGGATTTATAGCAGCACTAGGTACTAAAGAGGAATATTAAATAACCAGGCTCTTCCTTGAACCAGAATTGAGACCCCAGTCCTTCAGAGGATGAAATATGTGGTTATCTGCCTCCTCACTTACTGGAACTCAAGTGTGCTGTTGAGTCATTAATAAACTAGGATGAATTTAACTATATTTCTGACACTTCCATTTTAAAGCCAATGGATAACTATTTTGACAATATATTTGTCTGTACTGTCACATTATTCACAGTTTACCACAGTATCAGAGATGACTGTTCAGTGGTGACAGTGCACAAAACATGCACTTTACTTCTACCATTCACTTCCTGAGGGCTGGAGCTGACATGTTCGTGCTGGGGGCAGCCAAAAGTGCAAACATGACCAGCCACCACAGCACTTGTTAAACTGCACTCATTCACTCCCCACCTCTCCTTTGACCTTGCCTCCAGCCCTGTTGTATGTTTAGCCCAAGACCACATGGAAATACTGAGGCAGAAAAAACAATGGGCTGTGGGACTTCCCTGGCTGGTGAAAATGTTCTCGTCATGGGATCGTCCTTCATCTGTGATTGTCTCAAAGGAAAACTAGGCAGATGCAACACTGGAAACTCCAGAGAATATGAAACATTACATATTTCCCTCGTAGTGCTACTACCTCTTCCCTGTAAATCTTCAGTTCAGTACCCAAATGCTTCCTTGAGAGTCTGAATTCCAACTAGGAGCAATGCAACAGATGTCAGAATACAGGTCTCTCAAGTTAGGCACAGTCTGAAAATCACTTGTGGTCTGCTGTGGCCCCTGNTTGTTCAAACTATTTCATTCCCTTTCTTTTGTGTCCTTGACATTGAGTTAGGATGGAAGAAAATTTGTCACTTGATGACACATTACTTTTCCCCATCTCAATCCATCTTCTCCAATGCTTATTCAATAGTTACATGACTTGAATTCATCACATCAAGTGTACACAAAAATTAAATTAAACAAAAACAATTTAAGTCAGAAAGCATACAGATGCTCATATGTTTCCCATAGCTAAGAACATCCTGTTACAGTAGCACAGCTGCAAATTTTGAAACATTTAAAAAGAAAATTGCTTTACATGGGGGAAGGGAAGGAGAGGAAAGATGCCTGATTTTAAACAATTCATGCTCTGCATTATGCTGGCTGGTGTATTTTTGAAGTTTTAGAAATGGGAATGCTGGGTAGAATGGAGGAAAATTCCATTAGCGTCTCTATAAAGTGTTTTAAAGATGCTCTGTAAAGTGTTTCAGCACTGAAGAGTATTCTTCCAGCCACGTCCTGCAGGGCTAAATTAGACACATTCTTATTCCATTGGAAATTTAAAATAGAATTAAAGAACACATGTTTACCAGAGGCTTTAAGAAAGGGAGTTCTAATCAAATCTAGGTGACAAAAAACCCCCATTGCTAAGGTCAGATTCTCAGCTGGTGCAAACTGATAGCATAATACAGCTGAGAACCTGACCATGAATTTCTGATAAATTTCTGCTGTCATGTTTGCGTATATTTGGATGAGAGCAGGGAGGAGTTACTTGGATTTACTGTTTATTTAATGGGATGAAGAACTGACCCAAGGCAGAACTCAGAAGAGTATGCTGAGCAGAATTATACTAGGGAAAAGGATCTAACACTAAATAATATTTGCAATCAAGTCCTCCTCCACGTGAAGGAAGAGATTGAGAAACTGAAAAGACTGGAAAGCTGTGGGAGCCCCCAGCCCTATGGCCCTTTTTACTCTTCCAGGAGTAAACAGGTACTCAAGCAGCCAAGTCTTTTGTCTACATGTTTTCTTCTTTCTAGCTAAACAGCAACAGCTGAAGGAATTGTTGATAAGGTTCACTGTTCCATGGCAACAGTAAAATAAAAGTGTCCAAATCAATGCTGTAAGCATCTTCTCAGTCCTTCAACCACAATAATCAGTCACTGGGTCTTCTGTAAGAAAATTATATTACGTGTGCTTTTTAAAAGCACTTTTCTCAAGGATCCAATTACTTTATTTGATTGTTTATTTGTAGGGAGTTGAATATGGCCCCTGTGAAGCAACCTGTAGAACCCAACTAGATCAGATTGCTGTGTGTCCTTTTCAGCTGGAAATGTTCCCTGGGCCCCAGAGGCCTTGGAACTGATGAATGAGAGCATGCCTCAGTGACACAGGTATGATTGTAACTCCAGAGGTTGCGAGGCCTTTGGAAATGGACTGGACCATGCAAACCAAAACCTCCTCTTTTGGAAAATGCACCACAGGGTCTTTTGTGAGTGTCTGTCTCCAGGACAAGGATGCCTGGCACCACATGACAAGAACAAATGCAAGATTCAGCAGTCTGGTACAGCTAACACATACTAAATCATCAGTCTGACCTGCAAATACACTCAGGATTAATCCCTAAAGGCATTTTTATCTAAGTTCTAACTTGGCTTCATATCAATTAATTTGGGACATACAACAAGATCACAGCAGGAGATGAAATGGCTGCATTTTCGTGTGTCCCAATTCTTAACTGTTGAATTTTCTAATTAAAAAATGCATAAATAAAGAAGACATCCAAGAGCTTCTAAGTTCTTTTAATTAGAACATAGAAATAAAGCCACACAAAAACATCCAGAGAAATGACAGCAATGCTAACCAAATGTGGATTCATTAAACAGCTGCTTGCAGCACAGCTGGAGCTCCCTTTTTCTTCAGACAGATTAGGATAGAAATTATCATTGTGTGCAAGAGAAAATCATGGCAACATCTTCATTAAACTGTAGTACCTGAAAGCCAGCACTTAATTCTAATGTGGGTACCCTCATAAAGAAGGGTTAACTTTCCATGGTGTGGAGAAGAATCACTTGGCTAAAAGGAGGCAGTAAATATCATCTGATGTGTCCCAGGTTACCTGTCTCATCTGGCCTTTCATGTAGATCCTCAGCTCTACATGATCCCTCTGCTAGTGCTCAACCAGTCAAACCCTTGACATACTTAATGGGAAATTAATTCCCACAAGTTCAAGTTATAAAGCCACCTGCTTCAACGCTGTCAAGACTGGACTCTAATCCCCACAGGTTGTGGCTACAGAGAGCAGTGGTTAAACTGCAGGAGTCAATCACTTAATTTGTGCTTATGCAGCACCTAGCACAAGAGGGATCCCCATTTCATTTGATTCCTACATGCAGCACTGCAATAGAAATAAATAAGAAGAAGATTGCAGCATTGATCTTGCTGTTCCTTGCCACTGTTTAATGAACTCTCATTATTTTACTAAGGAAATCCAAGGGTGTGTTCTGTAATTAGTTTTCTATCTGCCACATACCATAAGCAGTCCTTACATAATCCTTAATGATACAGTTACTAGCATGGGGGCTTATAAATGCATTCCTTTTTAAAGACAGACTCTGTATATTTCACTTCTTTTAATTATCCTCATTTTTAAATATGTGAAACAAAAGTACTGTTTGCATCTGGTCCTCCTATAATTTTATCTAACAGCTCCCCACAGAAGGAAAAGCTTTCCTTTTAACTGCATATTAGACTTACTTTTCATAGGGGCAGACAGCTATTTATTCATTCAGCTAATTCCTCTAAGAAACAAAGCAGTCCAGCATTCACTGAGTTAAGAGTTGCGTAGCTGCTGTCACTGCCTGTGACACATTGGAGACTCCCAGGAATCTAAATTCTTCAAGTTCCCCTGTGTAAATCTAGAGCATTAGCAGGAAGATGGAGAATATGATCACTGGTACTGAAAAAAAAACATGTTTGGGCTGATGTTCACTCTCGTAGTTCCTGCAGCTAAGATTATCATTGCTGGGAATGAGATACATGCCTATTTGTCAGTGAAGAAATAAAGAAAGTCTGACATCGTTGGAAAATCTGGTGTGCTATAAAATACCTGGCAATGCAATGCAGATTACATATGCAAGCAACACCTAAAAATACCACAGCTCTTACTGGAGGGTTCATTACCTAGACAGATGAAACAGCTTTTCCCCAAGAGAAGCAATACCTACATTAGAAGAAATAAACTAATTCTGGTTATTTTGATTAAAGAGAAGGGAGGGAAGAGGAACATGGAGAGCAGACAGGAATACAGACACCAGACAAAAGAAATCAAATAGCCCCTGGTTAGAAAATCCCCTCATTAGGTGTCATGAGCTTACTGGTGCCTGTATGATGTCTGTATCTAAAACTTCTGCCAGTAAGTCTGCAGTACTCACAGTTTTGTACATTATTTGCTCATTTCCTGACAGATGACATTGGCCATCTCTATCCCTCCCCATAAGGCCAGTCTGTCCAGGTGTGTTTCTCACAGCCCCTTCTAGAGAAATGGGTGAATTGGGTGTCAGTCAGAAGCTCCTGACCTGGAGAAGAAAGATCAAAAGCCCAATGAATCAGCACAGGTTGATGTGATGGGACCCAGTGTGGACAAAAATGTCCTTAACAAGAGAAAGTGTTGCCTCTCATGCTGTCACAAGGTCATGAATCATCCCCTAAGCAAAATCAGACACCCTTGAAGCCAAAAATCATCTTTGTCTTTGAATCTCTGTCTTCTTCCCAATGGCTTTCCTATGCTTTTGCACTTGCATCTGGGCAGGCTGTGCTGGTACAGTGTATTTCCCTTGAGGAATCAAGACCTGCTTTTTTAACAGAAATGAGCAGCTGGTCTTTCCACAAGGAGGGACTGCCAGCAAACAAAAGGATTTTCCACCAATTCCCACTAAAATGACTTTTGGCAGGAAAACAAGAATCATTCACAATGGAGCCATTTCTAAGGGATGCCTGTACCAATTTCAACAGAAACAAAACATTTGATTAAAATGAAAAAGGCAAAGAGAGACAGCATAAAGAGACTGTCTATAAGCTCTTCCACCAGCCAGGCTCTCCCTGGTCTCTTCCTGTGGGAATTGCTCCATTTTGCATACATAATCATTGCTAACCCAAAGGACAGAAAGA
Source organism: Bucco capensis (assembly GCA_013396975.1). Taxonomy (NCBI): domain Eukaryota; kingdom Metazoa; phylum Chordata; class Aves; order Piciformes; family Bucconidae; genus Bucco; species Bucco capensis. Next base: position 275,838 of record VWZO01012342.1, read on the forward strand.
GAGAGATGCTGTGCATTTACTGCCATGGCCAGTTTTGTTTCACATCAACACCAGATGCCATCACACATGCCCACCACCTATGGTGGTTGCACAGTTCCCATGTTTAGCTCAGCATTATTTTCACCCTGCTTTTTGTGGTTCTTTACTTTTAGCTAAGAAATTAAAGCTTGGAGGTTAATGAGCTGCTGGAGAGAGTCCAGCACAGGGNGTCAGGTTCATGACTGGAACCAGACAAAGCAGCAAGCATAATTTCTGGTTCCCTCTCCTATCATTATCCCATCACCTGAGAAGACTCTCGCTTTGAAAGGCCTTGTAAGTTCTGATAAGAAGCAGGGAGATCTGGCTTCCCACAGACTTTCCCAAGTGGGAAATGACTTCTGTAACAGCTTTAGTTTCTTCAAGATCTACATTAGCAAGTAGATTCCAGTGCAGTCTGACTTCAGGTTCAAGATATCCTTTCCAGTATTGCAATTTCTATTTATTTTACAAATTTACATGACATTCATATGGTTTCTTGGATTCTTTTCTCCTTATGACAGCAAAACATCTCAAGGAACAAGAACTTAAAAAAAAAAATAAATACTAATGTTAACCAATGATACTTCACCTTTTTGTCTAGGAAGGGTTGCTCATCAAGTGGTGTTGGCATGAAAGGGCCCTAAGCTATAGCTCTATTGGGTAGCTTCTATAGATCAAACAGTGAATTAATAAAATTTCAGGCTTCCTAGAAGAGCTGAATTTACTGGACATCCAATGGACATTGTTTGTATTGTACATGCAACATTTCTGTCCTCAGGAGCCAAAATGATGAGTTAACCTTGTTCTTCATGGTATTTAGGAATGAGGTAGAGAACAGTAGTGAAATGAAATGTTGCAATGGTGGTAACCAGCTCCTCACTTCTCTTTTTCCAGGTTGCCAGACATAAACCTATCACACAGCAGAGATGAGACCAAACAAAAAAGACTCTGTGTATAGACTCACTCTATAAACACAATTTTTTGCTACTGTACAACTTTTTCTTCATAGACAAATTCTTGTCCTTTAACAAGGTCTTCTGTTACCCACTGCAACAACACTAGTCCAAGCAAACCGGGGGACTGATTTATAGCTTCATCATGTCAGTGCTCACAGTCATTTTCCTACAACCTGCCTACATCTTCCCTTTAGTAATTCCAGCCCATTACAGATAATTCCACCACCTTGTACTATCTTCTATAATTCCCTTTTCCTTCTTGCTGTTTACACTTTTCAGAGATGCGTGGGTTGCCCACAGCAAGAACTTCACTCTGGCTCATTAACATTTAAAATCTCCAGCAACATGTTTACAAGGTTAGTTTTCTTTTAAGCAAACCCAATATATGAGTTTTTCCATGCAGTTACATATTAAAAGAATTCAAAAATATAGATGTTGGCAGGAGAATGGAAGACATAACAAAAGGAATAGAAGAGTTTCCAGCATTACTAAAATGCAGTGTAGATTTTCTGCATTTTTTTCTCTCAATTAGCTGTATACATTGCTATCTTTAAATTTTGCTTCTCCAGCATCAAATAAGAGGACATCAATGCATTCTGTTATATGTTATAGGATTTCTATGGTCAAGTTACACTCAGAATCCTGAATCAAGTCTAAATTGTGATATATACTGAACATTTTACAAAAAGATACAAGAAATCCCATCCTCTCTGCTCATCCTACTAGTCTGTATGTTTCCAAATCTGCTGCAGTCATGAACTCCTGTTGTTTTGGTTATGCAAACCATTTCCTAGTAAGAGTGTTCTGGAACAAAACAAAAGCCTTGCTGAAAAACAAACTCTGGAAGAGACACTCGGATTCTCTATTTCAACATCTCCCATCAAAAATTAAAAACAAGTCCAAAACTAGAGGCATTTTTCCATACAAATACAGCCCTGCTTTCCATAAATCCTTGAATGCCTTATGCTACACAGGTGTTCTGCTGTTACATGCAAGTGCAATGAAGACACCTGCACAGAAACAATCTGAGCTGGCAGATGCTCACAGCTCATCAGATGTTGCTCACTGGGGCAGTAGTAAAAGGAAGAAGAAAGCTTCCATGCTTCCCAAGGAAATTAAGCTGTGTGAAGCAAATAAACAGAGTCAGTCAAGGAAGGAAACAAGCATATGAAGGTCAGTCTTGGTCCACAGGATGCTGAAAATATCTATGATCTGCACAATCACAAGCTCAGTCAGCAACAAACAGCCAAAACCCATCTAGCCTAAGTGGTACTGGTCTGCAACTGGATTGCATGAACTGCTGATCTACTTGCCAGTAAGAGGAAAAAGAAGTCCTATTTTTGGAGACAACAGTTCAGAAGTTCAGCTTTGGCACATTATTGGAGCCTTCCAGAGCATTCAACCACAAGCAGCCACGATGCCCTTAGGCATTTCACATGGTCCATATGGCTGAACCTGATGCTAAGGGATGACATCACCTCATCTATCTATAAATGTCTGTATCTGAGTGAATTGCCTTGGCTTTTTTTTACAGATTGTGAAGAAGAGCAGGTGCAGGTAGTTCATAGCTTTCACAGTTTCTCTTCCCTATTTTAGAGTGAGAGAAATCTTCCCCAAAAGATGTGTTTATCTTCATTGATTAGATGGGAAGCTCAGTTGTGGGGTGGCCTAACTAGAAGTGGAATTTCTAGATTGCAAGCACGTAGCATCATCTAAGTGTTATTTGCTAGGGATAGCTACAAAAGGTGAAAGCTCATCTCTACTCCCCTTCCAGTTGATGAAATGCCAGCAAGTACAGAGTGTCATACATGGTAAAGCAGATGCTTGCCTTTGCTTAGATGAATCATGCCTTTGCATTCACTCATACGAATATTGCCTAAGGCTTGGTCTAAGCCAGGGGCAAGAAAAAAAGTACCAAGAAGAGTAAAGATTTGCAACTAGGGGAAAATGAGAAGTGCTGCTGTAGTGTCTGAGGTCCAGCATTGTAAATTATAGAGGTGAGCACCCACCCTCTGTAGCTCTAAATGCTACATGAGCCCTTCATTAGGTTGGGGACTCCAGAGAAAGCTTATGAAAAAGAAAAAGGGACAGGGAAAAAAGAGAGGAAAGCTGATCTCTGCCCATTCCCTATCCTGAAAGAGCTCACATTCAAAGTGAAGTTCTGCTGCTCCTTCATCTTTGTGTTCTCGCTCTACCAAAAGTTTAGGTCAAAGTTCAGGGTAAATCAGCTTTTTTAATGAATCATTTAGTACTTACAAAATAGTAAAACATCCCACAGCATTAAGTTAGCAGTGATTAATGTTCCATAGAAGATTTCTGCATGTGTGACTATCTTATGCAATATTTATCACAGCCTCACAAGTGGCTGGATCAGCACTTTGATGATGAACCTCTAGAGCCTCTAATCTCAGATGGGTATAAATCAGGAACAGTGTGGAAAGGAGGGTCACAATCTATTCCTCCCCTGTGCAGGAGGGCTCCAAAGTTACAAAAATATTAAGTGTGCAATATTTCACAGCTGGAAGATTAGAAAATTAGTTGCGTTTTGTCCTTTCTGATCAAGATTTTAGTGAAGAAGAGAGCTAGTGTCCACTTTATTTCACTCACTGAGTAAAGAAATGCATTTCCTTTCATTAGGGCTCCTAATCTGGAATGCTCCTGCATTCTCACTAAGGAGATTTAGATGGCTACTAACAGCAGTGGTTAGGTGATTCCCACTGGCTCTGACTACATTTTAACAGTGCTGCTGCTCTGAGTTTGGCAAGCCAACATTTCCTAAAATTCGTTTATAAGTGAAGAGGTTAGAGGAAATCCTTATACAACACAGTTCAGCTTGTACATAACTAGGATGCCAGAGTAAATTTTTCACATCTGCTGCTAGCCTGCTTTTTAGAATGATGAGTGGGTAACTGTGTAAGTCTCTAAATTGCACTGAAGGAAGACGGCACTGATCAGCAGTCTACTTGTAGAGATACTTACCTGAATTCCTGAACTGTATCAAGGCTAGTAATTTCAGGATCACTATTCCTGGATATTAGGCACAGTCTGAAAATCCCTTGTGGTCTCCTGTGGCCCCTGGTGCCATAACTGTGCCGACAGCAGAGGGAGCATTAAACTCATTGCCCACAGTAAAGTGTGGGGAGTGATACCCATGTTCCTAGAATCCTTGTACGGGTAGGATAAATTCATTAGCCTTCTAGCAGTCATCCTAGGAGAAGGACAACTCTGATTCCAAACCTGGGCAGATGGAGCTCGTTTAGCCCTGTAAGGCCTTCTATCTAAGAGGTTAAACCTCCGTCCTAAGGACTTGGCTGCCAGCGTCCAAGCTTGCTAGGCCCTGGCAGATGAACCTTAGGACTAAAGGGTGGGTCCAGCTCTGCGCATGCTGTGTCTCACCCAAAAAAAATCCATAGTGCAGGCTCGAGGGTGCTATCTGCTATCCTCTTTTTATCAGCGCGCTTGGAAAAGGCGCTGATGAGGAGCATGGATGGAGCCCTCCCTGGAGCTTTGTTTGCAAAGCCTAGCCACAACAATGACGATTCCTGGATATAAGAAGTCCTTTAAGTGAAAAGTGGAGAAAATTCGGCCTTTGAGTATCTCAGAAACATGTTGAGATTGAGATGCCTCATTGAAAACATCTACAATGGAGGTATCTGTCTAGGAGCAACACATGGAAACCCAGCACAGCTGAAGGAGTTTGTGAAATAATTCTGCTCAGCCACACTAGTATCTGCCAGCCCCACAGAGACACTTCTGGTATCCTAGGGCATTTCACATCACATTAGATGTCTGTGTGTAGACAAATTCAGACATGGGTGTCTATTCAGTATGAGTGTAGACACTTAGAGCACACTGTAGGTATCCAAATGTCTGATTTTGAAGCTGAATCATACCCCTTGGGCTCAGTTCAGGTGCCTAAATATAGATTGCTAGTGCCATCTAGATGCTCTGAAGTGTCTGAGGATGTTTGAGCAAACCACATCCTTCTGAACAGGCAGCTGAAGGCTGAGCTTGGTACCCCAAGGCAGCTCTAATGTGAGATGATAATACCCCTAGCACCTTTGATTAGTGTATTCAGCACTGAGACCAGTTGCAGAGCTAACCAAAAGAGTTGTGTTTGGGAGATTTTGGTCCCTTAATCTTTTAATCTTAAGCACTGTGAATTTAGTTACGTGCATCTGCATACTGAGAAGGTACCTTAGCTTCACTTCATTTATTTTCCACAGGAAAAGTAAAAAGTAATAGTCTGTGCACTACAGAGATTGTCAAATAAATAAATAATATTTCCTTTGGATGTCAAAAAAAACCCTCATTAGAAATGAAAAAGTTTCCAACAAAATGTTAAATTAGCAACATCTTTTTCCTCTTCATGTCTTTTCTCTTTGTCTCATCCTTTCTTTTCAGTGATGAAATGGAACCAAAAAGAAGAGGAAATAGAAGCTGAGATCAGAGGAGAAAACACAGAGTCCCTGACAAAATGAGGGAGAATACTGTGGAAAGCAAATGCTTTTCTAAACTCTTCAGATCAATCACAACAACAAAAGTTTCTTTCCTGAGCCCACTGAACAGCAGTGATTTCAGCTGTCTGCTTGGTTTGTGAAATTTTTTAACAAATTTTCAGCTACTTTCAGACTCAACTAAAACAACACTCAGACAAGCTGATCAGCACCAGGCACCCAAATGTGTTTACCAGTGTCAAAGGAAGCTCCACCATTGGGTATAGAAGTCCTAATGTCCATAAACTACCATTTATGGCAATTACAACAAACCAGACATGGACTGTCCTTTAAATAGGTAGTTCCTAAATAATGAGCTTCACATTAAGGACAGCACAGATGCCATTTATAAGTACACTGGTTCACAAAGCACTCCTGACTTTGTAGTGTATAAGGCTGCTACTTGAAGTTTAGTACCATGATTTTGCTCCCTCCCTTTGGAATCTGCAGGGAAAATATGTCCTTACATCCACCACAGATACAGCAGTAAGCTGAACTCATCAAAAAGTATATAATAACAATAAAGAAAAAATCAAACCATCGATCAAGCTTTCCACCAACTGGCAAGTCTCGAAATAGTGACAAGTCTGCTGTGCAGGTATCCAAAGAGAGTACATCCACACCCTTATTCCAAACTCTGTTTTCTTCTACTCTGATAGATGCAAGATTCCATACTGCCATGTCTTCATATTGCCAATGCATACTGTAGGGCATATTGCAGTATGTCTCCTCAGTGATCTAAAGGAACATGGCTGTGACAGAGGTTAAGGACCTGGTGACACACCCTGTGGTGCTTTCTCAGTGACCTCTGATAAAAGAACCCCAAGCCTCAAACCTTGGTCTGTGTTCTCAGCCTCTCTACAAATGCATGTGATCAGAGGTCACCACACACCTCATTATTCACTTAGAAGAAGAAAATAACATATGCTGAAATATAAAAGCTCCAGTATGCACAAGGACTGTATTACAAAATGAATGTGGAGTACCAGTAAACAGCAAAACAAATTTTGAGACTACATCCACATTAGCAAATAGCACAAGGCCAGAAAAAAATACATAATGAAGTTGTTGGCTACTTGTGAGTTCAGAAAAACTTCTAGTACAAGATTCCCTCACAAAAATTTCTCCTCAGAGAGGTTATTTTTCCCTTTGCAACTCCAGGATTGATGAGGGAGACTGAAAAACATCGTGTTCTATTTAAAAGCAAGTCATTAGGATATATGTTTAGATTAGGTGGAGAAGTTAATATCTGTTGGCTGATCGCATGGCTACCGCTAAAGAGTGAAGAACAAGGCCCATGGCTTCTCCTTGGAGTCTAGCATCAACCTTGGTCCAAAGAGACAACCAAAAATGAGACCATAATTTAAAAAAATTATTTCATTCAGATTTAGACAGGAAACAAAGGACTTGATTTGCAGAAGCATTTTATACCTAATACATGCAGAAGTTTCCAGAAACTGTGTCTAGTTCTTTCACTGACTCCATAGTCTCGGTCCAACAAGAGGAATGGTGATGTTAGGTTTCATGCATTTAGTATTGACTCCTAAATGTTTAGTTCTTCTGATGTGTTTTGAAAAACTGTTCTTTAACAAGGCTTAAAATGTGTTTGGCATCCACTTCTTTCAGGAATCAGTTAATTTACAGGTTATTAATATTTACTGTGTAGGCTGCACTGCCATCCATAACACATGTTTTATCTCAAACATGCAAAGATTTTGTGGCTCAGATCTACTGCTCCTTTTTATGACTTCTCAGTATCATATTACATGGTCAATATATCTTTATAACATTTAGGTGGTCCTAGAGTTAAAAAAATCAAACTAACTAACATAAAAATCACCACTGCAGAGAAGTTCTTTTCATATCATAAACCCCCCAAACTTCCTCATACAATGGCAGCATTACACAGAGGCAATGCATCTAAAGAAAAACACCATGACTGGAACTCTGCATACTGAATAATGGATTTGCTCTTTGTTCCAAAGTTTTCTGTCCTGCAATGACTTTAATTTTCAATGAGAGAGCTGAATTTATATTACACTGAATTTAAAGGCTATAAAATCAGACAGTCCCTGATGTACTTCTATATTTTATCCCAAATCAGATTATAGTAGCATTGAATATAGCTATGTGACAAAACATGTACTATATCACGCCATATTAATTCCTCTGTGAGAAAATAAATACTCTGCTACCAATAAAGTGGATCTGAGTCATAGAAATAAAACAACCAATAAAACATTCTCAGACATGCACACAACCTAAGAACTCCTTGAATTTATTAATTAAATATAGTAAATATAATATCATAATACAAATAATGCTTCAATTTCATCAGATCTTTATTTTTGAAACTATACAAAGTGAGCTCAGTGGAATTCTGATACCTCAGAAGTAATTTATCTTTCTGGTCTCAATGTACATGCCTCAGGATACTTCTGCTAGCCAGGAGGAGAGGAGCGCAGATTTGGCAGGAATTCCTTGAGGCAGCACAACACCTGAAATCTACAGATGATTGTCTCCCCACTACTGTTTTCTGCCTTTACATCTCTTCACAGGAACTCATTTTTCACAGGAACTCATTTTTCACAGGAACCACCTGTCTCTTCTAATGAGACTGAGGTATACCTAGTAGAATATACTCTGTCAACAACTCGGTTTGCTGTCAAACTGGAGTTCCAACCAAGCAAAAGAGTTTTGAGAAAAACCTGAGCTTTCATCTGAAAACACACATTTCCCAAAGCCCTCTTTCCTCTCAATTTCCGTCACTTTGGGGCTGAACAATTTTCAGGTTTGAAAAAAAATACTTCCTCTGATTAGTAGAAGTCATTATCCTGCTGATATGTCCATATAATAGAGAGTGCTCTGAGCCACTCCACTTGGGAGCTTTTGGTGACAGTGTCTCTCGTCTGGACAACTACTCTCATGAGTCTCCACATCCTGAGTGGGGCCCAAGGAGATAATAAGTTATAATACTCAACAAATCAATGAAAGACTCAATGACAGAAGTCAGGTTTCTTAATTCCAGTTCAGTACCCTCTTTGTTACAGTGAGAATATATAATTACTTATGTCCTAATAATCTGATGGACAATCCCCTAATAAACATACTAGTTCTATGAATGTGTGCACATTTGAAGACCCTGCTGTCTAAATTATCATTATAATGTAATCTCATACTTGGAACATGATTACTTTTAATTAGATCTTAAAAAATGAGCCTTATCTGCAGCAAGTCCATTTGCATGATTTAAGAACAAGCTCTCTCTAATTGAGTCCACCATCCACAGTTGCACAGTCTAAAAACTTGCTTTTGATATTGTATGTTCCCAAAGTCCATAACCCTAATAATTTCAGTAAATATGATTTGTGCCCATATCATCAATTTGTTTTCCTGCAGAATGTTTCTTCTTCTTTTATACTGGTCTGTCTACTTTGCTGTGAACTGATCTTATTTGTTGCAGTTACTTTGGACCAAAAGCCTAACATAACATGCAATGCAGTGTTCCTCTCTTATTACATTTGGGGCCTCCGGAACTCAAAAAATAAAATTATGTCATTATTACATCTCTTATCATCTTTTTAGTGTTTTATGAAGCCAAGCAAAGAAATACTTTCGAACAAAGTTAAGTCAATGTTTTGACATGTCCTGCACCTAAGAATAAACTATAATGTAATGATATAGCATAAAGACTTAAAACTACCTCTACTGAACTGCCTATCTCCATAAGCTAGGACAGCAGTCAGAGAAAAGTTCCACTTAACTTCTCATGCTCTTTTCACCCTCCAGGTACCTGCTTCATCTATTGGTCATGTTTGGCTTGTGAGATCCTCAGGGCAGAGACTGTTATATATTTTGCACTCTTTGCACAGTGGTCAGTAGATGAGGTCTTTATCCTTGAGAAAGATTGCTGGGCACTACTGCCACAAATTTATGCAGTACTGCCAGGCATCTAAATGTTATTTTCCTCTTCACCATATGCTGCTCTTGATTGATCAAACTGTCTCTTGATTTGAAAACAGGAAAAGTGGGTAATGTAATACAATTGCCTGTATGAAACATCTTACGTGTCTTACAAGAGCTGAGAAAAGATGATCCCAAATTTTCGTATTGTATCTGGGCCTTGTGTCCATAATGGGAATGGCAAACTATCTGCATAGTGTACCAGAACTTGCCCATATGACTGCCCTTTCCCAACAGGGTTTCTTAAGTTTCTATCTCAGCTGTTTTGGAAAAGAACTTGACAGGTGGGTGCTGGAGACTAAAATCACTGTGTGTGGAAAGGTGTCCAGTTTGGACTTGGGCTGCTGCAACAGTGAAGAGCACTGAACCGGAGACTTCAGTGCAGTGATTTCCTCTTAGAGCCCAGGAAAGGTCACTGCAGACAAACATAAAACTATTTATGCTGACATAACCTTGCCCAAGGTTCTTAAATGGTCCAGAAGGCCTGGAGTGAAAGGACAAAGGGCAATGGTTTTAAATTGGAGAGGAGTAGATTTAAATTGGACATTAGGAAGAAGTTCCTCACCACAAGGGTGGTGGAACACTGGCCCAGGTTGCCCAGGGAGGTGGTTGAGTTCCCATCCCTGGAGGCATTCCAGGTGAGGCTTGCCAGGGCTCTGGGCAACCTGATCTAGTTGGGGATGTCCCTGCCCAGTGCAGGGGCGTTGGACTAGATGACCTCCAGAGGTCCCTTCCAACCCTAACCATTCTATGATTCTATGATTCTATGATTCTCATCTTTGGGAGTACAGACTAACTTCATCAATGTCCACTGAGAGAACAGCAATGCAGTAACAGATTATATGGTATGCTCTGTATGGATGAGGATTATAAAGGGTTAGAGGGAATTAAGTGCCCAGCTCCCTCCACTGTATTTGGACACACTTTCTTAATTAATTTATCTTTTTTAAGCATATCTCAGCCTCACAGAGGTTTCTGTGCATGAGAAGTGGAAGGCAGGTACTGCTTTTGCATAACAGCACAAATTTCAGGAGTTAAAGATAAGAAAATAGAGATGAGGCTAAAAATATCTGTATGAACCTCCTCAAGAGAATAAAAGTAGCAGACAAAGGCATAATGTATACAGCTAAATGCTCTTTTATAGACTTAAGGCAAAATTCCAATTTCACTGAAAGCTATTGAGAAATTCAATTTATGTGAAGTCAAGATTTCACCTCCATTTCCTTGCTCCAATATGATGTCTTCATGCAAAGGTAGAAATTAAATCCAAATGGTCCTTGTTTGATATAAAGAAATATTTTCAGCTTCTGAGATTTTAGAAAGGCCTCACTATTAAATTTTGTACACACATCCTGCAAAAAGGGATGTTAAAAATTCCCGTAGCAAAAAGATGGATACTTTTCATTTAAGTGGGACCAAACCTAACAGAATAAAGTGCAGTATAGGACTCTTTGAAACACGTGTTCATATATATACATAAACATACAACCACACTGCAGTCAGGAGCTCAGAACATTATTTATTATGTTTGATAGAGTAGCACCAAGAATAGTGATCTTGTTGTTGGATAATGTACAAATGCAAAGCAGCAAGTGGTCTCTGCCCTGTAGAAAAAAAAACCCTGAGAATTATTTTCACATTTTTGTTCTTGAATCCAGAAAGAAGGAAAAAAAAAAGTAAACAGGCCTAGCCTTAATAAAGAAAAGGGAGTAAGAATATTTCTACACAGAATGGTATTACAGACCTTTTCCATCACTCTCTAAATTAGCCTGATCCTCTAGCTGCTTTAGCAAGATGCTGTAATTTAGAAAGTTATTCAGTAATTGCACATGCACAAACCTTCATTTACCTCCCCTGTGCTCATACATTATGATGAAGCCTTTAATTACAAATGAGCATGTATTATTATTTTTACAGGTTTCACAACTCACTCAATGCACAGAGAGAACAGGGCACTCTAGGAAAAACCTCTAAATAGTATTTCCTTCCAGCTGCACCCTCTGTCTGCACCATGTATAACCTTGCTGCACACTTCAAAACCCTGCTTGGAAAATAAGACTATTAGTTTCCTCACACCCAATGCTACAAACCTCTGCAAGCTTCACAGACTCACACAGACTTATTTTCATAAATCTACTGTGACATCAGAGTGCTCCCAGACTTCTTTTTTTAAGAGGGGAACTAAGGCCCAGGGGACTGGATCAAAAGAAAAATTTCATTTTTAATGTCTGAGAATATTGACACTGCATTCCATTTTTCTATTCTCAGAGTTTTTATCAGTCCACAGCACAGCTCTCACTGGCTTTGGCTGCAGCTAGAAGTGAGGAACACTTCTGCAAGTTAGATGTGCTGTCCCATTTTCTCCCACATACAGACCCAGTTCTCCTCCTCCCTGGGTCATCAAGGAAGAAAGTCAGCCTGCTCTCCTCTTCCAGCCTCCTGCCACTCCCTGGGAAGAAACTGTCTCTATGGAAGTTGTTGAGACCCTCCAGCTTCAGCAGAATCAGAGCTATCAGAACCTGAGAAGTCAGCTGCCAAATCCCAGTTAGTTTCTTGTGAAACACCATAATTCTCCAAACCTCACTGCTCCTCCCTATATGGTGGAGGAACGTATGTGGACACTTCTACAGGAACAATAAATGAAACATCCCAGACATAAAGGCAATGTTTCTTAACATTACAAAACCCATGTTCATGAAGAGGCAAGAAATTCCAATATAGAATCCTTTTTAAACATGCAGAAAAAATATCTCCTAATCTCATTTTTTTAAAATGCTTAGTTCTTTTTGTTGAAAATTTAAAAAGGTCTGGTGGCAACTTTTCAGCTGGTGTAAATGGTCAAAATGTTGCTAGTCCTGTCTACTCAGTATTAAAGACAAACATCAGTAACAGCCCTCCCTACATCTGATAAAAAGGACCTTCCTGCTGACTAGAAGCTAACTAGCAGTAGCTAGCAGCAGCTAGCATGGCACCAAACCTGAGCTAAGAAGCCTCTTGAGATGGGTACCTTAACAAGGATTGCTTGGGCTGAGCAAACAACTCCCACCTTCCTGCAGTGGGCCAAGCTTCTTCTGTGGGTTCTCATACTGCTCTGGGTGAGCTGACAGGGCAGTGTCAAAGATGAGCACTGAAACGTCTTCCAGGCTGAAGTCAAGAGTACTGAACTGTGCTGTATAGCTGCAGTGCTTGGCTGGCAATATTTCTTAACTGTGGGTTTTTTGTAAATGTGTCCAAAGACCTCTGGGTTTTCATTAAGGGCTACTCTGTACGAGTAGTTAAACATCAATACTCAATTAAACAGGATATCTCAGTAAGACAAAACTCTTGCCAAATTTGTGCAGTGTTCTTAGGTGCCTAACCTTCAAAGCACATCCTTCTCATCTCTCATGAATTAAAAGTCATTCCCACATGCATCCCTTTGCACTATAACTTGCCCCATGTTAATGTTCCAGAGGTTTGCGTCTCCATTCATATATCCATCTTTTACACGGGGAGGGGGTGGCATGGGACCACCTGCCCAGCAGAGGATGGAAGAAACATTCAAGGAAGCAATATTCCCTTGATATTGAGGGACAAATAATGTGGCAGAAGGAAGCTCATTTCAAATAGAGTAGTTTGAGTTTATTTGATTTCACTGTACTCTGGTTGGTATCAGCAAGAACCATCTGTTTATTCTTCTCATCTCTGTTTGTATTAAGATTTAGGGATTTTCACAGGCAGAGATGAGAGAAGGGTACCCAAATAGAAAGGGGAAAAAGGTGCCTGTGTGACATTCCAGACATAGCCCTCCATTTTGCAAACTAAGGTTTTTATCTCCATCACCTCAGAGCTAATTGTTAGATCTAAGAGTCAGTCATTAGGAAGAGGTGGGAAGAAAAGGCTAATCTGACAATTTATTAAATATGTTAATGTTTTATACTGTAAACCTTAAACAGGATGTGTGTGTAGGCTGTTGTTTGCATCTGCACAATGTCATATTCATGCCTGAATGGAGCAGGAAGGTAAGGGGTGGGAGGGGGTGGATATCACTTTCACCCAACTGACATGCAAAAAGCAGTTTGTACTTCCAAAAAATTCAACATTCTTGTTCTGTTGGCCATTTCCAGTACATTTATATGCTTAATATTGCACTTTATGACCTGGTGACCACTGTCTGGAACAGCAGTGTAGATGTAGCCCTTAAGGTTGGCTCAAATTTGGTCTCAGAGCAGCTATTTGTCCTTTGCTTCTCCAGGGCAGAACCTCTATGTCCTGTCTGTGGGGTCCTTCTTCAACCAGAAAAAAAACCCATTCTGTACTGCTCTGTCAGCTGCAGTCAGTTGAGAATGCCAAAATGAGATATTAAATGCTGTATATTTGTTGACATAGGCAATCAATATGACAGTGTATGTGAGTAAAAACTCAGACATAAATACAGTCATTGCACCCTAGACATCTCTGTCAGACTCTCTCAAGCCACATGGAAATAATACAACATCACTGAACTGGATCACACTGGGAAAGTTTCTCTCCTGTCAGAAAAAAAAAAAAAAACAAAAGCTAAAAAACCCCAAACCCACAAAACAAACAAGCAAAGAGCCAAGGGGTTTCAGTTATTTTCTGTGATTTGACCTTTTTCAGTCAAAGTTCAGATTTTAGAGCTCTTGACCACAGCTTGAAACTCCAGAAACAGTGGTGATGTTTCGATCACTTGGCATCTTTACCTTCAGCTGTGGTTTTGTTAACTTTGGGATGTCTCAGCTAGGTACTGATGGGAATACGCATGTCCTGCTCTTAAAGTCTTAAAAGGAAATTTAAGAGACAAACTTTACTTTTGTTAACACTGTAACAAGCAAAATAAGATTGATATAGTAGCAGTTTATTACAGAATCACCAAGGCTGGAAAAGACCCCCAGGATCATCACCAAGTCCAGCCTGTGACCCAACAATACGGCATCAGCTAAACCATGCCACTCAGTGCCACATCCAATCTCTTCTTAAACACCTCCAGGGATGGCGACTCCACCACCTCCCTGGGCAGCCTATTCCAGTGCCCGGTCACCCTCTACGTGAGGAAGTGCTTCCTAATGTCCAGCCTAAACCTCCCTTGTTACAGTTTCAGGCCATGCCCTCTTGTCCTGTCACTAGTTGCCAGGGAGAAGAGCCCAACCCCTACCTGAGTATAACTTCCTTTCAGGTAGTTGTAGAGAGCGATAAGGTCCCCCCGAGTCTCCTCTTCTCCAAGCTCTTCTTCCCTCGTATGCTCTTCCCTCAAGTTATCCAAAGAAATTTAAATTCAGGAATGTCAATTTCAACTAAAAATCATTTTCAAAGCAGTATCTGAAATGCTCAGTGATGAATTCACAACCTATTTTTTTGTTTGGTCCAAGAATTTGATACTTCTTGTTTTGATGTTTCCCATTCAAAATTTTCTTGAACAATTTGTAATATATATATATAAAGTAATTTTAACTTTTTTAACTTTGAGCTCCAGTTACAGATATATAGAGATACTACAGTCCAAAACGTGTGTGATTGATTCATTCATGAAAACATAGAAAGGGAGAAAAGAAGGAAGTTCCTGTTTCCACAGATGTTATCCTGAAGGCACCACAACCAAAAATGCTGAGAAACAATATCTCACTTTACATAGATGGATAAATTAAATAATTCCATCTTCTGAGGTCTCTTCCTCAAAAGGACATTCTGAAAACGTCAGATATGTCTTGTTGCACTTCACAGAAACCTTTCTATTTTTTTCAACAACCTCTTTTAATGTTGGACACAGTATAGCATCCATCAAACTATGCTTCCTTCTTGATATTGTCCTACTCCTACAGTCAGGATCCTATCCTCCCTGTTTATGTAATGATTGATTAAGAATATTCAACAACTGACTTTGAAAGTAATTCACTGGAGGAAGTCCTGTAAGTGTTTTACCCCATTCTGCACATGTAATTACCATCATCATATTACTGAGAAGAGGAAGAGTCATTTCATGAATTCAACAGTATCTATCATACTGTATTCACCATATTAATATTAAATTAGACAATACCACATATGAAATTTATTTTGCTCCTCTTTTTCCTCTGCACTTTAAGCCTTCTAACACAAAACAGAACTGGGTCTGGAAAGCAAACCAGCAGATATTCAAGGCTGTGTTAATTGGGCTCACTGTCTCCCTGCCATAGCCAGACATAACACTATTTACAGCCAGATGCTAAGAATTAATTGTATTTGTGGCTGAATGGAAACCAGCAAGCAGCTTCAAGCACGAACAGAAGAACTGTGATACAGAGGTTATCCCTTTCATACGTCATATGACAACAGATTGGGAAATCTTCTGCACTTCCCACCAAGAAGCTAATTAAAACGAGGGGAAGAGGAAAGAGATTTCTCAAAATATGTGTTGCAATTATGTAAATAATCAGAGAAAACAAACCTCTGTGCTTGCACTTGGGAAACAAAAAGCTGCTTATATACTGACAGCTCCTCTGGCCTCAGATGCTCTATGCAAGGACTGCTACTGGCCCAGCTCTCTCCACACTTTACACCCAGTTTACCCAAGCTTAGTATCACTGTTTGCAATGGTGTCACTCCAACTGGAGAGGCAAATCCTCCATGACGGATTACCAAATATTGCCTGATTTGCAGGTAGGAAATACTCATTACCAAGCAAACAGCATTAACTGCAGTATTACAAGATGGAGCTTCGCTCTGGTCTTTTACCAATCCCTCTACCATCCCATTCCTCAGTCATCAGGACAACTTAACCCTATTTTTGATACAGGGACAAGGCAACACCCACCACCTAGACTGCAGTCTGTGGTAAAACAGCTCTGCAGTGAGCTGAACAGTCCTCTTATAAAATTGTTGACTGGGAAAACAGAAGAAAGTCAGGCAGCTAACAATGCATAAAAGAGTGATTAATGACAATATTTGAGCTATTTTCTTGCAAATTAGGTTATTGGGAAGGACACATTGAAATTAAGCCTCTTCACTCACTCTATTTTTAGGAATTAATTGCAGCTCTAGAAGGGAGATAAAAGCCTGTGAAAACTACAAGAGATCTTAACAGAGTGGCAACAGGCCCAAGCCACATACTATGATGGAAGCTCTCACATTGCATGATAGGGTAAAAAAACAAGGTGAAGGGTAACTATACAAATGGCAAAGCTAGAAAGATTGCTCAACCATTGCTTCTGAGAAAATATCCTAGGGGATATGCTGAGGAGTAGATTTCTCTGGGCTAACAAGGGAATTTGGGAACCATTACTGGCAGCACTGTCTTAACCCAAAGCAACAGAAGTAGCAACAGCAAGGGGAGCACCAGTAGGGTTCTCAGGCAAGAGCTGCATTGCTCAAACTGAGCCCCAAAGGAGACTGTGAGGGAAACATGCACCAGCAGAGAATTGCCGTACTGGAACAGGTCTCATTGCATTGTTCATTTTATGCCTCAGGTTGGAAAGGTCGAGCAGAAAACAAAACACTTTTGATCCCTGACACTCCCCAACCTGTTACAGGTCAGACACTGAGCACAGAGCTCACACAACTGCTTCCCCCTCTTCAACCAATGCCTGTACCTTCCACTCTTTCAATGCATGGTTATGACCTCTCTTCTGTCCCCATATACCACAGAATAAACAAAAGTGCTTTGACATTTTGCACACCATCTGTCCCCAGCATGTAAGGAAAATTAAAGAAGTGGTGTTATGGCAGGAGAGGAGCATGGCACATAACAAGACCTCATGTTCAGAAGATGCCTTCTAGGTGGACCATTCCTTCCACTTCAATATCACCTGCTAGTGACAGCTCAGTGCTGTCGACATTCCCTCATCATCTGGCTAGACACAAGCCTCATACAGGGACCACTGTAGTCTCATCCCCTGAAGAAGAAAATCCTTTAGAGGTCATACCTCAAAATGCAGAGGGAGAGGAAAGTTTGGACATACTGTGCAGTGTCTGACAAGGAAGAGGGAGAACACCAGTAATAGACAGATACAGGGGCTCCAGCTATGGTCATCAATGAGCACAGATATTATCAACGCACAGCAGGTCTGAGATTATTTGTGAATACAGGAATGACTCAGCCAGTCCCACAGCAGAGAGTATGCAGCTGATATATCCTTTGCATAGAAGATAAAAGCTTACAAAAAAAGCCTAGAGGCCCAACAACAAAGGCAAAATCTAATGCAGACTCTGACTGCAAGAACAGAAAGAAGGTTCCAGAAGAAATTTTGTCATTTGATGGATGTAAAAAATCAGTCATCTACTCTTTTTAAAGTCATTTTCTGAGACATTTACGAGCTTTTGAAGATAGAGGTAGGCAGAATGCATATCCAGGATTGACAAACTGAAAACATCAGTAAATTGGAACTACAATTTGGGTGCTTGGAAAAGAGATTGCAAGTGATTATTTTATTCCAAAAAGGAGATCTTTTTATCTTTTGATGTGGACAGCCATGCTCCTTACATGTCTGAGTATGATATCACCTCAAACTACCTGCATAGGTAGAGATATTAAAGTCATGGTGAACTGAATCTCGAAATTATGCAAATGCATCCTTTCATGGATAAAGGAGTAACAGGAAGTGTTAGCTCAGGATAAAAACATTAACGAGATGGACACTTCTGTTTTATCAGCAGATGAGCCTGGAAAATAAAAGAGACCAGCAGAGGCACTCACAAGGTCACTCTCTGAAACAGTATCAGAACCTGAAATATTCCACTGACTTACATCTAATCCCTGTCCAAATATCTTTGACCCAATCTAGTCCCAGCTCAAGTGGGTGTTTGAACATAGACTTAATATTAAAGTATTAAAGTTCAAGTGTCTAAAAGCATTCCTTTAACGAATAAATGCATGTCTGTCTCACTGTTTGTGCTATTTGGTTTCCATGGCTCCTTTAAGAATCCACTCAGGGTCAGTAGGATTTAAAGACATCTTCATTTCCATTGTGGGCTGGATCTAAGCATGAGTTACATGCATTTAAGAGTTTTGCTAACCTAAAGCTGTAATCTTGTAACTCGCTTCCCACCTAAAGACAGGAGATAATAATGTTTTCTTCCATCATTTGTCTATCTTGTTAATTGCAGTTTCTTTGGCTGTAAAGTCTTTGGTTGCGAGGACTGAAAATTCCCTAGAGCAAGAATTGTATCTCATTATCTGTTTTAATAATGCATAACAAAAGATTGGCAATATCCTAGTACAAAAAGCAAGATCAAACAAACAAAAATACTCTTTAACAAAATTAAACCCTTCTCAAATGTGCATCCCTTGTTCTCCAAATATCAAAATCAAATGGTTTTTAGAATAATATATGCAATCTTCCCAGAAACTATTTTATCTTTTGTTCTAAACACCGAGAGCTGCCATGTGTGTTTTGCTATCGAATGGGAAAGAAACTCTAAGATACTAGCCATAAACTGTTAATCTTCCCAATAAATTAGAATCCTCAGATCTGCTCCTCTACCTTTCCTTTGTGAACAGCCAGGAAATATGTCTCACCAGAATGTGCTACTCGAGAAAGAAGTAACAGCTCTTAAATAACCAGAGAGTGCCACATGAATTCTGCAACATATCTACTAGTAATGCTGACTCACAATGTATTTACATGTACATAGCATTTAAAATGCAACATTCTAAGTACCAACATGTGTACTGAAGAAAAGGGGAAACCCAAAGATCTGACTGAAAGCTGAATTCAGATGTTCTTCTCAAAATGTACCCAGCATAAAATCCCCTATAAGAATTTCAGTATCTCAGTCCAAGCACAGGGAATTCAGTCATGTTTCTTTTCAGCAATACATTTCTCCAAGAGACTAATCTCTTGCTGAACTTTGATTCATGTCCAGAAGGTCCCGATTCTCCTCCAGAGAACCAACAGCCCAGGCACCTCTTCTTTGGGCCAAACACTAGGGTATTGTAAGAGTTCAAATGAAGTATGGGCCACCAGTCTTGGCCCAAGTGTTCCATTTATGCTAGACCATGTGTCCTCTCTTCCCTTGCCTGCTGCCCCTCCACACCTACTAGGATCCTTCTTGTCCTGTAACCTACCTCAGCAATCTATCTCTGATGGGTCACGATGAACAAAAAACTGTCATCTACCCAAATAAGACTGATTTATCTTTTTAAATTAGAACAAAATGGGGTACATTTTGGTGGCTCACAGCTGAGCATCCAAACCCTTGGGAGGGGACATCTTTAGACATGATATAGGGAACTTTGTCACCACACTTGTGGTTTCAAGGCTCCCAGTGGTTTCGCACAAAGTCCCTTCTTCAGACCTCAAGAAATGTAGTTCCTTCTCTGGTGGTCTCTGCTTTGAAGGTATTTTGACTCTGGGATATATCTTTTAATCCTGGAATGAGGATTAGGCCTGATCCTTCCTCTGGTGTTCTTTCAAGTCTGCAAATATTCCTGAAATGTACTGGCCTTTTTGGTTCAGGAGCATCGGTGGGACTGCACCCTCTACCTGCCTGCTCTGCACTGTCCTAATACTGATGGGGATGTGGTCTCACAGTTAATCTTACTTAAAACTAATTTTGTTTAAGAATAAATTATTTTCCAGTGAAAATACACCATTTCCTGACATTCAGTGTCAAACTGAGTCAGGCATCAGAGTCATTATTGCTCTACTTAATGCCTCCCACCCAGGATGCTAATGACTCAAGCTGTGGAAGTACCCATGCAATAAGGAAGGAAACCAGGGCACAGAGACGTGCACAGACACATAAGAAAGGCTGCTGCTCTTTTCCTAGAAGCCATAGTCCTGCAGCTAAGGCAACTATAACCCTGTTCCCCCTTTCAAAACTGTAGCCTACACAAACTGCCCAAACTCACTGTACAAGTAATTCAGAAACCCAGTTTCACTTTCTAGAGTTAACCTGCATTAGCTGAGAGGTGGTGCCTGCCAAGATACAGAACTTAAAAAATTCACTTCCACTCCTACCTGCATCACATGAGCTTGGAGGGACCTGAACAAAATAATTTTCTCATTCTGTTACATACTAACCTCCTTTGAAAAGCACTTTGGGAAAACTTGCAAGGGAGAGTTATATAAGAGCTAGAAATTATTATTGTTGTTATTATTATTATTATTACTACTACTACTAGCCCTCCAGACAGGCTTGAGAGCACTGCACAGTACAGCACTGAGCAGTCAAAAAGAGGTTTTAAATCATGAAATATCTTTAAAACAAGCTCAGAGATTAAACACCTAACAATCACATTTTGCTTTACTGTTGCATGACTGCACATAGCATAAAAAAAATTAATGAATTCCCACATCAGCAGGAGGGGAAGAGCTGCCAGTTCAGATCAGCCCTCCATAGTTACAGCATCTCATCTCCCACAGGAGAGTTCACAGGAAGGTATAAGAAATCTTACAGCTACCCAGAATCTAACCTCGAGGAAATTCTCTTTCTAACCTCATGTTATTTGGAAGTTAAAGGTAAAATGATGTGGCATCATTCCTCATCCAAGGCAGGCAGATAGCACCTTGTCAGTCTGACGGCTAAAGGAGATAAGGATGGTAAATGATTTGCCTAAGGCACTAGGGCTTTTTTTTATTGAGGAAACTCCCTACAATGTGACTACATCAGTGGAAAATCCATAATGAAGTCATCTGCACTGGCTTAAAGGGTTGCAAACCCCAACAACAGTCTATTTTCAGATTAAAAACTATCATCTGTATGTGCAGACTGCCTTAGGGGTGCCACAAGTGACAGCTCCCAGAACCAACACCTTTCACACAGAAACTCACCAGACTGTATCCTGTGCTTGATCAGCCAGAATCTCAGCAGAATTCTGGTCAAATTGTGTAAAGATTTTGATTCAGCTGAAGGTCATGTTGTCATAGATCTTATAGTAAAAGGGATCCAAAGAAATCACTCATATGGGAAGAGTGTTCCCTTTCTTACTGTTCCTGTAATCCATGCTGTACAGCATTGCAGCAGCAAGCAACAGGCTGGGCTGTGTCACAGGGAAACCCCTCTGCTCTCGTCAGAGATGTATGGCTGCCCATGACAAGCAGATGTATCTTTAGCATTGGCTAGAAGATGCTTGTGAGGCTGTCTAAATAATTCATCTTTAAGAGCTCATGTCAGCCTTTCCAAGGGCATGCTCCAGCAAGAGCTGCCTCTTGCAGCTAACATCCAGAAGTCCCCACAGCACACAAAGCAGCCTCAAGCTTGTATGGAAAATGTGCCTTGAGACTAAGGCAGCTCCTCATATTGTACTGTAAACACCAGGCATATGAATAAGTTCAAATGGCTGAGACAGACTATTGTCTCATTTTGCTCTTACTGTCTGCAGTGCTGCTGCTGTTTTGCTATTTGCACAACAAACAAAGCCCAGATCTGCTCGATACGCTGGAATCGATACTGCTCTTTGGCAGTCTACACAGTTATGCACAGTAATGAGAGCTAAAAGAAGATAACTGGGGCTTCCCAGGAAAACAGAAAGCTACTCCATCAGCATTAGGACCCCACTGGTAAAGGATTGTTAACAATATAGTAATAATTTCCTCATCGAGTCCATAAATGCAGCTACAATACATCTTTTGAGAAGACACTGGACTGGATTTAAAGATTTCAAATAACAGATAATCTTCCACACTCTTACTAAGCTCCAAACATATCCAGCCAGGCCAGCTGCACTAAACCCATTTCACAAAAGACCCAATTCTGAAGTCAAAAAAGCAACTTCTGAAGGACACAAAGAGCATGATGGCAGAAGAAATATGTTCTTCATCTTGGTTCTGTTTCTAACCAAGCACTGAAACATTGCCAGCAATTCTGCACATGGCACTGCAGCCTCTGCCCTCTTAAGAACTAACCACCCATATCTCTTCAGAATCTTTTAGTGATGCAAAAATGGAGGGAAAGGCATGTACCAGTTAGTTAATTAAGTCCTGGGCAGTGTCCTCAGCCATTTCTATGGTGTGCTGCAAAGCCATTACCAGCACATCCCAGAAAGGAAAAGAGTTTATTGGACAGCAATAAACATTCAAAGTGAAAAAATAACTAAACAAGTTGAATTAATTGATGAGTGCATTGCCTTCTAGCTGGCTGAAACCTAGACTAGGTTCACAGAAGAATAAAGCCCCACCAGTAAACTCAGCAGCTTGATCTTGAGAAATTTAGCTGCAGCTACATTTCCCTTTGTGGAGGTTTTGCCTGCCTCGTCCCAGGCAGTCCATTTTCATGCACACAGTGTCTGCACAGTTACATGGCAGGGAAACCCCCATCTGCTCCCTCTGGATTTACACTGAGCCATGAAAAATGACTTTAGCTTCAACTTTCTGCTAGGAGATGCATGTAGAAAATGAGGTCAAAAAGGCTCACTTTAAATTATTCATAGTGAAAAATCCGCCCTGGCTTTTCTAAGCCTGTGCAGCCAAAGAGGAATTACCAGGTCCCTGGAGCCAGAAGAGCTGATTTGTGCATTTGCACTGCTGCCTATAGCTCTACTCTATATAAGGGACAATGAATGTGGCACCACAGCAGGGATGTGGGAGTGGGGAGATCTGGATTACTCTGTTCCAAGCACCAACTCTCTCCGTATGTCAGCCTGTGAGAATCAGAGGCATCGATTTGGAGATCAGAAGGGACAAGGCTGATGCTGGAAAATCTCCTCACTGAAATCCCCAATCCGCATGACATGAGAGGACAAATTAACTGTTTGTAATGGAGGGAATGAAGAAAAATCTCTGAGGGACTATTAGGATCATCTAACCCTGATTCCATGGTGTAATTAAAAAATTAACACAAAAATTTTCTGGAATCCATTCAGTTATTTTTGCTTAAGTGAAATAGAAAAAAAGCTGTTCTTAGTGATTTTCTGGCAGACAGAATTTGGATGCACCTCCTTGTTTAATCTGTCCAAGCAGTTCATCACTCACACTTTAAATACATAGGCCTTTCCTTCAGTTCAAACTGTGTTGACATGACCTTGCCTGTCCCTGTGTACAAGGGCCTCACTCCCCACATCTATTCTAGTTTTACTGCAGCACAATACTTCTCTGCTCACTGGTGAAGATGACATATCAACTGTTGAAAGAGAAAAGAAAAACTCAAAGAAAAAAAAAGCATAGGAAAACAACATTTGGAAATGACAGAAGCCAGAAAGTTCTAAGTCAGTTAGAATCATCGCTGCAATTCTGGTGCAATATAGAAAAAGGCAGAGAAAATCCTCATGAAAGCATGTGCTAGCCTGGGAACTGCTGAGGCCATAAAATCAAGTGTATGTAACCTACAGCAGAGGTGCTGTTCACGCTGTCATTTGTTTATCTGGTTTGTTGGCTATTTATGTAGGTTCACTCTCCTTCCAGCTGTCTTCCTCTTTCCAGAGCGACTGACTGACTCTCATTTGTCCTCAGGCTCCACATACTCCTTTTCAAGCAACTTAGGTGACACAACAACCTAATTTCAGTTTATTTGTTCAAGAAAATGGTATGTCTACAGTTTGATACTCGACAACTCTAAACTATGCAATAGCTTTGGTATGAGCTCATTGGGTCATTCCAAAGCGCTAGCAACTGCCAGAGTCTGGTAAGCTCCACAAAGCCTCCACATCTCAGTGTCAGTCTCATAATTATGCTACTGAGTGCCATTACTAATCTTGTTTTAATGAATTTTAGTACATGTACATGCTTTCACCTCTGCCTGCATCTTATTTTGAGCACTAAGACAGATGAAGTCCTAAATAATAAAAGCTGGAGTTTTTTTTAAACAGAAAGACTGCATTTTCTTGGGAACCACCTCTTGATCACTTTTTGCATGGATCTATTTTTTGGAGACCCCGACCTAGCAGCCACTGATGAAGCACAGGGATGTGCTTAACTTTAAACCTATCTATAAGTTTTGAAGAGGTCCACTCATGCTGCTTAAGCTGTTAGATCTGAAAGAAAGCAAAGCCCAAGTTAAGCATTTCACAGAGTTGGCATTCAAACACAGGTATCAACAAACAACTTGTCCTAGGGCTTACAGAGGAGTGTAGCTGTCTTTTTAATGACTTCAAAATAAGTATTTCCCATAGAAGCCTTTTTTGTCAATGAGTTACAAGATAAGGAAAGCAGAAAGAAAAAAAAATAGAGTCTCAACTTTGCCAGACATTCAAAAGCACTTCCCTACATGTTGTATATTTTATATATATTGTATATTTTATATTCATTTACAAATCAGATAATGAGTGTCACCAATACAGCTCACAAAAGGGGCTAGAAAGGCAAAGGCAGTATCAGTCCTGCACTGAATATCACCAGTTGCAATGGGAATGAACATTAGAAACAGGCTCATAACCTTCCAGGATAACACTCTGGAAATTGGAGCCTGTTCTTGGAGAGCAGGGAACATCCCCAGTGCCATTCATTTCAGTAGCAGCTGAAGCTTAATCCCCTCTGGGAGGCATGATTCTCTGCATAAGGTTGGACTTTTGCATCAAATTGAGAGTGAAGGAAGGAGGTAGAGAAAATAGAGCGATAATGATGGCTACTGAATAGGTTTTATTTACTCTCCTGGAACTACATAAATACCAGTTTGTAGTCAGCTAACTGCATTGACTTCTTAAGCATTTTTATAAGCATGACATTTCTTTAGCTGTACCCATGACTTAATAGGCCTATTATTGATAAGAACACATTTTCTACACCAGGATTTAGAGCTAAACATAGGTTTCCTTAAAAACACATCAAGAAATTAAAAAGCTATGTGGTCATTATTGTTAATAATATGAAGGCAATGCTGAGACATCAGTTCAGATCAGAAACAAGCATGCCAGGAGCTGTATAAATAGAGGATAGGGCAACATACACCAGCAATGGCTGAAAATATCAGATGAGGCAGAAAAATGTGAGAGAGGGATAGCAGGTAGCAGAGAGCTGCAGGGAGATATGTCATCCAAGCATCATGAATTGTCTAATTGTGGGTTTCTCTGTGGGATGAGTTAAATAGAAAGTGTGTGGACAGTGCTGGGAAGGCAAAGGGGAGCCTAAAAGGTAGAGGGGCAATGCTGAGTTAGAAAAGACCACAAGCAAGAAAGTGGGATTACTGGCAAATAGAAAAGTGAACTGTTTCTCAAATAGTCTGGAGCTGAGATGAGGACACTCCACCTTCTAGCAGAGAAAGCCTTACTGGAACACGCACAGCCATGCAGAGATCAGAAGACTGCTGGCAATTTCTCACCAGCCCACAGACTGGATGTCCTGGGAGCCTGGAGAGGAACTGCACAGATTCACTTCTGTTAAGATCCCACAGGCTCTCACACACTCCCAGGTGCTTCGTTCCCATTGCCTTTTTTAAGCTCTCCAAATCTCTGAGCCTGGTAATACTTCTGCTTACTTAGCAATTGCTTTTCCTCCCTCAGCTGTCACACTCCTTCCACGCTCTCCCAAGAGTGTTTTCTTCAGCTTTCCTTATGTCCTTTCTGTTGTGTTCAGCAAGTCCTAAATCTCATGGCACAGCTTCTCTTTTCTTCATGGAGACGTGGGAAGTTCATCACAAGTTACACAGATTGCCTCCTGCTCCTGGCAGTGGGACTCCTTGAGCTACAGGATAAGCCATGTATCTGCTCTCACCTGTGATTCAAATTGACTCCCAGCAGTAATCTAGGTTTGCTGCCTGCCCACACTTTGCACATGCTTCACCTGGGATTCCTGGAGGATGAAGTACATGTGCATCCTTCTCAGACAATCCACAGGAACATGGTTTCCTGGTTGGGGCACATGCCTGATACTCGGCTCCTGTTTTATGAGAATCATCTGTCCCATCCATCTTTACAGCATCATCCCCTAATAAATG
Source organism: Bucco capensis (assembly GCA_013396975.1). Classification (NCBI taxonomy): domain Eukaryota; kingdom Metazoa; phylum Chordata; class Aves; order Piciformes; family Bucconidae; genus Bucco; species Bucco capensis. The sequence continues at coordinate 302,053 of VWZO01012342.1, forward strand.
TTTGACAGAGACAAGGACTCCCTAAAATTACCCTGCAATTTGTCAGCAATAAGGTTGCTAGGTTTTGAACACAGGCTTAGGTTGCCTATAGAAAGAGGAGCACGAGGTGTGGGTGGTAGGAGCTCAGATACAAGTTAACTAAGCAACTGTGTCTCCAGTCTACTACCAATAAAACAAGGCTAAGTTTTTTTTACTATTTTTTCTCCCTTTGTCTTAGTTTTCTCCCTTTGTCAGAGACAAATTAAGCATGCGTTTGTTTTTTTTGGCACAGGAGTGTATATAACTGTCTGCAGCTTCAGACAGTCCAAGCTTGTTTCCCCACTTGTTACAGGATTCACTTCAGAACCTACTATCTCAGGGACCATCTTCCTGCACACCTCTTGGCTCATGTCATCTTTCATCTCCCATTTGGGGACAAATATCTATCTCAGATGACTTTCAGGGAACACAAAGAAGGATGATTGATTGTTTTTTTAAGGGAGTCCTAAGATATAAAGCACTGGGCACATAATTATGCATGTCAATCACCATGCATGGTGTAACTGCAGCTATTTAACATATTGATTTGCATATGCATTAACCCACACTATGTATGAAGAAGTACTCACAGAGACAAATTAAGCATGCAGTACAATGGCTAAATTGTTTAAATAACATGAATGTTTATCATTCAGTTCCCTATGTGCAAGACAAGGCTGTTAATAATTGGTTTCCTACCTCCAAAAGACCATGCATGTTAATTAATTAATAGTTGCAAAGCACTTTGAAGTTGCAAAGCACCATAAGAAAGCTATCCATTATTATGTATAGTAAATGTACTTCAAAATGAAATAATTTGCCTATTTAAAATCATTCTCCTCCCCAAATCCCCTAGAATCCTTTATCCATAATATTAATTACTATTTAATAAAAAAATTGTGTGTTTAAATATTCATTTGGAACTGTTTTCCATCCCCAGTGTGCCAAGGATAAGACAGAGCGGCATATTCAAGGACACATACAAATACAGTTGTATAGGTCAGGTACCAAAGACAGGGTAAAGAAAAAGGCATGCAAGAGACTCTAGACTTACATTGTGTTAATCAGGACCAAGAGATGCAGGTTTAACCAGCAGTTCTGTTCAGGCTGGGATGCATCAGCCAACTCACTAAGCTGCAGCACCCAAAAGCAAAGCAGTTGCCAGAGCAAACCAGATAGGTTGCCTCAGATGTCAACAGAGAGGCTAGCGCTTCAACAACATAATGCAGCCCAGCATCTCATGCATGTGATGAGTTGCTCCTTCGAGGAGCCAATCTCTATCCTGGCAAATGCTCCTGATGTTGTCCTATTTTCCACAAATACAGCCTCAAGATGTATCAGAAAACAACTCTGGAGCTTTAACTCATGTTGTGTGCCAGCTTTTATTAGAGCTATACTGTCATTTTCCTTTGGACTTCAAGCCTTAAAACCTCACGGTGTACAATACTTTGGAGCTTTACTGTTGCCTCACAAGGAAGAGTGTCTTTTTCTAAATCACATCCTAGGTGAATATTTACCTAATATATGAGAAATTGCATCAAATGTGAAGAGTCACTCGAGACTTCACTCAGTGTGAAGGCCCTCAAGAGCTTGCAGTAGCTCTGATTTGCCACTGCAGGAACACTCTGTAAAGAAAACAAGAACCACCATAATGCTTCTATGCTGCTTGAAAGAGGTGTTTTATGTTCAGGAGGCTGAAAGGAAGACTTTCAGACAGGAAGGTTAGTTATAGGGTTCACCTTCTCAAGAAGAGAAAGACCTAAAAATGCTTGCTTAGATACTGATGATTATAAGTTTACACTTACTGTGTGCAAACAGGGCATAGTAATGTTCACCGGTGCAAGGATTTTTGAAAGGGCTCATTTCTGCCAACCTAGAGAGTTGTCAGCATGTCTGGCAGGGACTTGAACTCAAAGTAAGAAATCCTAAAAGAAGGCTGAAATGGGAATTGTTCTCAAATTTCCTATGAAGGCTGCAAATGGCAGGATCCCACATCATGGCAGTGATCTGCTGGAAACAAAAAAATCTTAAATACTGAAAGAGGATATAGAAAGTGGCAGTAACACATTAATTTTTATACATTTGTAAAGACAAGCAGAAAATGGAAAGGAAATGGCAGTTAATATAATTTTCAAAACACATGACTGATAATGTGGAAATGAAGGGAACTATGAAATAACCAATACAGCTAGAATAATTATAGCATATTTTTCAATATGAGGTATTGCTACAGGCACACTACAAAACAGTTCTTAGGCAAATAGAAGAAGAAGAAGAAATGTTGAAAGGATATTTATTCTGTATATCAAACTGAGCAGGAATTTTATACTGAGGGTGGAACAGAAAGATTGCCATCTGGGATGAAAAGGGGATGTGAGGTAGCATTTTCTAAAATTAAACATTTTTTAAAAACAACAGACACATATCTTGCACCAAGAGCCTTTAAGGGATAAAGAACTCTCAGTAAAGTTAATTTCAACAAATCTTGGGAAACAAAGAAAATTTCAAATGACTACAGGAATGCCAACCTCTCTCGAATATTGAAGAGCATAAGAGGGATGAACACGGAATTAACAAACCAACCAAACTGATGCTGGTCCTGGGTAAATGCTGAATTCTAGACTGTATCAACAAAAAATCTGAAGTAAAAATGTTATTAAACTCTTCAGCAAGATCTCATGGCAAGTGGGTTATTCCTTTTTTGGATTAAAGAACAATTCATCAATTAATTATTGTGCTTGTATTTAAAAGCACGTGACAGTACCACAGAGCATATTGACTTTATAAACTTAAAGTAGCATACAATAAATGGGTTAAAACTAGCTTACTGACAGATCTCAAAAGACAGATGTTAGTGGGAGACATTTTTTAGAAGGAGTTCCCAAGAACTGGTCCTTAGTCTAGCACTGTTTTTATTGTTATCACTGTGGTCTCTGATAGATTGCCTTTACCAGTGAAGTCTGCAGCCATACACAGATCAGTAGGTAGAAAGTAATGAAAACAAGTCACTAGTACAAAATACATCAACTGCCACTGATACAAAACCAACCATGAACCCAGGTAAAGTGATTCAGATGGAAATTCTTCATGGATTATGGTCACAACACGAAGTCTTGCTGCAGTAACAAAAAGGAGCAGGGGATATGTGATTTATAAGAATAGAGATAACAAACTAAAGTGAGTACATAGAGAGACAATGTAAGAAAAAATGAGTTTCAGGTAGATATGGAAGAAAACTGACAGGAAAGGTAATAAGATGGAGGTAGGTGGTCTAGGTCTTTATTCATTCAACATGATTTCAGATTTTTAAGAAGAGACTGGACAAACACCTTTCACAAATAATACACATACATTGATGCACTTCTGTTTCTGGTTTTGGGGTAGGCTAGATGATCAGCTAAGGTCCCACCCAGTCTTACATTTTGAGGTTATACTACATATAGGGGAGACTGTCTGTATTCTCTAGAATACATCTACTCCTGGTGTTCAGAAGAACATGAAAAGATGGGAGTTCAAAGAAGTGCTATAAAAAGAAAAAAAAACACTCAGGGGTTTCACAACGTCTTCCTCCCAAAGTCCATTTCCTTACCAAGTGGAAAAAATACCTTCCAAGCTGGTTTAATAAAACTGGACTCCAGAGGAGAGAAAATGTTATTTTTCATATGTTTTTCTGAGCCCTACATCATTACAGTTGCTTTTTAATGTTCCTAAACTCCACATGACATCTAGTGAAGCTTATTAATAACACAGGATAATCATCCACTGGATTCTAATGAAATTTTAGCAGCTATTAAAAAAAAAAAAATCCTGGAAGCCTCCTAGTTACTTGGGGTTTCGTCCTCCTTCTTCTCCATCAGATCATTGTCCCCAAATTTAACAAAATGGGCTAGTCAATCACAGTCATTTTTATCTGATCTCTCTGTCATCATTTATCTGCGCAGCTTTAAAAACAAAAGCTCTCTGTGGCAGCATCAGATGCTTCCCCTTTGTGCTTTCCTCTCCTCACCTGTCGCACTTTCTTGTTACATTTTGATAGGAGTCTTTACCACTCCTGCAAAATAATTTATGCCTTTTGCCCACCTCTGCAGCTACCTTGTCAAAAGAATAAGAAGGAATCAAGGAGGAGGCTGTAATTAATACATTTCCACCATCTGAAATTAATGTTGTAAAATCAATGCCCAGCCTTTTCACAAACATACAGCAACTTCATCTCTACTGACAGAGCAGCACAGATACAAACATGGATTGCTCTGACCATGAATCATCATCAGTGAATCTCAGTCACACCTTAGCCCATGGCTGGGACAATTCTGCAGTTTAAGGTGAAGGAAGAATATAAATCTATTATCTGTACAAAGATAATCTGTTTGACTGATCCCTTTCTAAAGCTGAGGCTTAGCTTCACTGAACAACACCATGCATTGAATCCTTCAGATGTGAAGTTAACTTTAAAAAAAAAAAAAGAGTGAATTTGTGCCATTAAGGTTATCTTTTAGAGGAAATACTAATCTAAGTAATATGGAAAAGCAGAAATCAAGGACAGAAGTGTCTGAAGAGAAGATGTTAAAATAAATTGATTAAGCAAAGAGCAAAACATCACCAGAATTATACCCAGAGCATCTTCAAGCACTTTGGAGGCATTCATAAGGGAAATTATAGGAATTCATAGGGGACATTTTGGGAATTCATAAGGAATTCAGAGGGAGCTGCTAATCAAAGAGGCAAATTCAGTGGCACCACCTCAAGAGACTGGTAGGTATCAGATGCTGTAGTCTACTTTTGTAAAGCAGATGAACCAAGACCTGAAGGCTTTACTGGAGATACAGGTGAGGTGTCAGTCAGACAGTGGCCGCTGAGGGACTCTTTAGCGCCACTAGCTCTGCTTCCCAGCACTCAGATAACAGAGCTGGATGGAGATCTCAGGAGTTTCCAGTGGCAGGGCCCCAACACATGCCAGAGCCTCCTCCAAAGGAGTAAAGTATAGCTTTGGCATTTCCAGTGTTTTAAGGTATAAAGTAAGGACAAAAGCAATCTGCATATTTTTAGGCATACTTCCTGCCTATATTATTTTTCCCATAATAAATGAAAAGAGAACAAAAAGAATCCAAGTTGAAATGTAACTACTTTGAAGAAATCTTTCAGAGGAAAAAGGTCTCTCATGCCCATATTTCTGTTATCTTTCCTACTTGTTACAGTCATAAACTTGGCAGGTAGAGGGAGAGTCCTTATCATGTGTGCTTATGCAGTGCCCAGGAAAATTAGAAGCCTGGTCTTGATGGAAGGCTTAGAAATACTGATGTGAATAAATTACAAGAGAGTAAGATTCTGAGTTAACTTTTGGCTCACATATTATAGAACAAGGTGGCAAAAATTGCAAAGAGATCCAAAAAAGTCACAAGGTTGGTTTTTTGGGTGTTTTCCTCTTAGACCCACAAACTTTATCTTTTTTGTAAGCTGTTAAGATAGTAGATGACTGCTCCCTTTAATTATGCTGGGAAAGTGAGGAATGGGGGAAGCAGAAGAGCTGTTTGAACTGAAAATCAGCATTGGCAAAAGACAGAAATGAATATACACAGGCTGTGCATAAATATAGATATGGAATTGAGAGGTTTTGAGCCACTAAAATAGCAAAAGCCTTGAACAGCCTTCAAATAGCAGCCGTGGGAGCAAACTAGCAGGATCCCTGTAACCAGCAGTGATGGGCAGATGTGCCCAGGCTCTCTGTGCACTGTTTGTTCTTGCAAACTGCCTGGCTACAGAAGCATGGACCTCAGCTCAGGTTAATTTGCTGAGTATTTCAGCCTTTTTGCTTCCTTCTTAGTTTCTTTCACAGCCCCTGTAGAGCTCCATTCCCAGCTGCTACTGACACTGGAGCTCATCATTCAAAACTAGTGACAGTCCAGCACTGCACTGCAGTCCTGTTCTGAGTCTGGTACAGACAGCCTCTAATTAGCTTTCAAAAAGACTTTATTCATTTAAGGAAAAGATCACATTATGTTCCAGCCTTAGACAGAAGAGGACAGAACTCAGTCCCTGCAAAGATTTCCTTCCTGTCCTGGATTCTTATATTGCTGGCTGCTTCTTTTCAGAGAAACAAATTATAATCTCCATCACTCCAATACTTCTGTCACTAGCTTGCCAAGGGAGGCTGAGAGCTATGATGTCTCTCCTGATGACCAAATGCAGGCAGAGTGGCTGTACAAGTGCAGCCCAATGCAGTCCTCCTTCACCAGGACACTTGCTAGCTGCTCTTGTAATATCACACACATAAATGGGATATTGTTTCACACAATAGCTACTGAATAGACTTCTCACTTTTTCCACTTAACTGCATCAGCTATTTCTCCTTCTGCCCTCATAATCTCACCCACATCATTTCTCTTAGACCATGAACTTGTTATGTTTCAATAAACTTCTGCACTTTTGCTCTTCTGGAAAGATACAAGAGCAACAGCCCTTCACAGACAAAATCAGAACTGAGTCCCCAGGACAAATGAGAAGATTAAAAAAAAAAGAAAAAGTATTCCTTTCCAATTTTATATCTTGGAAAGCTTACACATATGTTTCTGTGACTGTTTGGAAATGTAAACCTCCAAAGGCAAAAAGAATAAATAAAGAAGATTAGCATATATGTAAAAAGATGCTATAATTAACACAAAAGGGCTCTTGTGGTTAGGACTGCAAGAAATACTGCAATATCTTGGGATCTCTACTGAAACAGGGAGTCAGCACCAGCAAGAGTTATCTTTTGAAAGATTTACAGGTTTTTAAAAGATTACAAGTCCTCTGTAATTCAATAAATTCAATAAACAAATGTGTTGAAATTCCTTTTAAAGCATGTTTGCCTGATGTTGATAAAATAGAGACATTATAGATCTAAACGGTGTTGTTTGTTTGTTTTTCTAACTAGGAACATGTATAAAGAAAGACCTGTTTGGAAATGGCTTTGCAACTTTTAACTCCTAAATAGATGCTAGCAACAGGCAATGCCAGCAATGTGTGTGTGTGTGTATATATATATATATGTTAAAGACTGTGACTTTCTATTGTAACAGAGGCTGTTTTATAACCTAGGGGGAAACTGGAATATTTGACTGATCTTTATATAATCTGCTTATTTTCAATGTCTACCTTTTCAGCACTGCTGGCTATAAATAGTCCTCTCTCACATGTCACAGCATACCCACAGATCCCTTGCATCTCTACAAGTGGTACATACCCCAAGGAGTCTGCAGGAGCAGTTTACAAGTCATTCCTGAGCTGCCTGAATTTCAAGAACATGGGCATGGGCATGGACATGGACAAGATAAAAGAGGAGCCATGTGCTCTGAAGGGCAATGATCTCACAGTCACAGGGCTGACTACACCAGATCTCCTCTCTGCTGAGGGATCCAGTCCTGGCTGCAGAGCATATCACACCAACATCGCTTGCTGCAAAGAGATGTTTCACAAAACCATAATTAACATTTGAAACAGCAGTTCTATTTAAGGCCTCCTTAGAAAAGATGCCCAAATCTGTTTTCAATAAAAGCATTTTAATTGCTATAAAGAGTTTATTAAAATCCCAACAGACCAATTATAGTCAATTGTTTCCAGCCTCTACCTGCCTAGTAATCACTCAGTTCACAACAGCAGAAGATATGTGCTCCATTACATGCTCTCTTCTCCCTCTCTCTGGTAACCACATTTTGTACTCAATACTGTTCCCTAGGTAGTCTAGAAATTCAGATTATCAATCTCGTCTGCTAACAATATTCTACCACATACTGAATTTAGGTGCTCATATATTAAATGATTTATGCCATCTAAAAGAGCAAGGAAATATTCTCCCCCCCTCCCCCAAACAAAACATCTCATGCCTAAGAAAACACTGTGTCCAAAAAAACCCTGATTTATAGAAAATACATTTGAAAAAGCAGTGACAACTTTAAACAGAAAACAAAAATTCTAGGTAAAATATTCTTTGTATTGAAGGCTTACATCACTTACAATGGAAACAGCAAATCCTTACCATTCACATTAACCACCCATTCAGTTCTTTATGCCATGGCAACAATGTCATTAAATTAACCACCCTATCAAACAGAAGAAGCTTATAAGGAAGCACTGTGGATGGGTTGCATCAGAGGCCCATGGCAGGCAGGTAGAATTGCAGGCACAGAGGCCACAGCAAGGCGATCCACGGACGTGGCATTGCTCAGACCATGCTCCTGCCTTGGCTCTTATCCCCTGCACATGCCACAGCCAGAAAGAAGCCCAAGAGATGACCATAATGCAGTCACATGAATAGCTACAGGTGATTAAAAGAACTGTGTAAGGGGAGATGTCAACCTGGAAACTCTTCCCCCTTCTAGGATGTGAAGGGTTGAGTCTATGATTTGCAGGTATGTGATTTTTAAGTGTTGTTTCCAGCATATTCATTCCTCCACAATCCACTGTTTTCTAGCCAGAGATTCAAACAAACCAGTGAGCAGTGGTGTGTCAGCTTGGCATTTCTGAAATTATTTGTACACTTAGAATTCTGATTTCCAACCTCTGCTCCTCAGACTACAAAGCCAAAGGCAGAATGTCTTACAGAAACATGTGCTTGGCATTTGTGCAGTATAGGCCACTCTGCAGCAAGTTTATTTCTTAGTTCACTTCATCTTCACTAGAAGATCCAGCCAACTTCCAGCTCAGCTTATGATATATGGAAGTTCTACCATATCTTCTGAGAGCTATTCAGAGCTGCTAACTCATTTTTCTTTCCATTCATGTTGTCAGTGATAACCTCCAATGCTTAACAGACAAGCCAGGGATCTTTCTGGAAAAACCATCTGCAGCTGAACCAAGAGAAGTACTGGGACTCATGGTTTTTTCTTCCTGAGACACAACACACATCTTACACCAGAAAGTGCTAATTTCTATGCTACTGAAGCAAGCTCTTCAGAGCCCTGTGAGGTTCATCCAGCACCTCCCTGTATTTCACAGTTACAACAGAGAAGCAGAATACCACGTTGGATGGAATCTCAAGGATCCTCTGATCCAACCTTTCTTGGCAAGAGCACAGTCTAGATAAGAAGGCCCAGCACCCTTTCCAGCTGAATCTTAAAAGTGTCCAGTGATGGGGAATTCACCACTTCCCTGGGGAGATTATTCCAGGGACTGATTTTTCTTGTTGTGAAAAATTTTTCTCTTCTGTCTAATCAGAATCTCTCCAGGAGTAACTTGTACCCATTACCTCTTGTCTTTTCCATGTGACTTCTTCCCATCCATGAAGCTAACTCACAGTCTTTTCTAATAGCCTTTCTTCAAATTATCCATTCCTGTGTTATATACAATATTGATAACAGTTTACACTGGAGACAAACTGGGAGTACTGCCATTGGTTTTTGTTTCACCCCTTTTCCTCTGGATCCACCTGTTAATTCCCCTATTACACTGAAATTGTAATGTATATGTATGTA
>VWZO01012343.1:3429-23721 GCA_013396975.1 Bucco capensis
TATCCACAGGTTGTCCCTTGTCCACTGAAGTAGTCACAGTATTGTAGAAAGCCACAAGGTTTGTCAGACAGGATCTACCCGTAGTGAAGCCATGGAGGCTGTCTCTGATCACTTCCTTCTCCTCCATGTGCCTTATCAGACCTTCTAGGAGAATCTGCTCCATGATTTTCCCAGGCACAGAGGTGAGGCTAACAGGTCAGTAGTTACCAGGTTCTCAGGTGACTGTTTTCTCCTCAAACACGCCAATCTTATTTTTCCAGTACTATAGGTGAATGTTTTACTTCCTTGTGTGCAGGTATTTTGATTCAAATAGATGAAGTGACTCTTTTGGTACTGATAATTCTTTTATCTTCTGCTTCATACTTATCTTCTCTGGTTTGAGGTGTTTGATAGGTAATTAGTCATGTTCACAGAGCAAGTGTGGTTAAAACTAAGCTCTTAATCTTGACTGATGTGTACAACAGTGCTGTCGCAATCATGCTTCACTTTGACATGTGAAGCTAATTATTTACTGGCACATAGTAGACACAAGTACCTAGAAGGGTGTTCCAGTCATTCTTGCAGATCATTTCTGCTTAGGGTGTTTGATCAACAGCTTTTGTCTGTTCATGCAAGTGCTTGCTTAGATTCTTACCCATTTGATTACTGCCACAAACCTTTTTCTGGCCTTGAAAAGTACTGTTTTGTTCTGCATATGTCCTTTCATCTGACTGATGCAAAACTCTTCTAACCTGTCACTTTTACCATGGCAACCCTTTGGCTTAATTCATTCATTGGTTTGTCCTTTTCCAACAGGATGTGAGTTATCTTTACCTTCTAGACTCTGATGCCTCTCTCTGTCTAAAATCACCACTGGGACATCAATACTGCCTCGATGTAACCGTTCAGCCAATGTCCTTTAAGCCTTCAAACTATTTTAATGGATGATCTTTCTGTGATGCTTTTCTTCAAAGCTGCAAGCATTCCTCTAATATTCTCAGAACTACTTCATTTTCTTTATTCAAATCAATCCTTGATTTTTTTTTAATTCACTTTAGTGATTTGGTGCAACTGTACATCTACCTTTGTAGTGGTTTGGTGGGAAACTGTATCTTGGCAGAAGGTTGTTGGATTAAAGGGATACTTTTCTGTAGAGAAGGGAGGTGAAGGATGAGGTGGTCCAAGTGCCACTTTCCAAAGATACTTGTACCGGGAAGCTTGCTAGGAACAGATCCTGGTCTTGGTATTGCCCCTCATGATGAGAGAGGCGAAGTAAGAGATGAGCTGGTAAGTATGGAGCTAATGAAAAGGACAGAGTAACTTCTCCTTGGCTGTGTGAAGTTCGATCAGCTTTATCACAGAGGTTTAGTGACATTGTGCGAAAGGCTTTGGGAACAGGCACTGTGAGGAGTTTGATTATTGAAACCTGGGATTTTGGAGTGATCAGCATAGTTGTTGTTACTGTTGCTTAAAGTAGTTACTGGGCGGCATTAGAAGTTCTGTCTGTAATATTCGTTGTTGATATTCTAGTTAGATCATGACACTTGGCACATGTGACAGTGAAGTATCTTGGAGAACTAGAGAACTTCCCATCAGGCATATATTCACATAAACCTGAATGCTGCTGTCATTAACTTGCTGTTAATATACAACTAGAAATTTGTACGTAACCTGCTGCTGAAGCTACTCTTTACATGACAGCATCTCCTATGTTGAGAAGGAATTACTTTACCACCTTTCAGCCATTGCAGAGGTACAAGTTTTTCTCGCATGGCTTTCCTCACATTGCCCTTTCAGGAGATGCCTGCACCACCTGTGGTGCCAAACTGTCTACTTAGGCACCAAACGCCATTTATTTAGGTTTATGACATTGCTAAGCATACAGTTCATGATTGAGCCAAGTTTACTGTAACTGCCTTAAATGTACAGAAGACAAGAGAATTGAAGTAGTTCCTTTCAGAGTGAGAATATCATTCCTCTGCTAGACTTGTATGATGCTACCATTGCTTCTGTGCTGTTCCTGGTTTTCTTGCCCTGGCTGTAGAGTTCTGCTTGCCTTAGGGTAGCTTTCAGAGGCTGTAACTTGGAGGGGTAAAGCTGGCATGCCCCTCTGTCCCTACATTTGTAGGCCCTGTAAATAAGACTTCCCCCTGCCATGGGGATTTACTTCAGACAAAGTAGTGGACACAAAGCCTGACTGACTTGGTTTTGTTGGGATTTGTTTTTTTTTTGAGACATCCTAATAATCCACACCTAAATGCCGTGAAGTGTTATTTCATTTACAGTATAGAACTGTCTAAACACGAATAATTTTTGTGAACACTTTCTGGAGTGTTCGTAGGTATTTTTTCCTGCATTGCAAAGTACTTGAGCTGCCTCCTGGGTTTTCTTTCTTCCTGTCATGAAAATAAGCTATTTTCTTTCACTTCTGACCTGTAACATTTGCTTTATATGAAGTGTACCTGAGCTGAAGTAGTGAAATTCCCTAATGCAGTCAGTGCCACAAGGGCTTGAGACAGAAAACACAAGGTCTGGAAACAAAAAAGGTTTGTGCTTTAAATATTGTCTATGGGATTTTTATTTCATCATAAATATGGAAGGCATCCTACCCTCCCATGGCAGCAGTGAGGTGCTGTCTGGAAGCAGCCTGCTTACACGTGCTGTAGGAGACACAAAGGGTTTGAAGGTGAATGAATACATCAGATGTTTTACTTTCTTGGGTTTTATCAAAGTTTTGAAAATGAGACGGAAGCAGCTTTTTTTTCTGATGTCAGTTGTATTCACCATGACATCACTAGTGAACTCTGGCTATAAATGATCCAGTCACGCTTCCCGTACTTTGACATAGTGCTTGTCGGGTCTCTCTGGAGATCTCCTGTTGGTGTGGTATCTTGCTGATTACTTTCAGTACAGGTTAGGGGCTGATCTGCTGGAAGTTCAATGGAAAAATCCCTGGGTGTCTGGGCCAGCAGGAAGAGAATGAGCCAGCAATGTGCCCTTGTACCGAAGAAGGCTAATGGCATCCTGGAGTGCATCAGGAAGAGTGGCCAGCAGGTTGAGGGAGGTTCTCCTCCCCTTCTACTCTGCTGTAGTGAGACCACATCTGGAGTATTGTGTTCAGGTGTGGTCTCCCCTGTTTAAGAGAGACAAGGAACTTCTGGAGAGGGTCCAGAGAAGAGCTATGAAATGATCAGAAGACTCAGCCTTGACCTGCTGCAGTGCAGTGCTTGATGCTCTCCAGGACAGGGTTGGCCTTTTGGATGGCAGGACCGCGCTGCAGGGCGAGAGTTGGCCAAGGCTTCATGGTCCTCTTGCTTGTTCTTCATCCTGCAATAGTGGCATGAGAAGGTTTTAATTGTACTTCATTGATCCAAGCATCTGAAGCAGGCTGAATGATCTTATTACCATTTAGTGTCTCAGACTTTTGAGTGCCATCCCATTGCTTCTCAATGGTGGGTTGGATTCTGACCCCTTCCCCTTTCCAATCGAACTTAAAACCTGTGTTAATCTAGCCCTGCTAATTCTTGCACAAAGTCCCTTTTACCACTGAAAAAGGTGCATCCCATCAGGTGATAGCAGATCTGTTGATGCAGAGATTCTCTCGTGAATAGAGAACCTAAAATCTTGCTGGTGACACCAACCTTGTAGCCACCTATTGATCAGTTGAGCCTTTCTCTTAGTTTCAGTTTTTTCGCTGCTGCTGAGTGGGGAAGGTACTGCCTGTGCTCCTGATCCTTCAACCAGTCATCCCAGGGCCATGAAATCTCTTTTCATCAGCCTTGGACTACTCTTTGCTACCTCATCACTGCCAACTTGAAGAACTAATAGAGGTTAATAATCTGAGGGCTGTTCCAGTCTGTGGAGGTTCCCAGTAATGTCTCTTACTGAGCCCCAGGGAGGCAGCGGAATTGTTGATTTTGTTATCAGCATCTTTAGAATTCTATTATGCCACTTGTTGCCCATATCTCTTTTAATATGTTTTTTAGCATGATTTTTCTGCCATTTATCACTTAGTATTAAGGAGCATTTTTACAGTCTGAGGTGTTCAAATAAGCATAATTAAACTTAAATTTGAACCTAGAATTTTCTTGACCCTCGGATAAGCCTTTCCCAGGCAATAAATTACCACTGAAGTTTGTTGGTGAGTTAAGCTACTTGCTGTTCTCCTTGTTAACAGTCTTTCATTGTTCACAGCTATGATCTACTTTTTCTCTCAGGTGATTTATGAGTTAAAAGAGCATTTGTTTTCAGCTTGTGTGCTTCTAGTGTTGAAAATTGCTCCTTCATATCCCAACAAGGACTCACTTGCCTGGAAGGGTCTCTGTGTGTTTTTTCCTGCCTCTCATCTAGGTTTCAATGTAGTCAGGCACTATTGGACTTTTGAGTGTAATTGGAATAAATTTAGAAAGAAAATGTTTGAAATAATGTAGTTCTTAGTTTTAAAACAGATTCAGTGTGTAATAACCTGGCTCCAGCAGGTCTGGTGAGGACATGAGAGTTGATTTTGTGACATGAGGCCTGAATTCCTTCAAAAATTCAAAGATTAATTTGAGTCATCAAGCTTCTTGGTGATCTGAGCTGCATGACATGTGAGGAGAGGCTGAAGGAACTAGGCTTGTTCAGCCTAGAAAAGGCTTCAGAGAGGCACGTGTGGAGCTTTCCAGGGTCTGTGAGGAGGTTATTGTAAGACAGAGCCAGATTCATCACAGTGGACAAAAAACGAGAAGTGGATTCAGTGTGGGGACAGGGAAAAGGTTGGTTTGGGGGTTTTCTTCACCATAAGGACAGTCAAGCAGTAGAAAACATTACCCTGGGTGGCTGCTTAGCCTCCATCTCTAGAAGTTAAAACCAAAGTGGATAACCTGATTAACCTGGTCTGACTTCATAGCTGACCTTCCTTGGAACAGGAGGTTAGACTAGAGACCTCCTGTGATCCTTTCCAACCTGAATTCTCCTGTGCTCTTACAGTAGAGACATAGTAGTCTGACTGGCGGAGGAGAAGAATGCTTTCTTGCTCTTTGTCCCTGCTTTGCCATGGGTCAAATGTCAGCCTGGTAACTGGATAGAGAAATGCACCTTTGCAGTATACCAGTTTGGGGATTTTTCATCTCATTTTGTGCAGTTTCACCTTGTCTTTTCACTTACGTGGCCTTCAAATGTGGATTCAAAAGGGACTTGTGTTTCTAAGCTATACTCTTAAAATACCTGTTGGATTTTTCCTGTAATAGGTCATTTCACGCTGCAGTGAAGGTGTTAAACTTTATATTGCAGAAATAACTGTTGTGGCTGCTAGAGATGCACTTATAAATAAACTGCAGGAAGGAGTTCTGTGGCTTCAGTCAACTGGTTTGGGAGCCTGCCACCATTCAGAAGAAACCAAGTGGTTTGTAGGAGTTCTTCAGCTTGGGGACTTTGTGTCTCTGTGACAGTGATGTCTGAAGGTCTCCTTTCTTTCTGCTTGGACTTTCTCAGGGCACTTTTACTGAGACTGACTTGGTCAGCAAATTGATGTTGTTTCCACTTCTCAGCTCCTTATTTTGCTTTGTTTCTGTCTGCTTCTCTGGAGAAAAAAAAAAGTGTTCTACAGTTTTTAAGAGCTATGTGCTGTGTCTTTCTTTTAGGTGAAGGAGATCTCATGTTCTTTTACAGGTATTGTACCTGAAGTCTGAAGGTTGTGGGTGTTCTTTCCTTCCTTTATCCTGCTTTCACGGCAATTTTGTGGACTTGATAGAGCTGTTTTACAATAGGTGATCCTTTAGACACTGTGGGGAAATGGAAGCATGCTTGCTAAGTGAGAACATGACTGTCCACCTCTGCTGTTGGCTAGTACAAACAACAGTGCAATTCTCATTTTGGAATAGAGCTTAATGAGCTGCTGTGCTTACTTGCTTTCAGGTGAAAAGCACCTGAAAGGCAATGCAGTCATTGATGAGAGCCAGCAGAAGTTCAGGAGGGAAGAGTCCTGCTTGAAAACATTTCTTTTTACAACAAGGTTGCTCTAAGGGGCAATAGTACTTTGGTTTGAATGTATTTAATAATTGATCACTTTGAAAATGTTTTCCCCAAAACAAGAAGGCTCAGAAATCTATGCAATGTTTAATGGAGGTAGTCAGAATAGACACTCTAGTGCTCCTGTCTTGCCTTGGGCCAGAATTAGGTAAATAGTTCTAGCATTATTGTCTAGTTGGAGACTTTAGAAAGGACCTGGTGAGCAAGTGTTCACTTGTGAGAACCTGCCTGACCAAGGCCTGGTACAGGAGGGAGCCGAGACTGCTGTTGTCTCGTTGTCATTCCTGTTGGATGCGATCCTGTCAGTCTCACAGGCAGTAGTAATGAGATTCCTTTATCTTGAGGACTGTTCCTTCAGTGACTAGAAACTCTCACATGGTGCACAAGAGTGTTATCTTTTCCACCTGGACTAACAGGACTGCTCAGTGTTTTTCTAGCTTCTTTTCCCAGTCTCATTTGCTGTAGCTGGACACAATCTTGAATATTTGAATTTTTTTCCCCCCCGCCTTTCATTGTCTTTAGTTCTTCCACACAGTATGTTTTGGGGTTTTTTGTGAGCTTGGTGCTGTTCCTGGCATGCATGTTCTTTTTTTCTGAATACTTCGTTTTCCATCACAAGCATCCATCTGCTGTTTTATCCTTTTCCTTTGCATCAACTCCTTTGGCTTTCCATTCTAGGCTTTTCCCATCTATCCCACATTTCCTCTGCACTTTGCATCATTGTTGAATCTTCTCTCTCATTATCTCAATCCTTTATTAAGCATTAGATGGACAAAAGTAGTTCTTTTCTGGTTTGTCCTCTTTGGTAACTAGAATGTGGTACAGGAGTCTCTTGGATGTTGTGGAGTTCCAGTCAGGTCTCCAAAAGGGAAGAAGACTAAGGCACCGCTGGTTTGGCAGTCTGGGATCAAAGCAGTTTGGTATAATGCATGCTGCTTGTTGCTGTAATTACAGCATTAGTAAATACTGAAGGAACCAAACATGGGGTAAAGTAGTGAAGATCACCTTGAAGTAAAGGGTTAAAAGCTTCAACCTCACAGGAGTGGAGCCTTTTCCAGGCAGGTTATCCTGAGACCAAAGGAATCAAAAGGCATCCTTGCCTTATTTCAGCCAACTCTGGGTTTTGGGAAAGCTAAAGCACTTAAGTCTTTGTTAATGACCTTTGTTTCTTATTTTTCATTTTTTAAACTGCATTGCTCTCGGGAATAAGCATTTCAAAGGTTCAGCAGTGTTTGATGGATACAGGAACTTAGCAAATAAAGAGAAACAAGAGCAGGCAAAATACTGTAGTAGGAGCTTTATGTAATGATTAATTTTTAGCTTTTGCATAATAAGTTATGCCAGCCTTGCAAAATGAGTCCTACAGTGTTTTTGCTGGGTTATGCCTTAGAGTTAGACCCAAGGAAGAGTGGAAAGAGGCTTTTCCACCCTTACAAATCAATGCACAAAGTTCTTAGGATCATTTTCATCATTTTTGTGTTTGTCAGGTAAAGTTTCGCTTTTTTTCAGCTAAAGTGATCTAATAGCTAGCAGTTCCCAAATGGTTGACCTCATCCCCTTTTCCTTACATGTCTGACCCCAGTGCTTTACTGATGCTGCAACCAATTTATGGAGGATTTTGTGATTCTGTCATTTATTTGTTAGGTGCAAGGTAATCCTTGATGGCTTTCTATTTTTTCTTTATGGTAGCCTTTAAAGTTCTGAAAATTGTACAAATTCTAATTTTCTGAAGTGTTTAGTCTTCTTCATAAGATGAAATAATTGCAAAGGGGGAAGTTTTGCACAGAAATTAGCCACAACACAGCTCTCCCCAAATCCCAGTGTTTCACAGCACTCTCACTCTGGAGACACCTAAATGTTGTACTCCCCTTTTAGCACTGAAAAGGTGGGAGGGTTGCTGGCTGCACAGCGTGTGTGCAGTTTCTCTTCAGATATAACTCATGCACAGTGTATCACTGTGTTCAATGCTGAAGAAATTTCACTTCTACTTTATCCCCCCCCCTTTTTTTGTCATTAGGGACATTGAGGTAGTGCTGAGGTCACTAAGGACTGTGAAAACCATACATTCATTCCAGAGATCCATTCTGTTCCTGGAGACTGAGTGTTGATGTATGGCTNCTGCTGTGGGCACAGTTATGGCACCAGGGGCCACAGGAGACCACAAGGGATTGTCAGACTGTGCCTGAGTGTTGATGTGCTTATTTAGAAAATAGTGTCCTGCTATTTGAATTGAAACTTCAAGCAGAAAGCAGATGTGCTCTTAAATGATGCAGTAAAGACTGGTCCCTCTGTAGTAATATGTATGGAATATTTGGTTTAAACTGTAGACCTTCAAACTGTGAAGATTTAGGACCTTTCTGAAGGTTTCAAGAATGAAATAAAAGTGTAATCCAGTGTCAGAGTTAGGTGATCTTTAAGAAAGGAAAAGGGAGATGTGTGTGTGTACAGCAAAACTCCCTTGGTGTTAATGCATGACTATGGCCTTTGCCTGCCAAACTTATATGTGTTCAAGAAGTAAGCTACTGCAGCAAAGAGCCATTTCCTCCTGAGGTACCCAAGCACAGTAAAAGTACTGGTTTGAAATAGACATCTGGAGGGAAAAGACAAATTGCTTTCAGATTGTGGTGTTCCTAAAACACTCCTTTTTCCTTTTGAAGATCAAGTCCTTGTAATTATGTTACCAGGAAATGGTGGAAGCAATCTGTGTGACTGAGATTTAACTGCTCAAGGGATTCATTGTTGGTGAAAGCATCATAGAACATAACATATTCATATTGATGAATAATGAATGTGGTTGGAAAAAAAACCCATTGATTTCTCTTTTTGCAGAAAAACCTGCCATTGCTCCACCTGTCTTTGTATTTCAGAAGGATAAAGCACAGAAGGTAAGGAGATGTTGCTATGGGTGTTTTTGTTTGGTTGGTTTTGTTCTGTAGCCCTGACTCATTCCATAGTAAGCAGCCATTTGTCCATGTTTTTGGAGTTGAAGATAATGGATAACAGAGCATTAAAATTATTAATGGGCAGAAGGTGAAGAAATACTGGAGGGCTAAAAGTGAGGTGTATGATGGTGGCATGAAATGAGTAGCTCTTCAGACAGAAGGTAAAGCAAATCTGGGAGAAAAAATATCTTCAAAGCTGTATCTTGAAAGCAGGTGGCAAAGAAGTGCTGACAGTTGCAGTTGCATGAGAAAACTGTAACCTTTCTTTTTCTGATGGAATTAAAGCCAAGAAAACCATAGTCTAGATTATTGCTTTTCACTTCAGTGTATTTCAGTGTATCTCCTATCTTGGTTAGTAAGCTGTGAATTGTCTAATTACCTTGGAAAATGGTGATCTTGTTGCCTCACTTCTCCTGTCCTCTGCCTTTGGGTCAGTTGGAGCTGTGCTGTGACCTGCTCAAAGGTGTTCCATGGGTGAGCTAGTGCTGAACTAAGAGGCTGATAAAACTCCTCCTGTGGCTGCAGAAGGAGCTCAGGAGAGAAGTGAGCACTGAAGGAAGAAGCACAACCTTCCCTTTAGCAGAAATGCTACTAAATTGAAATAGATGTGGCTGCGTGCTGAGTGCAGGATAGTTTGCATTCCTTTTCACCACACAATGTTCTAGAGGATTGCTCAGGTGTAGTTTTCCTTACATTGTATTTTTTTTTTCCCCCCAAACAGTAAGCCTTGCAGTTTCTTATATTGTAAAAATATTTTTAGTGAAAGAAGTAGGTAAGAATCTCAATGTATTATGGTTTTGAATTCTGCTTGGATAACAGTGAAAGCTGCTAACGCTTTGGAGAGAAAAAAATCAGGGTTACCCTTGTTTCAGCTGAAGATCATGGGAACCACCAGAAGTGTAATCCTGTACAAATGATGTGCTTTTTGTTTAGCCACTGGATTGATGCATTGTCTGTGCAATCAGAAAACCCTCTCAGATACTTGAATAGCAATACCAAACCATTTTGTAGTTGGTAGACTTTCTCTGGTTTGGAACAAGTGCCAGACTTGATCTTTCTCATAGGTTTATCAGATATAATCCTCGGCAGGATTGAAACCTTTAGTCAGCTTGGAAAGGATTTAAATCTGTCATTCTTCTAATACTAGATAATGAAATTAAATGTATCTCAGAATAAACACTTTTGACAAGCTCCTTCCAATGACTTTTTTTTTTTACAGTAACTGTTTCTATATACTTTGGAAGGAAGGGAGTGCTCGTGTTTGTGCTGTCAGGTTGAATTGTCCTTAGTGCTAAGTGGCAGGTCTTGTGCTCTCAAGTTCCTCATGTTGTACGTTCTTCTGCAGAGTGCATAACTCTAGTGGCCTGCACAGTGTGTGCCCTCAGTGTGAGGCTGTGCTGGCTCCCCTCTTGGGCTTTGGGATGGATATGTTGTCCTCCGGTGTGTCTCAACAAAATGGTTGTAAAAAATCTTAATTGAAGGCTTGGTGTCTTTTTGGGCTGACAGAGAGGATCCAGGGCAACAAGGCTAGTGACGGGTCTTACGAGGAGGGGCTGAGGGAACTGGGGTTTGTTACTCTGGAGAAGAGGAGGCTCAGGGGAGACCTTATTGCTCTCTACACTACCTGAAAGGAGGCTGGAATGAGATGGGGATTGGTCTCTTCTCCAAGGTTCACAGTGAGAGGACAAGAGGAAATGTCCTCAAGTTGCACCAGGGGAGGTTTAGATTGGATATTGTTAAGTCTTGTCCCAGGCTGTCCAGGGAAGTGGTGGAGTCACCATACCTGGAGGGGTTTAAAAAACATGTAGATATTCTACTTAGGACTTTAAAACTACGGAGGAAGATGGGAGGAAGGTAGTTTTTACCTCAATTGATGAGGTTTGGGTCAGAGATCAGTTGAGCAAACTGGACATCAGCAAGTCCATGGGTCGGGATGGGATATACCTGAGAGGGCTGAGGGAAATGGCAGAGGTCATTGCTAGGCNCTGCCCAGGAGGGCTGTGGAGTCTCCTTCTCTGGAGACATTCCAGAGCTGCCTGGATGCATTCCTGTGTGAGCTCGTCTAGGTGATCCTGCTCTGGCAGGGTTGTTGAACTAGATGATCTTTCTAGGTGCCTTCCAACCCCTGACATACTGTGATGCTTTAATGGCATGGAGGTGGTAGGCATGGTTGGACTTGAGGATCTTGAGGTCTCTTCCAACCTTAATGTTTCAGTGATTCTGTAAACAAAGTGGTGTTAGTGCTCAGGATGGGGCTAGCCACCGTCAGTAGGGGTGTGTAATAGGTGTAGCTCAGCTGGGGAGCAGGGCTTGTTTCTGGGAGCAGCTCATGAAGAGTCTACCAATGGCATCTGCCACTTGCCTATTTTAAGTGTGATACATCTGAGAACAAACAGAAGTGCTTATGTTTGGTTGTGTAATGTGTGGAGATGTACAGCTTGCTTAAAAAGGTGTGGAGGGTTGGTTAATGGTAATTTTAGTAGCTTATATTGTGTGTATTTGAGACTGAACGAAAAAGAGAGAAGCATCAGTGCTGTGCTGCTTGGCAGTGTTGTAAAGAGAGGGCCAAAGCCTGCTCCTTGGCTGTGCCAGTTTTTTGTAGTGTGAATGCAATAGTTTTAGAGTATTAGTTTAGAGTTTTAGAGTGTGGTGCTGTGAGCCAAAAGTAACAGCCGCTTCATATATGCTGTGGATGTCAGAACCCAGCATCAAGGCCAGCTGAGTGTCCCTTTAACCAGCTTAAGAGGAGGTGACTCAGGTTGCACACTGGTCGAGAGCTTTCACTGTGTTTTTGGAAAGGCCAACAGCTCAGTGTTACAGTTAATGGTTAGCCCTATTACTGCTTCCATACAGGGTGCATGGTTAAGTGCACTATCTGCCACAAAAGATTATCCTTATTAAAGTGAACAAGGCAAATCTATGACAGGAGTTTTTTCCTGGAGCAACATTTTGAATAAAATGCAAAAATAACTTCAGAACAGGTGATGAGCAGCACACTTCTGAAATGCAGAATTTCTCTAGGTAAATGATAATTGTAATTTAGCAAAATGTCTATAGTCAGGTTGGCTTTCTTCTGGAGCTGTAAGCAAAGTGTTCATGGAGGCTTTTCAGTGCCAACAGAGCAATCTGAGAGTAAGTTGAGAGTGAGGAGAAGGCATTGCATGGTGTATTCAATTCCCTCTCCATGATGATAGTCTAGATGTTTGCCCAGTGCTCTTCCACATCAAACAGGACAAGGCCTCTCAATGTTAGAGCTGACTGAGCTGCAGTTGTTCAGTGGTCTTAGAACTGACTTTTGTGGAGCTAACATTGTCTATTATTAAATTACATTACTTGTCCAGAAATCTCTGCTTGACTTTGTGCTTCTCAACACCAGAAGCTGGAAAATATTCAGCAGGACAAAATGCATACTAGTCTGAGAAAAAGCTTAACAGGTTATTCCAGCTACTGTTGTGTTATGTTCAGTTTAGTCAAAGATCAGAACTTTCAGTTTGTCATGGTTTTGTGTCATGTTTCATGTTGTTTTGCAGTTAAAAAGACAGAATTAGCCTACCTGTTCTGATTATCAGTATCAAATAATGGTGCAAATATCTGGTAACATCTGAATATCATCCTTGTTTGTACATTGCTGTTCATTTTTCTGACAAACAGAGCCACTACTGCTGACACTAGTTGGAAAATTGCATCAGTCCAGGAAGGCTCAGAGCTGAAAGATCTGAAAGCAACATAAAGTCCTAACCTTGCTCTGTTAAGCATAGAATATTACTGTTACTCCATTACCTTTGCCAATAGCTAATACATGAACCACACAGTGCTTTTCACAGTATGTTTTAAGATTTCAATTAATAGATACAACATTTTCTGTGATGAATTTATGTCACTTGTTAGACTTGTACTTCTACTCTAGAACTAATTTTAACTTCTGCTATAAACCCATTTCATGACAGTTTCTGGCTGTAGTTTACTTGAAGTCATCTTAGGAAGTTAACTTTTAACTTGCATATCTATTGTCAAAGTATTCTGAAGTCTTTCTTGCATTTGCACATTGAAGTAGGTCTAATAGCTCAAACTGAACTAGTGGTGTTGTAAAGAAACAATTTGTCCAAAAATGCTTTTAAAGCAGTGGCCTTTGTTCTGCAAATGTGAACTCTGGTGGTCTTCCAGTCATCCCTGCCTCTGGCAATGCTAACATCGTCCTTAGTCCCTAGTCACAAGGACCACAAATGAGAGGTACTCAAGTCAGATTTCAAAGAGATTTTTGCACTTTAAAAGGAGACATTGTCTCTTCTCTGTGGTTTTTATCTTGTCCTCTTCCTTCCACCAGCCTGCACTGGAGGTAAAGGTAGAGTATAGAAAAGAACACTGGATTTCTAGCTTGTTACCTAACTACTTTTGGTCAGTGTCCTGCTTTCTACAGATGACTTGGAAGTGGTGAGCTGTCAAGGATAGCTCTGAAGGAAGATAAGTTACATGAGATTTGGGTCATGCCCTATACCTAAGTGGTGCTTCAAAATGATGTAGAGTTTAAGAGGGGGTACTTGGGTCATAAAGGTAAAAGGGAAGTGTTGGAGTGAGCAAGGTGTTAGTTCTGTCATCATGGTCTTAACTGTGGAGCTTTAAAAGGAGTTGTGGAGTTGTAGAAGTAGTTTCAGTGGTTAGAAAGATGTCATTTCCGTGGAGAGAGCAAGGTCATGAGTTTAGAAAAGAGGAAGTTGTATTGGACAATACATAAAGTGGTTGGAGTCCTGGTTTGATGGAGTGTGATTTGGAAGTGCTTGGGATTTGATGGCTTGAGGAGGTGGAGCCCTGGGCATGACTCTGTTGCTACTGATGTTTAGGATTGTTGTGAGTTACCGGCTGGGGTGACACCTAACCAGTGAAAGTCATTCTTTGTTACCTCCCTTCTCCCCCCTAACCCCAGGAAGGAAAGGAAAAATTGGCAATAAAGAGCCAAGAGGACTTATGGATTGGAAAATAAAACTAAAACTACTTTAGTAAAATAACAGAAATAAAATAAAATATTTAAAATATATAGAGAGCCAAAATTGAACCTCCTCAAATCCCTTTTTTGGTAACAATCACCACTGAGCAGGCCCAGCAGCAGCTGTAGCCTGGTAGGGGAGGCTGGATTCTGGAATCTTCAATTGGGAAATGAAGAGAGGACAGACAGAGTCCTCCACAGATGCTGGCCATTGAAGGAAGGGAGAAGAAGAAGGAGATAAGGAACTGACCCTCTTCTTTATACTGGATATGACATGGAATAGTATTGAATACCTATTTGGTCACTTCAGGGTCACCTGAACTGTCTGCTCCTCCATAAAAGTGCAGTGCTTTGCTCTGCACCTCTTGGTGGGACACAAGATCTAACAGTGACCTTGGTGCATTCCATTCTTCAGCCATAGTTCCAAAACATTGGGTCTGAGCTGTGAAAAACAAGCTGCTACTAGCTTCAGAAAGTGCAGTTAATTAGAGCAGCTTCAGCTGAAAAGTAAAATCACTGAATAGAGTTGTTCTGGCTTAGCCCAAACAAGGATGAGGATAGTGGCAGGGAGAACTCTGGAGAAAGTAACTTGTGTAGGAAAAGGCAGCAATATTTCCTTTTCCAGTCTCTCTTAGCATTGTTAGCACAGCTGCCAAGGGGTTTTGTTAGGGAGACATAGTTGAGCTGTGGTGTAAGTCAATAGTGTACTTAACTCCTTAAATGAATTCTTCAGAGTTGGTGGAGAGGACAATTGTGCAAGGCAAAGCTGAGAGGAGTATAGAGAGACTGATAGCGTCAAAGGCTACTGAGAATATCAACAAGGGTTGTCCTCAGCTGTAAGCCAGTAAAGACTGGGAAAGGATACACTGAGAGAAGTCTTTGAGCCATTGGATGTGGCTGCTAGTTTGGGAAGAATGAGGAAAGGAGGCATAAATAGCGCAATTTACAGCTGGGAGAGAAAACTGCCCCAAGAGCGCTATGCCAGTCTTTAGAAAAAAGGATTATTGTTTCCTTGCCTGTATTTGGTGGTTTTAGCATCATGTTAGTCTTAGCTTTTGTGTATTTCTTCATGTCTCTCCTTACTTACTGCAATGCAGAGAAAACCACATCTCCAAGCAGACTTACACATTTAGTGCAGGTGAGTTATTTTTGTGTGATAAAAATAGCTGTTTGACAAGGTGAGTTTCTGTAGGTGGCTTCCTAACGTCATTCATCTCTTCATTGATCTTTGCCTTCAAGGGGCAGGGACAAATTTCTGCCAAGTTCTCCCTAGAGCTCTACTTACAAAGAATGTTTCCTCTGGAGAAGAGGAGGCTCAAGGAGAGACACAAATCTTCACAGATGTAGAACATTACAGCAAGAAGAAAGAGAATGAACTGTTCTTCACCAGCTCCAAAGAACTTTGAAGAACTTAGATCAGAATTTATGAAGTTAAGAGATGAAGAAACCCTTTCAATATAAGCATGACTGAAAACTAAAATGAGGATCTTGTAGTCTCCCTTGGATGTGCTTTTTTGAGAGCAGATGTACAAACTTCTGTCTGGAGCAGCTTTACTTCACATATCCTTTAGGCCTTTTTGTCATCCATGAGTTAAATCACGTACTACTCACAAAATTCTGAAACTTGCAGTAGTTTCTGATCTACTTATATACTGATTTTTTTTTTAAAATACTATTTTATGTATTGACCTGGCCAAGGAATTCTGATATTGGCATCAGATTTTTCTGCATAGAAGTGATTGGCAATAATTGTTATTTTTGTTTTTATGTCTTTTCTGAGTCTTGAAGCACAAATTCCAGTTTTGCTTAGGATAGAAGTCAGATTTATGCAGAAGGTTACCCTGCTTATTTCACTTTTTAAAACACTAAAACACTTTAAAACACTTGCCACATATTACAAGAACTCCTAAAATATGATGCATATGTACTTAGCCTACTTGTTCTCAACTGTGTTGGTACATATACTTGCAAGATAATGGATTGTCCTTGCCTCTGTGAAGTACATAGCACAAGTGTGTGGTGGATGTTTGTCTCTTGCATTATTAGCAGTTTGATGATCTGTGGCTAGAAGTCAGCAGAAATTGTTGGTAAGGCTCCGTTTTATTCTTCTGATTGCTCCAGCTTCTTGCTGAACCCAAGCATGTGAGCTGCTGACATCCGTGGGCTCCTTTGACAAGTAGTTGGACAGGGTGGACATTTGGCCTCCTTTAGTTTTGGTTGGGCCTTTTTGAACCTACTATAGCCTAGTATAACTTGATACTTTCCAGCTCGTGCTCTGTGAGAGTCACTGCATTGCCACTCATGATTTCATAGTTCTATTCCTGCTCCTCTTCCCTCCAAATTCTGTGTATTATAGCTGAAGAATAATGTGGTATTGAGATATTTTTTTTGTGTGGAAACACTTCTGTATCCTTTTTTATGTGGTGTTCTGCTTATGAGCACTGAGTGTTAGTCACCTTCAGCCCCAGAGTCTGTCTACAGTTTCCTAACTGCTTCCTGTTGCCCCCAGACCCCTGGTGATGGTTAGCTCATCCTGAGATTCATTCCAGCTGTTGAAAAGGACAAGCTCCCTCATCTCTGTTTCTTAGTACTGTTTTGGTTACGGCTTTCAGCATTTTTACCACTGTGGTTTTTAGGGTCCCATCCTCCATTTTGTGTCCCCCCCACCTCTGAGTTCTTCAAAGCCTCTGTGAACAGTGGCAGGGTTGTCTCTTACCTTTAGAGCAGTTGGACCTGGTCTGTGGTCTGTCAGTCCTGCCGCAGTCAGCTCTTCTGTAGTCCTCTGTCTCTGGAACGCTGGGGGACGGAGGAAGGCTTTCAGCTAGGAAACCATGCAAAGTTGGCTTTGCCGCCAGCTCTCTTCAGGTTGCCCGGGCAAAAGCTTGTAGATCATGGTAACTATTGACCAGGTGGTAGAGGTTTATGTTTTCACAGCATTCTGCATGTTTCCTGGAAACCTGAGTGGCTCAGGAGACCCAAATAATGTCCCTTGCAGAGGGAGAGCTGCTGCTGCATGCATGGCCATGCTCTCGGCTTGTAGATGAGCTGCCTCTGGCACCGCAGGACTGAAGAGGTGTGGAGGAGAGGTTTGTGCTATGAGGTACTTGGGGAATGAGGGGGTAAGGGTAGGAGCAAGAGGAGCAGAGTGCGACTTGCAGCATAAGCCATGAGACACATGAGATCTTCGGTGTTGTGATGCAGGTAACTTGTGACTTGAATCCTTCTACTTTTTTTATGACTGTCTCCACTTGAAGGGGAGGAAACCATTTGGAATGCTGTTAACTTGGAAAGTGAGGCTTAGCATAAAAAATGAACTAAAGGATATAAAACATGCAGTGGAGGACCAAGATCTTTGCCCCTTGTTGATGTATGTATAACATATGTACATTTTAAGTGCTGTGGCCAGTTCCAGACAAGCCTTTTCCATGCTGCCATTCTGAGCCAAAAAGGTAAGAATAGCAGGGTGCTAGGATTGGCTTAATTTTTGGGTAACAAAATACTTACTTAACTCTTCCAATTCTCTGGGGTTTTAAGTTTAGTGTTTGGGTCCACTAGAAGTAGCTATTAAAACCAGAAAAATTTGAAAATACAAAAATCCAGCATTCCCAGCTTACCTGTCAGTGTTGTCCACATGAAATAGATTTTGACTATTTTGAACCTTAATGATGGTAATTTCCTGCAGGAAAAAAAACTTGAGTAATTACAATGAACCCCACTGCTGAAATTGCCTGTATTGCTATCTTTTAATAACTGCTGCTGTTGGAGGACAGGCCAAAGCAGAGCTGAAGAATTTTGAGCCTTAAAATTTAAAAGCTGCTGTTTATTTTTGAGTTGCTACTCATTCTGTTTCACACAGACCTGGGCAGTAATAAGCATTTTTAGCCTCCATTCATTCTGCTGAATGCTTTCTGAGAACAAGCCAAGGTTATGTGGTTCTGAGTGACATCTTCACTTAACTGCTTGATTCTGCAGACCCTTCTCCTTAAGGTGCCAGGAGGCTTGGCCCACACATCACAGCTGGGAGATCCTCCTTCGCCTGCATCTTACGATCCATGGGCTATAGTACAAAAGAAGTTGTTCAGGCTCAAAGCCCTAACTTTTTCATTCATCAGACGTGCAGAATATGGTGGTGTTATTTGTTGTTGTTGATCCCCAAGTGGGGACCTCCAGTGACCTGAAAAATTAAAGAATCTGTGGCAGAAGTTCAGCAAATGCCAAATCCAGTTAGCATGCACTACTGATTTTGTCACCTTCCTTGAAACAGATATGCAGACTTTGTCATTTACAGAAGAAAATGGTGTTGCTGTTCAGCTAATTAACCACCACATGAACGCAACAGGATTGTGTCTTGTGTGAATATCAGAGTAATGGATTTCTGTGGAGAGTTTTATAATCCCCCACCTCCTCAGACCTGTCCTGAAGCAGCAGTGAAGGACACTTATTTGTGGTAATTGTCTAATTCTTATGTCTGAATCTGGGAGTAAAAGCAATGAACTGTCCTTCAGGCCTTGACAGAAGGAGTTAAACCCCAACGTGACAGAGACAGGGACACTGACATTTTTGACTAATTTTCAGAAAACTGCACTTACTCCAACAGATACTTTTAGTGGGGAGGGGAAGCTAACTCAGTCAGCAGGTCCTGTTAGCTCGTTTGTGTATATTTTAACTGGTGTCTCAGCAGCAAACAATTCCTTCTGCCATACTGTGAAACCAGTGGAATTTCAGAAGGGATTAGCAGATCCTTTCAGTAAGAGGAGTGCTTTCTCCTGTTGCAGCCTGGCATTGAAGGGACATTGTCTTTTCTGCTCCCAGTCCCCTCCAGAGCTAAAAGGTTTGTCAGATTCAGGTGAGGACCTCCAGGGAGAGGCTGAGCCCCCCCTGCCATGGTCTGGGTCCCATGGAAGCAGCTGGTGACTCTGAACCCCCTGCTCCACACTCATGTCTCAAGCAGTGCTACCCTGAGTCCTGCTTCTGAAGCTCAGCTTTGCTCCTATTCAACAAGGACTGGCAGGGTAAGTGTCAACCTACCAAGTACTTCTGCTGCTGAGGGGATGAAAGGAAAAAAAAGTCCCTTCTGCTGAGATGAATCTGCTGCTATTCACTTCAGGTAATGCACTCACTACCTGTCTGCTGCTTTGGTCTCAAGTGTTAGTCCCCTCAAAGTTCCAGTTAGGATAAATGAAATTTATTTGAGAGTCCTTAGTGAGTGTAATTATAGAAGACATATCAGGTATTAATTTTAAAATTTAGGGTGTAAACTGTGTGTCTGCTAAGGAAAAGAGCTCTTCTAAATGAGTGAGGAAGTGGGATCATCTGAGGGATTTGCTTCTTCCAGTTAGAAGAGGGTTGTTTAGTCCTTCTGAGCCATAAACCTGCAGCTTGACAGAGTGAGCAGCCATTGCTGTTTACCCTGGAGACAAACAGGAGCTTGTTGTGCCACTCTGATGTATGAAACATTAAAAGCAGTAAGAAAGATTATAAAGCAGAAGTACTAGGGGGGGAAAAAAATAAATGTGTACCTTGAGGTAGGAAAAGGTGTCAGTGCTGTGAAGATTTTGCTCCTGGTGGTGCAGCAGCATGTTTAGATGACTGCTACCATGCAGCCTGTCAGAGCTATTCCTTGTTGCTATGGTGCAGGCGAGGTCATAGAATCTTAGGGGTTGGAAGGGACCTAGAAAGATCATCTAGTCCAACCCCCCTGCCAGAGCAGGATCACCTAGATGAGGTCACACAGGAATGCATCCAGGCAGCTCTGCAATGTCTCCAGAGAAGGAGACTCCACAGCCTCCTGGGCAGCCTGGGCCAGTGCTCTGGCATCCTCGCTGCAAACAAGTTCCTCCTCGTGTTAATACTAAACATCCTGTGGTCCAACTTGCTCCCATTCCCTCTTGTCCTAACACTGGATGACACTGAGAAAAGCCTGGCTCTCTCCTCCTGACACTCACCCTTAACATATTTCTAAACATTAATGAGGTCTTCTTTCAGTCTCCTCTTGTCCAGGCTGAAGAGACCCAGCTCTCTCAGCCTGTCCTCCTAGGGCACATGCTCCACTCCTTTCATGATCTTGGTGGCCCTGTGCTGGACTCTCTCCAGCAGCTCCCTATCCTTCTGGAACTGGGTGGCCTAGAACTGGACACAGTATTCCAGGTGAGGCCTAACCAGGGCAGAGTAGAGAGGAATAATAACTTCTCTGGCTCTGCTGGCCACGCTCCTCTTAATGCATTCTAGGATGCCATTGGCCCTCTTGGCCACAAGGGCACATTGCTGCCTCATGGTCATCTTCCCATCCACCAGGACTCCTAGATCTTTTTCCCCAGGGCTGTTTTCCAACAGATCAGTTCCCAGTCTGTACTGATCCATGGGGTTGTTCTTTCCCAGATG
>VWZO01012344.1:0-155761 GCA_013396975.1 Bucco capensis
TCCAAAGGGCACCTGCTAGGCATGATAAGCTGCAGGCTCTGGTTGTGGCTAGCTGAGGGACAGCAAGCTGTGCTTGCACTCCGTTGAGCTACCTCCTGCACTTCCACTTCTTACCAACTTTAAATGGCTGTGCAGCACCTGCATTCTGGGCTAAGCAGGCAAAACACCGTATCATACTAGTGTAGAAGAATCAAGCAAAAGAGACTCAAGACTATAGTTCCAATAAGTTGCAGATCTGGAGCCATTTCCTAACAACAGAAATAGATGAAT
The DNA here is from genome assembly GCA_013396975.1 of Bucco capensis. NCBI lineage: Eukaryota > Metazoa > Chordata > Aves > Piciformes > Bucconidae > Bucco > Bucco capensis. Next base: position 271 of record VWZO01012344.1, read on the forward strand.
AAACTAGATTAATAGTATATGTTCATTAAACCCACTAGAAACCTAACAAACATCTTCCTTCAGCAGTTTATTTTGTCTTTTTTTTTTAATATATTTGTTCTTAAACAGCCCTTAAACCCACGCTGTGAATTAATTTATACAAATATTCCCAGGCAACTCTGCACTCAGTATATATAATTTTATTGTTTTGACTTAAAAGTCACAAGACTGAAATAAAAATGCACATGTGGCACTTTGCCATAGTGCCCCTAGAGAACAAGAGGCTGTCAGCCTAAGCTCTGTGCCAACAGGTTGCTGTGTACTAGACTAAACTGAACAGCAGTAAGTCTACACAGCCGAGCTTTGCTGAAAGATGTGATCACACCTCCTAATGTGACTCCATGGCTCTGTTACTTACAGCTAAATTACATTATTATGACTTCATTGTTGAATCCCAATTCTCCTAATTATAGCCTAGAGATCTATTATTTGATTTTGTAACACCAAGTGCTTCTTTTCTAAATCATGTAATCTCTTGTAGCTTATTAATGTCAGGTTTGTGCACACGCAGGGACTTGGTTGTTTGCCAGGCAGAATCAAATTTTCAAATTTTCACTGTGTTATGTTGCAGAGGTTTGCTTGTTACAATCTAATTATATTGGCACTGAAAGCAAATTTATATTATAAAGCACTTTAACTCTTTCACAGAAACATATTTGCATATGTAAGTGTCTTGCCATTGGTCTGTTAGCTTTTTCATTAGGAAATTTTTATGGGAATGTGTGAAAAAGAATAATAATTCTGAAACCATTAGCTATTTATTTTCCTTTGAATATGTGAATGGTTTCATTTAAAGTGATGCTCGTTGTAATAAATCTATGAGTTAAATGGAATAGATGCCACACATGAAACTGCCTGTATGCTTTCTAATGACAAAACTGGAGGAATGAAAACTTGTTGTTTTATTAAATGACATAAATTTTAGAATGTCATTTTAAATTGAGACTCTGTTTCCCCAGTATAAAAACTGGCTGGCAGGTGGTTTGGGTTTTATTTAAATTCCCAATAATGCTAAGTATATTTGGTTACAAGTAGAGTAGAGTAGAGTATTTTATAGTATGAATAAGCTTTAAAGCATTAAAGCATTAAAGTCCTAATAATATGCATGTCATTAGCTTCTGCTGAATTCAATGGAAGTTGAAGGGATTCATGATCTTGTAGACTCAGGGAGTGAGCAGGAGTGAAATAAGAGACTACAATTCTCAGGGACTACATTTTCCTTGTTCTGTGATTGCTGGGGCAATGAGCAGCTTTAAAGCTCTCTTAAACTACCTGGTTGTGTAATGCATTCTCTGGGCTGCGAGAGCTGTGCCCTGGTCTCCTCATAACATAAATACAAGGCTGCTGGTTCAGTGTCTTCCTTCAGTGGCTCCCAAAAGGAATAGTTTGCATCATCCCCACTCTCCTGGTTGTTCCAAGCCAACAGGCTTCTGCTTTATAGGTGGAAGCATACCCTCTGTTTTCTTCTTTCCAGATGTGCATTGAGCTATACTGCCCCGATATACAGGGAACTTTGCTAGTAAGCTCATCTTCTGGTCATTTGAAGAAGTTCCCTATCTTTAGTTCTATGCTCCTTATTAGATTTTTCCATTTGTTTATCCAATCCTTGGTCACCTTTTATCTATTTATGCAGTTAGTGCTCCTTACTGAATCAATGTCAGTTCTGTTCAGTTAATAATAATTCAATGCCTATTAAAAACATCCCGTTGGTGGGCTTCCCTGCTGAAGAAATGTGTAAACCCTACAACTGAATGCAATGGGTTGGTTTATATGTAGCTCACCTTACACTGCACTTGAGGACTTTTAATATTTGCAAGGATTATCATATTCATTCCAAGTAGGGAGTCAGAAAGAGAGGTGCAGGAACAACTACTTTTTCTACGTAGTCAGGTGTTTTTTCTATACATTTTGATTCTGAAAAAATACCCAGGATCACTAGTAAAATTTGCAGGAGCCAAGTGAATAATAAAAATAAAAAAAGATTTCTGTGACAGAATAAGATACCAAAGGGAAAACAGTTATCAAGATGCAGTGGAACAAATGGGCTTTATATATATTAAGCAAGAAAATGTTAAATTTACTACAGTTGCAGGAATTTTAACATCTTTGAGCTGATCTCTGTAAAATCTAGGCCTCCTATTAAAGTTCATCTGAAGCTTCTAAAATAAGAATTGCAATTGGAATTGAAACGCAAGTGGCATATAGATCTTGTGAGTTTCCCATATAGTAAGTTTATGCACAGACACAGATGCATATTACTAAGCAACATAAGTACTATGAAATTTGAAAGAGCAACTCTTATGTCTTCTGTGGTGTAAGTATGAGAGATTTGGCCAAGGAAAGCAATAGTCCATGATAAAGAAGCGATGAAAAGCAATTACACAGCAAATTACCCTTCTGTAAGGATGTTTAGTAAGAAATACTGAGCTGCAGTCACTTAATGTAATTTGCAGCAAATCATTGATCAAATGTATGGATACATCTGAGGGTTCCTTCTATTGTGCTAGTAAAGTAGGACTATTCAATAGAGATAGAGATGAGGCTTTGACCTCAGAGAAGCTCCAGAGCTTAGGTTTTCCTTCTGGTAGATTCATAATATCATGATAAAATAATGGATTGATAACTAACTCAGTTATGGAGCAATCACCTACCATTTTTGCCTATCCAGTTTATCTTCCTAATCAAGTCACACCGTAACTGAAGATTTTAAAACAAATTCAGTGAAACTGCTGGAGAAATTGTCATGACAATTTTGATTCTGATCTTCATATCAATCATACTATCTGCTGACACACCAGTTTTGCTACAAATATTAATGAACTTTGCTTCTGTTTTTTTTATTGTTTCAGCACAGTTGATACTATTTCATGTGCAGATGAAATGATTCGCTTGTGAAGCTGCAAATATTTGACACTTTGCAATAGAAGTAAGCCCTAGAGCTGTGGTTTCATTGTTGCTTTTCTTACCATTTATAAATATGTACAGGATTTCTGTCTGTTAGTATTTTGTCTCAAAACTGTGCTGTTTCAGCTGGATTTAATGCATGTGCACTCATTTTTTATTTTTTTTTCTGGGGAACATAGTTAATACATAATCAATTATTAAAAGGGAATGTGTGAAGAAATTGAACCAAACGGAGACACTCATACAAAGCCAATTTTTGTTGGCTGCATGACTCATTAATGAACCTTACTCAGTGCTTCTATTGTGCTGAGGGCCTTGTAATGAAGTATACAGGGTTAATGGCTGCAGTGCAGCAGGTTTAAGTAAAACCACAGCAGGTGTGTGCCTGAATGAGGTGTTAATGCAGGGACAGGTGCATGTAAATATGGAGCAGGAGGGCACAGGAATGGCCAGCAGAGAGGGCAGACCTGTATGACCACGAAGTGCTCCAATAGCAGTTACAGAGTTAAGCGTTAATTGTGCTGTGGTCTTTGATACTGCAAGTTAGACTTCAAAGACTTCATCTATAGTAAAACATTTGGTAGTGATACCCCTTCAGTGGAAGAGGCTGGCAGTAGGAAAACCCCAAAGATAACTCTTGTTTTTTAAAGTATTTGGCTAAATGAGTTTTCCTAGGAAATAGTGTGGAGAGTTTTCCCCAGATTAGTCACTGGTTCCTAACTTGGTGTGTGAATCTTAGACACATAGGTGTGCACAAGGGGGTCATATCTCCACCTGCCTTGTGTAGAAAGCATTTATATAAATTTGTTTGTAGGAAAAAACACATACTGTAGCCAAGGGCCCTAAAATGTTGAGTGACCAAGCAACCTCAAGTATCTAGCTTTAGTGCCAGGGCAATAGACAGCTTCCACGTCTTAAAAATAGGAACTGATTCACATGTTCTCAAATGGTAAGAAAGAGCATTTTTTGGGGTGCATAACTAACAGCTGGAGGAAGCAGTTGTCAGGAGTGGCCATACCATAGCAGTTCCAGAACTGGCCACTGTGCAGGACACACTCTAGAAAAGCAATTCCCCCAAGTTAGAGAATTGAAGTCCTCCTTAAGCAAATTAAATTGTTAGTCTGTTTTACTAAAACTGCCTATGACTTCTCGTATCCATACCCTAGGAGACTAGACATGTTGAGTTTTGTTTTACTGTCTTTTTTTACTTGGTTTTGAAAACAATAGCAAAAAAGTGCTATTATTGATGGTATCATCACTCTCACATGTCAGCAACTACGGCTGTAAGAGGAATAATTCACACATCATAACTTCTCCTGGCTAGCACAGCCACAGAGATTGCTATTTTTTTCTCCTGGCTAACTTCTTATGATGGCATCTACTATTAAAACCTTTTCTCAACCCTGGAGATAGAGGCTTCCTTTTCAGCAATAAAATAAAAAGTAAAACTCCAATTCCAGAAATAATAGTCCCAAGAAGCATGTTTCCCTGATGCTGTGAAATGCTATCTTGCTGCCTACTCTGTCTGTTTGCAGTACACATTAACGATGTTTTGGGCAAATCAGAATACATTCCTTTGGCATATTCATGATGAAAAAAATCCTTTGCCACAAACAAAAAAAGGTTTTATTAGCACTTTTGTTATTACTCCTTACATTTCTGACAGTATCATAACACTCTTAGTTGTGAAACAGGAGTATATGATAAGTAGGCTCCAAATGTCATCCTCAGGGTATTCCTTTAGGCACCTGACATGAGCCCCATTAGCTCAGATAACTCAATTACCTGCTGGCATTCTGAAGGTGCCTAAAGAAATAACATGCACGTATTGCTAGAATTTGTATTAAATGGGAATGGATAGGAAAAAAATTCTGGATTCTTTGACCTCTTTGTGGTTTGTATTAAAAAAAAAATAGCTAACTAGGCTCTCTTATGTTAGAACAGCTGCATGCTTTTAAAAAAGCTCCTGTTATTTACTTTTAAAAATATCTTTATTTATAACTTTTCATGGTTGAAAATTAAAACCGTCTAATTCCATTAAATTGCACTGCAAAAAAATTAAACTGGAGAAACAGAAAGTTTAATGATACTGCTTGAGTCTCATAGAAAAAAATACACTAGCCTCTGAAGATTGCTTGTTAGTCATTAAGGTAATCTTTTGAGTTGTGCATTTTTTTCAGTTTATAAGGCAAGCTGACAGGCACTTTGGACAACTTATCATGACAGTGTGTGCCATAAATGTGATGCAGTGCTTCATAAGTGTGACAAAGTACTTCTAAAATAACTGTTGACTTTTAAAGGCATCCTACTTCTCTAAAAGTAGAATACTTACTGTAAGTGCAGTTTGTTGAGATTCTCAGTTAATATGCTGAGAATATGTTTGTGAATTCAGATGTTCATAATTGTGTCTATGAGATTACTGTGTTTTAAACCAGGCACAACAATACAATAGAATCCCATAAAAGAAAGCATCAGTTGTACAAGGGACACTTGTACAGAAAGACAACCTGAATGCAACTAAGATAAAAAACCAATTTGACAAAGAAACTGAAACATAAAAGCTGTATGTGTATTTCTGTACTACATCCTCTCCACATCACCATCTCGGGAGCTAAACATAAAAATACTATTGTTATAATGAAAAGTGAAGCATATAGGAGCTGAGATAAAAAAAGGCTGCTTCCCATCAGATTGATGCATTAAATAATCTCTAAAGATGACACATATTTAAAACTTCCTATCTACTTAAATCTCTTTCCCACTATAAGCAGTTGGTGTAACAGAAATGTACTTACCACTACAGCTGAAAACAAAAGAAAAGAAAGATCCTCCTACTTCACTGTACCCAAAAATCTACTGTCTATGACCTTACTCCTTGCTAAAACCCTTTGCAGCTGGAAAAGACACATTTTTACACTGCATTACATTTGTATATCTTCAGCTATCATCATGGGAAGAATTTAGGAAGGGCAATACCTACCTCTTGAAACACTATTGAAGGTTACTTCATGAATCTTTTTAAATTTGAGCTTGCTTAAGAAGTTTGCATTACACTCTTCACTCCATGCTTCCTTACCACATTATCACGGTGCTGTGCCTGAGTTGCTATGCCCAGTTGAACCTGAACAGTTTAAATTTGTCTATATTTATAAAATCTTGGACGCTTCCAGTGTTTTCCAGAAGTGACCATCAGAATAAGGAGGGAAAATGATGAATACCTTGAGACACAGATTGATGGCAGGACTTTACCTTCAACAACAGCACTGTTCCACAAACTGCTGTGAAAATTCAGGGAATTCATCTGAAGGCTTTGACCTCTCAGTCTAGTTAGGAACTTTTTAAACAAGGCTTGAAATAAGGTGATGGCAAAAGTCCATCTGTCACTAAAAATATGATGACTCCTAGAGGGAAATGTGAATCACAGGAGAGACAAAAAGGAGTATCTGGACAACCTGTTAATTTATACACAAAAGCCAAAAGTAATACAGAATAAACTGAAACCTTATAGCATAATGAAATGGCCACTTAGCTGGGGTGTCAGAGATGAACACAACACAGGATGCAATATGGATCTAGAATTGTATAGTTCCAGGCAGGAGAAGCAGGGAGAAAATGGAAAGCATTTCAATTTACACCACGAATTAGTACATTTTTTCCTGTAGTCCTGGAACGAGGGAGATAAACCAGGAAAAGGACAGGCACAATTTCACCATGAGCTTGGACTACTTAATCTGAAGAAGGAGATTATATCACTTATTTGAAAGGGGAGAACCATGGCATGGAGAAGGCAAAACAGGGAGGAGATGAGTTCTAACTTCCCAAGTAGCTGTGGCAACAGAGCAAGGCAGAAGCAGGTCATTTTGGCATGGACTATAACATGTTTCAGAAGGTGAAGGAAGGTTCCAGAGAAACAACAATGTAGACTTGATTCTAACTAGTGAGGAGTGACTGGTCAAAAATCTGAAGATAGTAAAAACAGAGAGTTCATTAAATGCAAGAAAAAAAGGTGATGAGAATCACATGAGAAGCACAGCAGACCAACTCAGGGATCTGCTAGATAGATAGATTCTTTTGTGAAGCAATTTTATGGAAAATAGGGCTTCAGACAAAGTGTTGGTTATGACATTAAGTATTAAAGGCACAGTAGCCATCTGGCTCCATGGATGACAGAAAGAGAAAATGTAACAAAGTGATACAAAAGCTTCGGTATAAGGCAAAAGAAAATAAAGACTAACAAAACGGAAATGGGGAAGACTAAAGATGTATATAAAGACATAGAATGACATGTAAGGTTTAGAGCAAAAAAAGTTGAAGTATAAAAGGCCTTATCAGTATCAAAACAAATAAAAGGTGATAAGGAAAGCAAAAAGTTCATCTATGACAAATTAGGAAAGAAAAAAAGGAAGAATTCATTACTTCACATGAAAAAAAAAAGAAAGGAAAGTAGATGTCATAGAATACATTGAAGTATTTTCTGCCTTTTTTAATTCATTCTTCATCAAAAAGGTTAGTTGCAAAGCCATGATTTTTCATTTTAATAGTGAGTCTGCAGCGGGAAACATGAGTTAAAAGTGTGTTCAGATGAGCTAGATGCGTTTCAGCTGGTAGGCCCTGATAGAAAATTCACCTTAAAGTTCTTTTAAAGTGAGTCAAGGCAGTCTCTAAACCAGAAATTATCATTTTCAAGAATATGGAAAGGCTGAGGGAAGTCCCACAGGACTGGAGAAGGCAAACACAGTAACTGTCTTTAAAAGAGGGGAAAAAAGGCCTTCAAGTAGACTAGCTTTTAGAAGGGCACCTGTCTCAAAAAAGTCAGGAAAGTATAATGTTCCCTAAACTAAATACACAGATTTTTCAGTTCTGAATGCTGCACCTTGGTTTTACTGGATACCTAGCAATTTTCTCCTGGTACATTCACAGATCTAACTGCCTGGATTGGTGATTATTTGAAAGAATGGTGACCAGTAGAATTTCACAAGTTTGAGATATATTCCCTACCAAATGCAGGACTGAGGCTTCAGTTTGAAGAGCTTGGTCCTGAGGGCAGAATTTGGAGTCTGGGATTACAACAGGAGAAGATACATGCCTATTCATTAGGGTATCTGAATCAACCTGGCACTACATGATTAACTTTGAGTTGCAGATTGTTTTTATTTTTACATATTTATTTTTCCCTGCCACAAGATATAAACTAGTATATTTAGTTAGAAAAACATGTTAATAGTACTCTGCATAAACTCCCATTTAGAAAGAAAATGTTTTTCAAATAAAGTTCTTTGACTGTTTTGTGCGACATCTGGACTTTTTTTGTATAAAGGATCTGAAAAGAATTTAGAATCCCAGACTCCTTGTGGTTCTCACATCTTCATAAAAAGGCAGCATACTAGAATGTGCTTGCTGCTGGGAACTGACACTTCACAATTAATTCGGAAGTAAATGGTCTCCTAGTAAGTACAGGCTTGATTCCATACTGCCTAGGAGTTTTGCCTGAGGGCCTTTCTGAAGATGACTGTGAACTGTATGCAAGGTGGGGAAGAGTTTTTAAAAGACTATTTCCTTCTCTTATCCCCTAATGCAGGGGCTTAGCACTTTCATTCTGTAGGCCTGCCTCAGGATGCATATTAGAATATCCAGAGCTTTAGAAGACTATAAAGTTCCAACAGTTTACACAGATTACCTAAAAATTTAGATGCCCACCTCCTATAGAAGGTTAGTGGCAGCCAGGAGTTGAACTCTTGTAAGCTCCTTTGCAAATCTCACCTGAAATATCTGTTATTTTCAAGTAAGTGTTTTTGCCTGTTGAACTAAAGGACCAGAATCGGCTTTTGCACAGTATGTTTCTTATAATTACTCACAATGGGAGACTGCACTCACAGCCAACTCTGGGAGGTATTTCTGAGTCTCTGATTTCTAACATTCTTCACTTTCTCACCCTACAGTAAGAACAGACTGCCTTATATTGCTGACAATTTATGTTTTCTCTCTTAACACCCACCTACATAACATCTATGTTGAGCATTTACGTTTACACTAATAGCCCCTGAGAATCAATTACCATAAGATCTGTTTCTCTACACTTCAACTGATGAATCAGTCATAGGTTAAAACAAGAGGAGGTAAAAAGCCAGCATGTCTGCACTGATTTTTTTAAAGCCCTTTACTTAAAAATACTCTGAATACAGATGATTCTTTTTCTGTCATGTGCATCAATATTATTTTACCAGCCTTAAAATATGCTTTCATAAATGGATTGAGCAAAAAACCACTCAGGATTTACTGGCTTTTTCATAGACTCCAGTGCTGTGTTGCAACAGAACGCAGTCTGTCTAGCTGCACACCCTGGTGGAAGTCAGGGCGATAGCAAGCTGGCCCTGGCTGAGCCTGCCTCCAGGGCTGGACTGATGGTAGCTACAAAGGTGGTGCTGTGAGGAGTACAGAAATTACCTTCGGAGGTCCCAAACACCTGTGATTAGTTCCCAGCCCCAGGCAGAATTCTGCCACGGAGGCTTTGTCTGTCCCTTACACAAAGGGATTTATGAGGCCTGCTGATGGCTTTACCCTCTTTCTGAAAAGCTGTCAGTGATAAAGCTCTGCTGAGTCCTTGCTGCTCCTTTCCAAAGTCTCTGCAGAAGTATGGAACTGTCACCTGTAGACAATTTGATGTCTGACCTGATTTGCCTTTTTAAGGTGCTTAAAGAACCTTATTCATGTTTCTAGAATAAATCTCAGATGGCTAAAGGTCCCAGTAACTATACTTTTTTAACATTTACAAAGGTTGTTTAAAATTGTCTTATTTAGGAATGCCTTCTCTTTCTCATTGCTGATCAAAGTGACAGCAATACTGTTTATTAAAAGATACATTTATTTCCCATCAGGTTCTATGCATTCTGTGCCTTTCTAGAATTCTTCCTACTCTGGCCGTAATGGTCTGAGAGGTCTAACACTTCATACCACAATAGCTGCAAAGCAGTCTAAACACAGAAACCTCGGAGCAGACTTCTTGGGAATGGGAACCTCTCCAGTGGCCTTTTCTCTGTGTAGTTTCCTACAACAAAGACAAGACTGAGCCCCAGTTTTTGTCACTTAAGTGGTACCTCTCCACAAGAAAATCTACAGATTAATGCTTATCACATCCTCCTGGGAGCAAAAAGCCCCCATTCAGAAAGTAATGAAAAGACAGTATGACCCTTTTGACCAAACACTGTCTTTCTAACCTGCAATTATATATGCACAATGGCAAAAGAGACACTGCATGTGCAAAGACAGGTATCAAGAAATAGTGGCAAAATGCTTCCTAAGCACAGGAAAATTAGCAAGAAGTCATATGAAAAAGAATTTAAATGCCAATCTTAAAGCTCTTGAGATCTTCCTAATTCTGAAGTTCGCAGTGAGGAATTTATAAAACTATCAAAGGAATCCCTTTTTTTTGGAGGAAATCCATTTCAATTTAATTAAACATCCTGAAAAAATATTTTGTAAAAGACAAATATTTTTAAAGTTAATGCAAGGCAACATTGATATGTATAATTTCCATCTGAGAAGTATAAAAACCATATGACTGTAGTTCATAGTTACAGTCTCACAGCAATTTCCAAATTATAGTTCCTTATTTTAGAAGTGAAAAGACTTTACTTTCAAACCACTTGTCTCTTTTCTTATACATTACTAACTACTAAAAAAGAAAAAGAGAGTTTTCATGGTCAACTTTCAACCTCAGTTTCATGTATATATGCCTAATAAACTGATGATGTATAGAAGACAACATAAATCAAGTATATAAAACTGTGATACATAAACACACATAAGGCTTCCTTTACAATGCAATCACAGTTAAAAAGAATTTAAGAAATATCAGAATCACCAAAGCCAGTAACATGTTTGACTTCAAGCACTTGTGGGGCACATCTGCTAAGGAGAGGAGGTTGCCTTTTTGCCTTTTGGAGTGGAACCACAATGCAAATAATCCAAATAAAGCAGGGAAACTACCAAACATGAATAAATGTCTCACAGAGCCAAAAGTTTATGAAAGCAGGAACCAAACAACTATGAACAGATTTCCAGGCAGCACCATGCACAACACTGAGGTATGGCTGTTCTGTTACTCAAGAAACTGCAATTCACAGTGTCATCTCAGCTTCCTGCCAACTTCCCTGTATTGGTGGAGTGTCCTGGGAAGCAGTACTGTGATTCTGTTTAGGGGCTCATGGGAAAGGTACATCTCTGCAATTGTCATGCCCTGTTAAGTGAACTCCATTTCACTCCTAAATCAGTCAGAAAGAGGGGAGATGCCAGGCTCCCGTGAAGTGATTTAGCAAGATGTTATCCTCCTCTTTGCTGCTAAGTAGAACTGTATTTCAGCTGCAAAAACTCAAAAGAAAGTCCTATTGTACTTTTGCCCATTAACTTTGTTTTCAAGAGAAAAACCATGGAATAGGCTGCCCAGGGAGGTGGTTGAGTCACCGTCCCTGGAGGTGTTTAAGAAAAGATTGGATGTGGCACTGAGTGGCATGGTTTAGATGTTGGGTGTATAGGGTCATAGGCTGCATTTGATGATCCTCGGGGTCTTTTCCAGTCTTCGTGATTCTGTGATATTTGTGTTTTCACAATAAGCAAACCCTTATATACCTGCTTTTGGTACTAATGACAGTCTTAATTAATTCCTGACAAATATCAACTATGTTTCCCTTGTAAGGATTTTGGCTTCCACAAATGGCTGTTATCTCTTACGTTCCATGGGCATGGTCCGAAGTCCAGAGTGAACTGAACCTGGTTGACTGTGCCTTGGCTTGGGTCCTGCCTGCCCAGCTTATTTGGCATTCATTGTTAGTTAGCAAAATTACATCTCTGCTGTGATTCTTGTAGCCCATCTTCCTTCCATAAAATTATTCATTAATCTTTCCAGTACTTATTTATGGGTATCTTTCACTCTTTTTCATATGGTACATTGAACTAGCTTATATTTACATTTGCTTAGTGATCACACATGGCCATGGTTCAGTTGATGTTCTCTTGGTAACATGTTTAACTGGGTTAATTTAATTGTGTATCTGACCCTTGACTTTTCACATGGTTTACTATGTAATTTGATCTTTTCAAAATTTTGCTTTGTTATGATCATGTATTTGCAGTGTAAGTCAACTTTCTTTTCCTTTGACCACAACACTCAAACAGGTCTTAGGCAAAAACAATGAAATTCAGTCCAAAGCACCACTTATTCCACAGTTTTTCATAAAATGCAGGAAGCCTCACCTTGGTGCACTTACTGCTTCTTCACCATTTTGCTGATCCCCATACTTGAGGTAATGCAGAGTATTTTAAAGTAACATAAATAAATGGGGAAATGACACTACATCAGTCTAAGTGCTGCTAACAGGAGTTCAAGAACATCACAGAACAAATATAGGGAAAATACCATATATGTAAATCATTTGTGAAATCAAGTTAAAATTAATGACAAACAAAATTGAGTTCCCTTTGTGGTTGATTTCCATTTAGCTGCACCCAACAATAAAATAGTTATCAAAGAAAGCTACCAATTAGAATTTAATTCAAAACATTTCCAGAAAACAGTTCCCAAATCTCAATTGATATCTCTCCAACAACCTCCTAATTGCAGCAAGTTGGTGGTAAAGAAAAAAAAGCTTGAAATGAAAAAGCTGTATTAAAGCTGTATTCCTTCTGCTGGAGCAGGCAGGATCCTTTGCTTAATTATTCCCAGAATTTCCCTTGTACATGAGCTTCCGCCAAAGTTTATATATAGACAGATAGATATGTGTGTGTGTGTGTCTGTGTGCGTGTGTATACACACATGGATGGATGCTGAGAGAAAGAGACAGGAAATGTTATTGTATCAACATCTAAGGAATTTCTTTGTTGTTTAACACTTTTTCATGAAGTGTACTATTGGGCAAAGGTAAAAAAAGACCATAGAGTTCACAGTTGGAGAATTTCTTCCATTTAGTTTGACCAAATAGGATGCCTTCTTTTAAGGACTTTTAATTAATCAGGAGTTCAGAATCACCTCTAAGACTCTACAGGGACTGTCTGAACTGAAAGCCTTATAATCCTTTTCACTGTCCAAACACAGAATAAAATACATTGTCTTACCCAGGAACTGCAGCAAAAGTTCATTCTAGCTCCATAACGTAGAGGCAGACCATTCCATGATTCCGCCTTTATCTTCTGATCCCTCTCCTTGCTGTTTTCCACTGTTCACAGTTGAAGCCTGCTGACAGCCCTCTGCACAGTCCTAAAAAACCAAGAAAGATGACATTGAGACATCTGAAGCCAGTTCTGCATAGCAAGAGATGGAAAAACTTTAAAATATTATTTAAGTTTTGATTCATGCAGATTATCACTTATATCTATGCAAAATCATCACTCTAATGTCTAGGAAGCACTAAAGATATCTGACCATATTTCTTACTGAAAGACCAGAACACTTTTCTTCATTGCAGGCCACTGAGCAACAGACAGCATTTTACCTCTAGTGTGACTGTTTGCCCACCATGTAACCCTCTAGAAAAACAGTGAACCCTTAAGAAATGAATTTTGAAACATCATCTGGCAGATGAAAATACAGTTATACTGCACATTCCAGACTATATAATATACTTTCATTGATCTCCCAGAGAAGATGGATAAGCAAACTTAAGATGAGGAAAAAGTTTATAAGAGGACAATGCTGAACATCCTTTGCAGGGAAAGACTAGATGTAAAGTCTGAATTACATCTGAGAAGTGTGGTCTGAATAATAGCTCCGACAAAGACCAGTATCTCAAATATCAAGATTACAACACGTACCAACAGGCCAGAGGGGAAAATATCTCAGCTAAAGACCAAACAACAAATCACTTGTAACTGTGATTATCAGTCAGCCAGAGAGCTGCTCCCTGGAAGGTTGTAGAGGCACACTGTCCCACCCCCATATGATTACATTCTATCTACAAGAAAGACACGGAAGTCACACACCAGAACCCACAGACATCCACATATGCTGACTTCATTAAAATCATATTGTGCTTTTTGCTGTCAGTTTTTTTTATCTGTAGGAACGTGTCCTCTCCGGATGTTTTTTTTCCCCCCATTTCCCTTTTTAAGATGTGGAGGACTCTGCCTCCTTCTTCCTGTGGGTAACTGAAAAAAAAACACCCACAAAAAAGGTCATTATTTGATCTCTGCTTTGTCTCTTACTATAATAAAATGATCTTCCTTTATATCACACTTTTATATACTTGACAGCTATGCTTGACAGTTAGTAATGAAACTCAAGTCATAATCTGCTTTCAGTTAGAGGAGTCATTTTGAAACCCTTTGGTATTCTTGTCAAAAATAATAATTGCTCATTGTCAACATTTAACCCCCTTGAGCCTCTAGATCCATCACTCCCATTGCTCAAATTAGGCATTACTGCCTACAAAATCTGCTGTTGAGGTAACAGAGGGCACACTGTTGATGCTGTGTCTTACTGGATGTTCTTTCAATAGGAGTTTGTGGTAACATTAACTGGGAACAGTTCAAAACAAGTTCTCATAAAACTTTTGTTAAAGTAAACAAACCTGGGTTTTGATGGAATTAAAATCATTCACAAAAATCCACTTTTATTAAGAAATGGCACATATACTTCTAATTAAAAAAGACACCTTTTTCTTAAAATGTTTTAAACTAGAAAGTCAGATCTAGACTTCTTGTACCACATAGAGTTTCCTTTACACTCGCTAAAATGAAGGGGAAAGCTGCTACTGCTGTCCAGGTGTTTTCATTAGGACCCAAGAAATAGCTGACTATAAGAATATGTTTTTCTTAAAATCATTTGAGGCTCCATGACTTGCCTTGCTACCTATTTCAAAGACATCTTTGAGTGCACCAAAACAGTTTTCAGGACCATGTAATGTTGAAATGGGGTTTACTTAGTATCGTAGCAGAATCCTTCTTGTTAAAATGTTTTTAAGAAAAGACTAGGCAAACAACAAATGTGCATAGTCCTGGTGTATGTGAGCCTGCTTCAGTCCAGTACTGGACTTCTGGTCTCCAAGATCTGTATAAGGCTCACTATTGCCCAAATCCATATTGCTCCATCAGACTTTCTTTTTCTCCCTACATGCAAGTTCAAATGGACATACTTCCATTAATAAAGACTGTACATATTTCTTAATGTTAATAAAGACTGTACATATTTCTTAATGTAATGCAGATGCTTTGTCTTTTTATTCTTTCAACAAATGAGCTGCAGGACTCAGTCTGATTAAATATTCGGGACACATCCTCTTTGTAAAGATTAGGAAGAAGAATAGCTCTGAGAAAGGCTCTCAGAACTTGAACTAACATACAAAAGCATTATCCACAGAAACATGTATTAAACCAGAATGTTATGTCATGCTAACTAATTATTTTACTACAGGCTTCCTCAAGTAGCTTTAGGTAACACTGTGCTCCAGCCTACCTCCTAGTATAGTATGTTATCAAGTATCATTTCATTCTTCTGTAAATCAGCAATAATACTGTAATCCTTCAGAGGTGAACAAATAATGTAAGCCAATCTCCCCAAAACCTAAATGAAACATTTTGAATGAATTAATAAATTTTTAATGAATTAATCGATTTTTGAACAAATTAATTTTTTTTATGAATTAATCCTTGATCACATTCAATTATGTGAACATCAAATATATGTATACATCTAAGTACTTACAAAACAGTATTAGTTTTAGTCACAGACTAGCAAAGTACTCTGTGTTTTCATGTCGTTGAGTAAGACAATGAAAGTTAATCTCTGTTTTGGATCATCAGGAGATTAAACATAACTTTTAAACAGCATAAATACTTTCCAAACTTTGCCTAATTATACTAATGCCTCAAAGGAAATGTGAAACTCAATCCATGTGTCAGTCAGAATATTCTGAATTCACACCATTTCTTCCATTTTAATTATTTCAGAAATAGGTTCTTCTCTACCCTGCCAGAAATGTATACCTTTATGAATTGTTTAGCTTCATCTTTGGATAAATATGACACTTTATGAAAATGTCACATTATATGTGCAAGAGATCACAATATAACTGGTACCATATAATAGTAATCCTAAATGTGTTTATAATTCTAGAATGTAATTAGTCTAAAAATATTTGTGCTTAGAACAGAAGTACGAGATTAATAATGAAAATCACAATACTCATTGGTTGTTACTGACCCACAATAATTGTTAAAGTAGGAGAGTTTGATTGAGGTTAACATGTGAAATGTAAGGTTCTGTGTGTAATGATGCTAGTATCGTTTATAGTGTTACAAAATATACAAAATAGAAGTGCCAGAGCAGTGAAAAAAACCAGTTAAGTTTGTTGATCATAAACAGCAATACAAATTTGAAGACACCCTTAGTGCATCAACATCGGTTAAAGATGTGGTTCAATATTTTACTCATCCATTGAATGCAACAGCAGAAACATGATCTGAGAAGGAGAGTTTTAAAACCTCATTTTGATCAAAACAATAATGTTGCATCTTATCCAGGTTCACTGCCCCTAGATTGTGTATTTTAATCTAGAGAGATAGAGAGAGAATTGCATATGATGATCTCATCAGCCTGTTGACCTTACTTTGTCCAATGTATCTCATAACCTGCTGTGATGTCCAAACTTGATGCACAAGTTGCAAACTACTGTGAGCTAAACGACAAGTGCAGAGATTCACACAGTAGTCACACATGCTTTTTGACCTTGTGGGCATGAATGCCTGCTGGTACTGATGCTACTAGACAGCTCAATGTGCAGTGGTGCCTATACTAAAAAAGTCCAGCCTGTTCAGTGAACAGAGCAGTGTGGACAAAGATCCATTTGAAACAGCAATCTATATTTCTTTTGTGGCTCATCTGACAAATTCCTGGTTGGTTTGAGTAAGGGGAGCAGTAATCTATGATTACTCTTCACATCCCTTGGAAGGTTTTAGGCTTCCAAGTAAGATGTATTATTTCAGTGCTTACTACATTGTCCAAAAGACTGTGAGTGCAAATTGCTATAATTAAATCACAGTTACACAACCAGTACAGAAACACCACAACACCATTCTTGGGCAAACCAGATTTCCCAAAGCACAATGCTCTTTAATTTGTTCGAAAGGGAAAATAATAATTCTGTGAATGCTAACAGTCAATAGTACTATTCACAAACATTTCAGTTCTCATGCATCTGCTTTTCTGGGAGGGCAGAAGATTTTAAGCATTGCAGCTCATAAGCAGTATTGGCTGTGGGCTGGGATAGTGCTACTGGTAAGCTACTGGCATCTTATTGCTTTCAAGGGAGAGGCTGCCATAGCCTTCACCTCACTCATACCTGTGTAGTTTTCCCTTTTCTATACCCACCCCCCCCCATTTGGATTTCCTTCACACTTGAGGCTCCTGTTGCTGTGATCCTGCTACCTTCTGATGACAAGCCAGTATTTCCAAGTGACATGCACAGTTTTGGTTATTTAAAGATCTGGTTGCTATAAATAGAGTTTTACAGGGCAGCTGATCTACATCTTTTTGGCTTCCAGGAGTGATTTGCTCAAGAAAAAACTATGATCAGAAGGCCCACACCCCAGTATGTAAGTAGTGACTACATTTTATGTCTGTCTTTATACAATTAAGTATGATGCCTGGATTCCAGCCTAAAGAGCTGAGCCAAAGAACTGATTTCAATTATGAGGAAGCTAGAGAACTTTACATACAGGTGTTTGTAAAGTGCTTTATACTTTTCAGAAATATGGGGTAGGCTGAATTGTCCATAAATACATAACCAAAGCTCCCTATGCTTCTGTAAAAAACTGTTGTTTTGTTGTATTTCTGTTGTATTGAAAAGCCAACACAGACCTACTTAATTACGCTTGGCTGATAGAAGTCCAGTTCTATGCAAAAAATAACTTTTTAGGAATACCTGGCAGGCTTACCACATAACTGTGCTTTCACTAATTTTCAGTCTGTTTGAAAATAAAAGATAAATGTCTCTAATAAGGGTATCTCCATTATAATGAGCCATGACACTGATACTACTAAGGAAACAATTTAAGACCAGTTATGTTGGTACAACTAATGGCATCAGTTGGCCCACAAAATGATATTCAAATTATATGTGAGAGGAATCAGTACAGTCTGACAGCTGACACCTAAGTGTACATTTTTGATCTCATTTATTAGAAATCTTACAGACTTACTAAATGAGGCTGTTAGATCAAAAAAATCAGGAATAGATTTATGCCAGTTGAAAAAAAAAGGGGGGTCACATTTGATAAATTCCTCTCCTCCTCCCCATGCCTTGCCCTCTTACCACTGGTTGGGATGTTAAACTTGCCTATATCACATGTAGCAAAGCTATACAGATGTACAGCACATCCATTTAGGAGCATAGCTCCCCAGGGTATTTTTCTTCATTCAGTGTTTGGACCCTTCTCCATGCCTCTTTTTTGATCTGAAAGACAACTAGAAGTGTTGACAGCCTAGACAGATATACAATAGCTGGGGGTTCACCACTGCTCAGAGGGATATTGTTAGTGTGTACATTCTTCTTACTCTAGTTCTTGAATCCTCCAGGACTAGAGGAATCAGTGTAATGTAGTGAGTATGTAATCACAAAGTACCACTGTCTCTGAGGTCAGTTTTCAGGCTAAAATGGCTTGAGAGACTTTTGTGTAAGATCAGTTACTATTGCCCATGTTTTGAGGAAGTGAAATAGTTATCTTGTTAGACTTGCATTCATATTCCAAACATCACAGGAAGGCTATTTCAGCAGCCAACTCCATGTAAACTTTTCTGCTTCAGAGGTGAGCTACACTCATGGGTTTAATGTAGTGTGTCCTGGGGTTTTATTTTCTCTTTGCTTAGAAGTGGACAGACTAGACACTGTCTTCAGAGGGAACTTCAGAATCACAAAATACCCTGGCAAACATCAAGGCTTGTGCTCAGTCTAGCCAAAGGCAATGTGCCCCAAAAAGAAACTCAAAGAAAGCTGTATTCAGCTACAAAAACACATTCAATCCACTTCATAGAGCATTTAGTGTTGATTTGGTTAGTGCAAATGTGATATTTGCGTCAAATTCTCGTGTCTTTAGAGTAGGTAAGAAAAAGGTCAGCCAGGCATGATCACTTTACTTTTTTCTAAGCAGGACTGTCCAGATGTACAGTATTCCTTGTGGAAATAACAGAAAAAATGAAATTAGATGATGAAATGATATAAAGACTACCCAAATACATAATCTCTCATGTTAAATATTCTATAATTGCATTAGCAATGAATCACTTCAGTTTCTGCATCAGCTTTTTTCCAAAAAAGTGTCCAGGTTCCAGCGTATGTTGGGACCTAGCTAGACAGGGTTTTTCTCTTGAATTCTGAACCAGAACTCCACTGAAGTCTCACACCCTCCAATCACCACTGCTTATGAATAGGATCTTTCTTATGTTTTTCCTGCTGTTGTGGTGTGCTAACTGCTCTGCCCCTTCCCACTCTCCAAACCCATGTGAATGGCCAATTCATCTGGGCAAGGGAACCCTTTGTACTGAACCTGTGCTGAACTTTAATAAAGTGACTGAGCAAGGTTTCTGAGAAGTGCTGCTGCACTACAATCTACTTTTGTGTTAGTTCTCTATTATTCTTGCATTTCCTTTTAAATACTGAAGGACTTTTGTTGGGAACAGCACTTGAACATAAGCTTAAGGCTTATTATAGCACCACTCTCTTTACCGAGTAACTGAGGTGAGATTAGAGGGGCATTTAATGATAAAAAACAGTTAAAATCATCACCCCATTGGGTGACATCTGCCTGTCATCCTTCATCTGTGACAAAAATTTGGGTGCTTGAATCTGTTAGGAAGAGTGTAATCCTAGCAATGGTCCAGGACAGCTGAGGCTCTAACCTAGTACCCAGAAATACATGTTCCAGTCTCTGTTAATATTGGGTAACCCCTTCCTGAAATTTAGGATTGGAAATAACTATGGTAATTTGGGTTCTACTTTATGATAACTGTTGGCACATATCAACTTTCTAATGGCAGAGTAAGAAAGAGGCACCATCAGCACAGTCTGTTCATGCTGCTTCTGTTTCTGATGCTGACAATTTTGATGTCCTAAAAGCTGTTGCCATTGCATCCTTCCCTGTTGATGCTACTGCACATCCTTGGGATAAAAGCCAAACAGTTCTTTCCTGCCAAGATAATTTTAACCCCTATACTCCCATAAAATATAGTACCACTGATTTGGGCTGGGATTAAATTTCTGTAGAACTTACAACCTACTTAAAACAATCACTCTAAAGGCATGGACTCATACAATCTCATAGGATGAGGAGTCAGATTAATTCATGGAACATTAGCTGAAAAGCTCTTGTTCTGTAGTGACAAAAGTATTGCTTTTCAATTAAGTTATTGAATATATTACCTCATCTTTTCAAAATACTTTCACTTCTGTATTTCATGCCTGACTTCCTGACTTACTAGTTACAATTGTATATTCACCTGCTTATGCTAGGCATAGCAGTAGTTTCCACATTATATTTTTTCCAAGGACAACAAACTGAGAAAGTCAAGGGTTTAGTTTTGTGAAACCTCATCAGTAGGATTTTGGGGTTTCCTGAACAAAGACAAAACATGGAATTCATATTCAGGTACTCATTCTGACTGATTTATTCAAATTGGGACTAGTGGGTGTCAGTGGAATGTTCCACTTATGACTCATCTGTAATTATTCTTAGTGCAGTCTGAACTCATGCTGCTTTCAGCCTCTCTCCATATTCTAACTCTTCATTTATGATATGTAAAATCAAACACATTTTAATGTTTTCTAATACACATTTTAAAGGTTTCTAATGCACAAAGGACAGAAATACAGTGATTCTCAAAAGCCTACAAGAAGTAACAAAGGTTGGACAAGATTTATAAAGATATAGAATGGAAAAATATGAACAAATAAAGGTCAAGCCCATTTCCAACAGCAACAGTAATTCTAGAAAGTCCTTTGTTTCAGACTTTCTACAGCACCACTACCCTTCAGTGAGAATGCCATCTCTCTTTCTTGGTTTTTCCTGTTACTATTTCTCTTTATTCCCCGTGTTCTTTTTATCTTCCTGAAGAATTTAAATGAAGCTTGATAATCTTTTTTAAGCTTAAAAAAATATCTGTCTGGCTATAACAACAGGAGACAATTTTTTTCAAGATCTTATTTTCCCAACTGTGGACTTTGGTGGCAAACTGTCTAGGCTTTGAGTTTGCTTGGAGAGCTTGAAGTGGAAACAGAGTATCTGCAAACTCACATAGCTCTTCCATCTGCTTGGAAATTTCTTTTTAAAATCAGCTGTCTTAGCATGTTAAGGGAACTCTGTGAATGGATCACAAAATCCTGTTATATATAATGGACAAATTCAGTTTTAAATCTGGATTTCTACAGGTCCATTCAGTTAAAATGATTTGTTTGTTTTGTTTTCTATGCCTTAAAACACATGAAGCAATTGTTGTTCTTCCATAAAGCACAACAGCTTTGAAACACTGAAAGCTTGCCTCACATTACACTGGTTTGTAAACATCAGGGTGAACTTCATATATTTTTCATGGAGTAAGAATTTCTAAATTGCAGTTCTTTATCAGTGTATAATTTTACTCAGTGCAAAACAAACAAGAGTGAACATTCTTTTGGCTGATGTCTTTCCAGACAACTTCTTAATGTACTGTTTTTGAAACATGCTACACTGGCCTGTGAACACCAATACAGAGATTTTAAATCAGTGAAGTTGATAGAACAGGATTTGGTCTTGGTCACATGTGCACTAAGACTGAAACACTGAGGAGAGGCTACTTTTAAAAAGCTCAGTTATTTTAATTATTGAAAAATTCTAGCAAAAGCACTGAACAGATACTTTGAATATGTAATTGAACTTAATGCCCCAAATAAAAAAGAAAGGCACTGGGGCTGTTAACATCAAAGCTCGTATTCACAATCTAGGCCTTGCAACTGATAAGCTCCTTCTGGAAAAAAAAAAAAAAGAGGGAAAAATCTCCATATTTCAGTGTCACTTGAGTAAAACTGACATGATAAAAGCAAATATGTGAAGAAAGAAAAGGCAAAGTGGGGTCAGGTTCCAGCTCCCAGCAATACTGTATCTTACAAAGTCTTAAGTAATGAACTTCATTAAAAAATAAATTAAGAATTTCTAAGGCAGCTACAAATGAGACTTTTTCTATAGACACTACTGAAATGTTGCTACCACAGTATCAAAGCAAATAAGCAACAGATATGTTGAAAGCAACACTATTCAGGTAGATGTTTCTACATGTTGGAAAGCATAAATGGTTAACATAAATGCTATTTTCTTCTGACAGATGATTTACATTAGTTTTAGGGGGTTGTAAAATAATTAATTTTCATGATGATCCACAAAGAGATTCTACTAGCCAAGTGATAGGTTTGAAAAATCATGCCTATCTGTTGAGTACTTCCTTCTAAAACGAGACCACACCTCTATTCTTTCTCACAAAACAAATAATGTGACCTAATTCCTTTTTAAAAAGACAGTCACTAAGATTTCAGACAGTTGAACTGCAGCCCGTCCCTTGCCAAGAAACAACTTGCTAGTCACCCAGAACAGTAATTCTTTGCATGGACCTTGACTCCACAAAATACTAGAGCATCTACTTCATTTCAGCACATATTTAACATATTTGCTGGGCAGGAATGCGATTATGTTTACTTGCTGTGTTTAGCTGAGATTCCATTGCTTGCCAAGTGTATTTCATTCTGCATTAGTTTGTGGAAGCGCATATCCATGACAGTGGATACTCTCTCATTCCTTACAAGTTATTAATTGATCCTAAAACCATGAGGACAATACATATATACATACACAAACTATATATACACTATATATACTAGATGTATATTTTGTATATCATACATCCTATACATATAGGTTGAACACACAGCTCTGTTTCAGTGCAAATTTTGCCAAAGGCTACTGCAGTGATATGAAAGTGATTAAGTCCCCTGTATTTAAAATGAACTGCTGGAGGTACATAAGATTTGTTTTAAAAGGCACATTCAATTGATAATCCAGTCAATTCCTGTTACAGACAGATTCAAAAGCAGTTTCAAGTACTGTATCTATGTCTGAAAGCTTATGCCAATATCTTTTGGCTTGCAATCATGTTTCACATATCCTATAACCACTTTTCAAAGTCTTTGAATTCTCTTATGCTGTGTGAATAACCTTCTGAAACAGAGAAAAATACTGTAATTTCTCACAGTATACAGTAAATTCCAGAAAGCACATAGGGAAAGAAAATTTTAAAAATAATGATTTGAAAAAGATAAAATTAAACATGAAAATTCGACTCTTTTCTACATTTATTTTCTCAATATACCATAAATCTTTTCCAACTAACTAATACATAAATATGGTTGAAATATGATCATTTTTAGTATTTCTGCCAACTGCCACATGAAAAAAAATGTTGATAATCAAGACCTGATCCGGTTTCCATTAACTTCACAGAGACCTGCACTACATTCTAAATATATAGTTCAAAAAAGATAATACAACTTCAGGTCTAAATAACCTATTAGAAAACATCTGCAGCTTGCAATAGTTCCAGCAATTAAATATGCAGCATAAGAGGTGTGTGCACTACTTGCAACAAACCAGACACGTACCACACAAGTGAAAAAGACGTGGTGTGTTAAGGGGTTCTGCAACATTAGTGCACACTAGATGGTTAACGGTCTTGCATNCAGTGGTGAGCAGGGAGGACAATCAACCCAAGGGGTTCTGCAACAATAGTGCACACTAGATGGTTAACGGTCTTGCATATATAGAGGCAATAGTGGCAATGAAATATCAATTTCTAGAGTGAAGTAAAGCAGAAAATTAAGAGGGCTCAATCCTATAGATGGGTCTGGCCTGTAGTACCCTGGTAAGCACTGTGCCATGCAAAGAGGTTGGAATTCTTCTGTAAAGTTAGTCATTTTATGCTCTTGTTTCTGGTTCTGAGCACCTTCCTCTACAGTAGCACTGCTCTGGATCATGTTACTGAGCACTGAACCCCTGGCAAAACCTTGAGAAAGCAACTAGTAACTTCACTGAGAGCAGGCACTTCACCTCTCCTGCAGAGCCACTCTACTCACAGTTCCCCTCTAAGCAGCCTCTAACAAGTAAGACAGTAATAGATGCTGACATGCTGTGTAGCATTGTTCCTGACTCCAGTTATCCCAATTGCTTTTTTGTTTTCCCCTTAAATAAGACAGACATCAGAGTGGTAACTCAAACACTGAGATACCTATTGACGTTTTAGAAC
Source organism: Bucco capensis (assembly GCA_013396975.1). Lineage (NCBI taxonomy): Eukaryota > Metazoa > Chordata > Aves > Piciformes > Bucconidae > Bucco > Bucco capensis. Next base: position 24,518 of record VWZO01012344.1, read on the forward strand.
AAACAGTTTAAAGAGTATTATATACAGATGTCTAAATATTTTGAAAGTGTGTGTTTATGGAAGTAAAATGAAACTACCTGTTTAAATTTGAAGAATTGTATTTAAAATCTACATGTAGAACTGAAACTGCTTGTTAGTTGATACACTGTGGCAAATGAGGCTTATCTGCAGAGTATGTGCAGTGCTTGGATTTCTGTTTGAATCGGGAAAAGCAATACATTTGAATTTTCATTAGACTGCTCCATTTTTACAAAAATGATTCATTGTATAAAAACAGTAGTAAGTGGCTTACTCTCTGTCTTTGTCAACAGACAACTGGCAAATTGCTGGCTGCATAATATTTCTGTTAGACTACTTGTGTATGGAAATCTGACTGCTTTGCAAGCAATTTAATCAACAGTGTAAATAACCTGGGTAAAATAACCAACAGTAGAAATGCCTGTAAATAATCAAGGCTCTTTAATGTACATAAAATAGGCTTTTGTACCTACAATAGATTTGATCTTTATAACCATGGTTTGTCCTCACCTATTACACCACATTGTGCTCTATCGTAATCAATGCATATAGAAGCTTGATTCTCAAACCTACTCTTCAGTAAGTGCAATTTTTCACCTGCAGAGAATTGTATCCACAATTTCACAGTACTAATAAATTGCAAGGAAAAATAAGATAGAATTATGGATGTAAAAGCTGGAAGCTTGGACTGAAAATTGGACTGTGATGCATAAATAAAAATCAGTCTACAACTACAAAAAAAATCAGGTAATTTTGCTAATGCTCTTGTAAGATACCTCATTTTTTTCTGGGCAGTGAAAGTTCCCTGGGTCTTACAATAAGTTGATAACATCAAAAAGCAGTGGTTTTAGGCAGCATAATGTATTTCCAAATTCTGCTATTTTAATACATCAATATACAAGTGCTGAATATGTGCATGATTTGCTTAATTAAACAAATACAGAAGTATTTCCCTATGTTCCCTGCCAGCTGACATCAAACAGCAAGAGGAAAAAGACCTGGAAGAGTAGCAGGCAGGTAAAAGAAAGACCTTAGGATATGATGGTAACATTAAAACTAGGCAAGGTAGCAAATGAAAACAGGTACAAATATAATTGACACCCACTTAGAGGTTTCTTTAGACTCTTAGAATAACATAAAATTTGAGAAATAAGGACACTGTAAAGTGTCCTTAGCTGCATATTATTATCATGCGCATTTTAAAAAATGTTCTAAAATCTAAGGAAAAGTGTTTTTAGCTTTTCATTAATTTTTGAACATGACAAAAGTGATATGCAAAGATAACTTCGCTCAGTCTTGTACTTTATAGACGGGAAATTATCGAAATTGGATTGGTTTAGAAGAAGCAGCTTTCAAGGAAATGAACCTCAGCTTTGGGCAGCTGAGCAGTGGAATGTACTAAGCAGTATGAAATAGCTAAAAAGGTTCATTACCAGGAAAGAAGATACATGAGATAAAAGGTGTTTACAAAGCAGCTTGGCTTCCTAGTGTATAATAGAGCCAAGTAGTTACTTTGCTGAAAATGTTGAAATACATAATTTAATCTTCAACCAACCTAATTTTTATACTTTTTGGTTGTCTTAACCACACTCCCAAATACCTGTAGTTCTGAGCCCAAGTCAGGGGCCAGACATAAATTAGATTTAAAATTTGTGGTGAAGCTGTATTTCTTTCAAAGGCAATATTTTGGAGCTGGATGCTCATTAAAGAAACTGACTGAGAAGATCATCCTATTGCATTTCTCTTTCCCTTTTAAGTGGCTTTGGTGTGTTCATACAAGCAAGCAAACAAACCAAAAACAACAACAAAAAGAGGCCCGATGAATTTAATTCTTTAGGTCTAGATGACCTAGAGATTTAGATTGGTTGAAAGGATGAAATAAATCTGAATTTTTCTTACTTCACAAATTCTTTGGAGAAAGAATGAGATTTACCCTTATTCCATCACAAAGTTTCTATCCAGCCTCTATTCTACGCCTATCCCTTGCATAAATATTTTCAGTGAATAAACAACTTACGCAGTAAGCTACCACTGAAGGGTCAAGAGTGCAGAGCAGCTACATTTTTTTTTCTGACCAATGACAAACAGTTTAGAGCTCAGTTATGAGTAATGAACTTCCACTTTAGATGAGGTGTTCTATTTTTGCCTTGTTGCTTTTCAGGTTTCATGGGTTTGCATAGTAAAAGACAGTATTGTAATAAAACATGAACAACATTCAAAATGCAGCATATACTCAAATGTATCATACTGCTTCACACTACAATGTGAATATTGCACTATCATTACTAATATTTTAATTTTATCTAAATATTTGTTTAAAAACATTTTGGTTTGAAAAACTAGATACCAGCTACCTGAGTCTAATAAATCATATTTTATCCACAATTTTTTTTTCAAATCCTTCCTACCAGATTTTACTGGAATTGGTTTATCTTTTCCACATCTCATGTTAACTCCTTATGACTTGCTTCAAAACTTAGATATTTTCTCCATTGACTCAAATCTTCAGAAACCAAATTTAAAGTCTGTTACTCAACTCTTGAGAGGCTGAGAGGAGGCAAACTCAGCAAAACTCAAAATAAAACTGCCCAACAGGAGAAGGGACTGTCTCCTAAACAAAAATACTTCAAATCTTGTTCCCTTTATGGTAAGTTATGCTACATGTGGAAATAGCTGTTATTTAGGACTTAGATGTATGACTAACATATCAGACTAACAAGCATGTTGGGTGGTTTTAGTCCTCAGTACACACTCCTGTGCTTGAAACTAAGCACATGCATTATTTGTTTAAAAAAGTTAGAGCCACAATTATGTCATGTGCAATTAAAAGTCAATAATGCTTACAAACTGAAAAACAGATTCACTAGTCCATCTTACAGAACTTAAATTACATTTCTCATGTCTGATTAACAACAAACCTTTCAGAATTGCAGCACAATATATCTACTTTTGGGGTGTTTTTTTCCCCTCAAGCATGACAGAGGGTCAGGTACAGGCAGCTCTAACATACAGCAAAAGCATATGAATAACTAGATAACTGAGGCAGTATGGAGAGCAGTTCTCCACCCTTTTATCCCTGTAGACAGTATTTGTCCCTTTGATCCTTGAGCAGATCAAACAAAATCCACTAATCAATTATTTCCTTTTTTGTCTTTCAGATGCTGCCACAGGCCTTCAAATCCTGATGGCTAAGTGCTTCAGGAATATTTTATTTGTTTACTTTTATAAAACAAATATTTACCACAAAGGAATATTTTTTCCCATCTTCTTATCTCCCATCTATCTAAAACGGTAACACAAAACATTCATTATAAAATAGTTGCAAAAGCTTTTTAATATTATTTTGAATATAAAATTTTGAAACATATTGGAAACAACCTACAAAGAGAAAGTGGATTTCTTACACCCACGTTTTTCTAAACTGCTGAACTTGGACTTGACAGCATTTTTGCTCTCTCTAGCAAAACTCTATAGAGGGTTATGCTTGAATGGACTTTTTGAGGGGTGCTAGAGGAGAAAAAATACTTCTGTAACAGAAGTTTAGTAAGAGTGTGAGAAACAGCTATTTGTCTCCATGAGAACAATAACAAAATTTAGTGGCTTCAGCTGCCCACTTTTCAGTGACATTGAAAGGTCTGAGACACTGACTACCTGGGTGGTCAGTCTATTAAAATTACTTATGCACATCTGTTTGTTCATGTAGGGCTTTATTGGTGCTGCAGCTATATCCACAATGGTGCATCCTCAACTACTACATCACTAAATGCTGACCTGAAATGTTCAGTTCTGACAAGTCTCACATAATGTTTAGTACCACCAGTGCATTAGCAGAACACTTACAAGCTTTATTAGTCATTAAAAATAATGACTTAAAACTTGATGTATCAGCCAGTTTTGCTCTGTTGGGAGCTTGTGAGAATTGAGACATAATTTCTTTAGACTTTGAGGAGCAGAGATCAGAAAGAAGGAAGAAAACTAGATTACAGAGGAAGAGAAGCTGAGTTATTGTCATGTTTTCTTGAAGATGAGAAGGGATATTCTTTAAGGATGGGAGAAGTCTGGCTACAGGGAGGAAAGCAGAAGTGAAGCTACAGTACTGGACCTTGGATGATAACAACCTGATAGCAAGACAGATCAGATCACTCACCAACTGGATACTGAGAGAAGTTGATGGGCTGTTATAGGAGACTGTCACAGAAACTGCAACTAAGTGGAAAAGAAACAAATACACAGCAAACTGAACAAAGCACGAGCAACGTATGAGGGGAATTATTTCAGACCAGTAGAAGGCAAAAGGAAAGAGATGGTATGAATTGCAAAAACAAGATTAAAAATCCAAGAACAACTCTGTAACAAAAATGCTTTTATCCCACAAGAACGTTATTATTTAATGGATCTTTGGAAAAATTTCCATTAGACTTCAAATTTCTAGATCTGGTTGAAGCACTGCTAGAGTGTAAGGTGAGTAGATTACTCAGTAAGTGAAGTTTAATAATAAATCCTAATAAATCCTTCTGTCCTTATTTTCCACAGAGATATTTCTTAAAATTCTGCACACATGAATATGAGAATAACAAAACTAATTATTCCTTGTGAATAAGGTAAGTCTAAATCTTTTCAAAGCAAAGCACAGAAGAAAGCCTGCATGTATTATTATGCAACTCTTAGATTTTATAATTACCAAAGAAAGAATAGAAATTAAGTACCAGAGTGGAATTCATTGAACTGTAAAATTATTTTGTTTAGAAAGGCCCTATGGAGGCCATCTAGTCTAATCCCCTGCTCAAGGGAGGGTTACATTCAAAGCTAAACCAGACTTCTCAGGACTCTCCCAGTCAGCTTCTGAAAATCTTCAAGGATAGAGTCCAAAACCTCATGTAGCTGTTACACGTGATGGAGCCCTGCTGTCCTGGAGATGGCTGAACACCTGCCTGCCATGGGATGTGGTGAATTCATTATTTGTTTGCTTGCACGTGGCTTTTGCTTTACCTGTTAAATTGTCTTCATCTCAACTCATGAGTTTTCTCACTTCTACTCTTCTGATTCTCTCCCCCATCCCATGGGAGGGGAGTGAGCAAGAGGCTGTGTGGGGCTTAGTTGCCAGCTGGGGTTAAACCACAACAGAGATAAAAATCCATAACGGGTAGTGATGGCTGCATGAGAATAAAGCAGCATCTAGAAGAAATTCATGGAAAATTGGAAAGTGATTTGATGATGACTTTTCTAATGAGAAAGGAAGGATTGTATAAATTAGATAGAATTGTATCATAGGGAGATTAAAGGAACTTCAGAATTTAAGAAAATTCAACTGAGACACAGCATTGCCCTGGCACTATGCTACAACTTTATAATTCCATATGAATAAAGAGAGAGGCTGCAATATAGGTCATGGACATAGCTGTCTATCTGGCTAGTGCAAAAACTGATGGCATTATGAAAAGAGCCCAAATAATCCTTTGATGAAGAATTACTGGGTCCAGTTGGACCAGTAGTTTTCTAGGTTGCAAGACCTCTAGATACATTTGGATTAAGCTCTCCAAAATGTCTGCAGGCTTCAGTAGACACTTATTACTCTGATAAAATAAAAACATTTTGATATCATGGTATAGTCACACAAATGCCAGGACCAGAAACCATTTTGAGATATCTATGTCCTGTGAAGGTGTAGGTTAACTAGTTTGAGTTGAGAAGAAAGTGAACCAGTTTGATTGGATGAAAACAGAAGTGAATTGACTTGATGGAACAAAGAAAAGAAGGCATATTGTTTTTACTAGGAAGAAAGAGATTTTCAATGATGACAAAACACCAGACTAAGGAATTTCCACATCTTTCAATGAAAGACGCCCTTAATCTCATCTATTAATATTTGTCCATTAAACTGCAACATATCTATTGTGCACTTCACAGTTTCCAGACAGATGGATTGAATCTGTGATCTAAAAAGGCAGAGGAGAGTGAGAATAAAAAAAACAGACACAAGGCTCTAGTGAAATATTTGGGTGATTACCTGCTCTTATTTTATTATTTGATCATATTGCCTTCTTTGTTTTGTAGTTTCAGATGTGATCGCTATGGGACAAGGAGCACCCTTATCTGAATGTTTGTAGGATTTTGTCTCCAAACATATTTGAAACTATTGCATATCCTCACCATTGCTGCTTCTCTGTCACAAATAAAACCAATTTCTGCTGTAAATACATATAATAATTACGAGAGTTCTTAGGTAACAGCTCTGTCTTTAATAAGCACTTCCTACAAAATAATTCCATCATATGAGCTATCTTAATGGTTAATAAACATCACTATGCTTCGAAGCATTTGCTGTTTTCCATATTGTTTATGTATTTTCTTGATCACTTTCTATGAATTAAAGAAAAGCAAATCTTTTTTCTTCTTCTCTTGTTTTTCTCCCCACTGTTTAGAAGTCCAGTTCATATATTGTGTAATACTTTGATAAGAAAGAAATACTATTGATATTTTTTATTTCAGTTTGATAAAAAGCATGTTTGTTTTCGTTCATAGATTTAAAGCCCCAAAATGGACCAGTACCGTAAATAAAACATGCAATCTCATTTTAAAAATTTATTACAAGGAATTTTGTTTATGATTTCATGTTCTCCAGTAATAATTAATTGGAGGTCTTCACTGGTCCCCACAGACTAACTATCATTCAAAATGCACTAAAGGATGATCAACACACAGCAGCACATCTTCAGCAGTGGAAGTAACCATATGTATTTTTACTACCAGTTTACATAAATTTAAAACCAAGTCATTTTACAGTGTGTAAGTTTTGCAAACACTGCCAAGAAAATAGCTAATTTACCAGTTTCTAAGAGTTTGAAGATTTTTTACTTAAGTTACAACCAGTACTAAATAATTGAATTGTAATACTTCACACTTCTAGAGTGACTTGCATTGGAATATAATTCTCTACACAGTTTGCACATACCAAATAATCTCTGTACTGTTTGATCTAAAACTTATTTTGGAAATTTTAATTTCATCTGCTGTAGAAGTTTCCATGTTCTTCTTTTCCATCATTTTTTTTGAATTTTTCCTCATTTGGCTATGTGTGTTGAAGTGAGTGAACCAGTCAGAGTGTGCCTGGTGAGCATGTACCAGTAAGGGTATTTTGGAATGATGAAATGCTGACTATTATGCTCTCCACTGACAAAGCTGAACTAACGTTTGCATTTTTAAATGTTCAACAATCTTTTAGGTGGAGTGGTGCCTTTAACAAGATAAAATTCTTCCTAATCATTAATTTCACAGATGTTCATTCTAACTGGCAAATCCAAGATGAGCTCAGCTTGGAAGGCGTGTATATACCATTCTGCTCAGCTTGCACACACAAGCAAAGCAAAACAAGGAATTAATTCACCATGACCCATGGCAGGCAGGTGTTCAGACATCTCAAGGACAGCAAGGCTCCATCACATGTAACAGCTATCTGGGAACACACATGCCAAAACTCCAAATGGCCCTCCTTCTTCCCCCAGCTTTATATGCTGACCACAATGTCATATGGTATAGAATATCCTGTTGGTCAGTTAGGGTCAGCTGTCCCAACTGTGTCCCCTCCCAACTCCTTGTGCATCCCCAGCCTGCCTGCTGGTGGGGTGAGGAGCAGGAAAGGCCTTGATGCGGCCTTAGGTTCTGCTGAGCAGTAACTAACACATCTCTGTTATCAACACTGTTTTCAGCACAAATCAAGAACACAACCCATACTAGCTACAATGAAGAAAATTATCCCTGCCAAAACCAGCACTAGAAGAATAAATGGCAATTGCTGAAACACTAGCATCATTCTCTGCCTAGCATCACTGAGATTTATTCATGACCTAAGGCACTATAAAGAGAGCATGTGATTACATCAAAGTCATAAGAGTGTGAAGTATTTGTACATTTGTAGTACATACTGTGTATTCCACTAAAGGGTCAGGAGAGTTCTTGCAAAGATTAAATGATGTAGACCTAAGATCAGCATTTCACTTCTGTAACTAGTTTGTATGACTGACTAAAGCAAAGGTTCAGCACTTTGCCAGGAAAATAATTTGACCCACTGACAATAAAGAAAATGAGGCAAAAAGTAACAAACCATAGGACACCAGACAAAAAAGCTGTTCATCTTTGCAATACCCTTAATTAGATCACTAAAGGCAGCACTGTGTACCATAGAGACTTTAATGACTAGCTTGTGGATCCAGGTTAACCATAATTTTAAACATATGGTATTTACTTAACAAAGATTAACTGTATTCTTGCAGAAGTGCCATGATGAGAAAAATGTGTTTTCCTGAAGAAATAGTCTATGACCCTATTCCTATTTCGCTGCTGCTTATCAAGGATTGTTTTTAACAAACAATCAGCAGAAGCTTCCATCATTGCTTTGCTTAAAAAACCCTGCAAGTTACAGAGTCCTAAAGGTTTTCAGGGGTGAGAGTTGCTCATTGAGTCTAACAAGACAACTGTTTCATTTAGTACTAGGAAACTTAGTCCAAATGCAGAAATATAAACTTCTTTGCAATGTCTCGAACGTGCATCTGCCTTGACCTCCTCCCATTTTATCATGTGCCATTCATTCTTTACCCTTAGTGCTTATACACTTTAAAAGGTAAGTTTTAAGTTGCCAGCACTAATTAAGAAAATAGTCTGTGATATTCTTAATTATCTCACTAAGAACACAATGTAGTATAATGTCTTTGTATATGCAATGGCCATTAGATGATAATGTTGCTCCTGCAGATCTGTTAGTATCAGACCTTTCCTTACCATGCTTCTAAACTAAGCTTNGTGTAGCATGAATTCAACTGTGAGTTTGAGGGAAAAACTGCCCTCTTCCTGCACCAGGCCTATCACTTTAAAGTTTATTAATCCCAGTTAGTATCAAACCTTTCCTTACCATGCTTCTAAACTAAGCTTCTAATTAAACAGAAGCAGAAAACTGAGCCATTGACAAATCTATAATTTATCATAATAAAATTAAATATTTGATATGTTATGTATCTTGCTAGCTAGTTTATTGATTATCTTACAAGATATACAACAGTTGATTTTTACCACACATATAAAAATGAAACCAAATCCTGTAAAACTTAAGGACAGTCTTCATGGAGTATATCAGCTCCACACAGCAACAGATTATACTCATTATTGGCTAATTACACTCCAATTTAAGAACTTGCATAATTTAATTATTTAACAATCTTTCAATACATTCACTGCAAAGTTGCGATATCTGTAATTCCAATTTTGCATTGTCTTTGAAATGTATGCAGTTAAAAAAAGATATCACAGTGAAATAAAATGTGCTCTTAAGAATTCTCTACTCACCCTAATTTTGCCTCTAACCCTCCCTAATCCCCCAATCCAAAACTATTTTTCCTCATTAATTTTATTTAGCCTCTCTGCTGCCTGCAGACAAGCAGTGAATGTCCAACAGGAAGCTATGGAATTGTAAATGTACATCATGGAGTCTAGCTATTCACTGGAAATGAATAGAATGTTTCTATAAGGTGCATCTTACTTATGCATGCTAGACAATGTGCTGAACTTAATACTCTTACTTCAGTTTTGCTGTACAAATGTAGGCAAACCCAGTTTTAAGAGTCACACTTGGCTTTTTACATTTTCTGATTTTTGTCTTCTAAGTTTGGAATAGACCTTCAGAAAAACTTTCTATTTCTTGTTTTTGAGTATCTTACCTGATAAATGATATAATGTTCAAGTATCTAGCAAGCTGGCAAGACCTCTATAGGCTATTTTGGGGTCAGAAAGATGCCATGTTATTCTGGAACATCACAAGTGCAAAATGCACTGTTCTGGAGGCTGACAATGCGGCTAGCATTTTATACAATATTAATCTAAAAGTACACACAGAGTGGCAGCCATTCACTTACACTTCAAAATGTTAACCACATAATTGTACTTTCGTACACAACAGGAGGGATTCCTAAGGGCATCTTTCCATTTAAGAGTATTGCAATGGATTTAGATGCTTCTGTTCACTCCGTAATGGAAGTCATGCAGGTCAAAAATCCATAAAATACAATTTGGTGTTTTAAGTTCAGAGATAGGTCCACATACTTCAGAGGAGGTTAGCTACACATCTTTCTCAATTCAGTAGAAATTTTCACCAACTATGCAACAGATATCTACATACTTCTAACCTAAGCATCCATTTATATGATCTATTTTATTCAGAGATGCCTTTGCTGGGATCTTCAAACACTTCTCTCCAGTAAATATGCAAATATTAAACAAGAAAACATGCCCACATACCTGACTGATTTTTACCTATGTTTCCAGAATGTTTTCTTGTGATAGAAAAGGGTTATATACCTCCAGACACAAGGGCGAAAGAAGATTCATATTGAATTTCCTACTCATTAATCTTTCCCACAACAGAACTGCTACTGACAGAGAGGATCATTTGATCTCTCACACCTTTGGCCAAATATGCCAGTAGTGGCATATTGAGGATTTACGAAGCTTATTTTAAGTTTCATTGGTCACAACAGCTGCTATGTAGACAACAGAAATGCTATTTCCTTTGGAAGGACAGTTAGCATGCATATGTTGTAGCAATATTTACCCTGTTACCATACAGGCTTTATAAAGATACCTGCTCATTTTAAGCCCAAGTACCTCCAACAAATATGTAGTGTCTTGCTCAAATTGCATCCAAAACTTACTGCCATTTAAATATCAAAACAAAATAGGTATACGAAGAATAGGAATAGAGATGAATATTTTTCCATTATGTTGGCCATAAATGTATCCAGAAATCAAATGTGGTAATGAAAACAGACCTTTATAAAAAAGACCTGTTAGTCCTGCCTTTCCACCCATGCCTCTTCTTATTCTCATATTGCAACAAAATACTAGCTGTCTGTTAAGTACATTACTTAATAAGCCTTCACTGTTGTAAACGACCCTATTCTAAAATAATGTCTGTTGTAGGTAACTTTAAATACTATCTTTTTAAGTTGTATGTAACTTAAATGCCTTTTAAAAATACTTACTGCACTGTGCAGATACATTCAGCCTTTCTGCCAATCCCTTACTATCAAATCCTTTTACAGTTCTTTGTTGTTAAACCAAATATGGTGTTACATTGTCTGTCCTTACACACACTACTGCTGGATAAAGCCCTCAGTTCCCTAGACTAAATCTGTTCTGTTCTCTGCTCTGGTTTCTCAATGCTATCTCATTGCAACAGCTCACATTGAAAGCACGGTATTCCCACACCCACCACTACAGCTCTTGGGATAAGAAGTGCACCATTGATACAGTGTGTATTCTTTTCCATAAGTTCCCACCAGCATGTCACTAACAATTTCCTGGGCCTTATCAAAAAAAAAAAAAAAAGGAAAAGGGAAAAAAGCCTTTGAAAAGTGGAAACAAAGAATCAGACTCCATTGTTGTTCTACTTTCACTGCCCTAATCTGTGTTTTCCATCACCCTACATGTAGAGACTACAAACATCACCTAATACAGATACTCCAATCAACAGTTTACTGTGGACAGCTATTGTTCAGTATCTGTAATCTTTCATCCCAGTATTTGTGGTTTTCAAATCATCCTTTTCATTTCCTTTCAGCAACCTGAATTGAGTTGAATCCCATTCCCTTGCCTCCTGCGAAAAAACCTTTGCCTTTGCCTGTCAGCAGGAGTAACAACTGAGTCAGTTTCAAACTTTGGACTTGATTCATGCTAGCAAAAACATACAGATCACATGAGTTTGTTATGGAAATTACTCAGAAACAAAGTGTGTAGCATGCCACTTTGATTAAGTGTGCAACTGGGATCCCTTACTTCTCAGCATGAGACTTTTCCCCTGAGCAAAACTAAGGGCTTTTCAATCACACAAGAAAAATACTGGAAAAGGAGTGGAGGGAGAAAGAGGAGGAGGGGGAAAAGGATGATCTTGGCTCTATTGCAGAAAACTCTCTTTTTATTTTACTTTCTTTTCCCCCCACTTTGGCTTTTTCCTCCCCCCTAAAGATCCTATTAAAAGTAAGCTCACCCCAGGGGACATTTTATGGTTCAGCCATCCTTTACAAGCCCTAATTTCATTATTCAATACATTGGACACACTCGGAACTGAAGTGATATAAAGCAGTAATAACATGCACAGTAGTCCTTCAAGCAACAGTGGACTTTTTTACAAAGAAAATAGTAGGTAATGTGCTTAAGACCAAGGACCCTTCAGTTCTGTTCCTGAGACTGACACTGACTTGCTGTGTAAACATGGCAAAGCAATTTAACTCCCCCCATGCATATATTAACGCATCTACAAAGCTGTCTAATAATACATTACAACTTGTTTCTACATTTCTTTGCACTGTTACCTAATATTTGTGAGCTGCTGTGAGACAAAGCCATTGTGATAATGCATTTATCCTGTTGTATGTTTTAAGCACTCCGAAGGGGAAGACAAAAAACCTAAGTTTAGATTAGGATGTTCAAATGGTCAAATCTCACCATTAAAGTGCTAGATTCTGTAACTGCAACTTTTTTAATGGAACTGTATTTATATAATGAAAAAATAAAACCTTGGGTATTTTTTTATTTTAAAAAATAAGAACTAAAATATTATTAAATGCTAGATTTTCTCAAATAGCAACAGAATTTGGGAATACATAAATTCATAAGATTTATACTCTTCCTTTTATTGAATGAGGTGATCTTTCTCAGGAAATTACTTGAGATAGAAAAAAAAGTATGTTTCTTTTCACGAGTTATTTTTGTCATACTTTGTGTGCTTTTTCACTCGAATACAGAGGTGTGCCTACACACCCTGAACAGCATAAATAACATCTGAACCATGGATTGTTCCCAAGAGGTTCTCTTTCTTTGTTCTCTTTGTTCAGAGTATGAAACATTTGAGAAAGATGCCTAAGCTCCCACTGCCACCTCACTAGGTTTGTCTTGGTTTTCCTTTTTCTCTGACACCATTCAAATTTTGAATGGAAGCCATATTATATCAGGAGGTCAAATAGTACCATTGTCAAAAGGGAATGGAAGATAGGGTTAATGGGGGAAAGATAGGGAATAAAGATTCCTTAGCCCTCTTGCCATTTAACACTAAATTTTCAAGACAAAAAAGAACAGAAACAATTCAGATGTCGCTATGGACTGCTTTTGCTATACAGAATAAAAGCTGATTAAAAATATTTCTATTGCAGAAATCTTATCAGAGAGGTGTAAAAACTATCAAATAGGCATATAAAACATGGCATTATTATACCAGCAATATAAGGGTAAATAAAAACATATTGTCTAAGAAGGCTTTTACAGTAGTTTTACACCCTATTTCCAATAAAAGAATCATGTAAATCAGTTAATCAAAGCCCCCAAAATTTATCTCACAGTATCTTCTTGTTCTATATTTTTCTCCCTTTATTTTTACCATATAAAATACAATATTGGAAATGTTTAATCTAAATATGTGACTCATAAAATTAGTTAATCACAAGCCAAGCATTATTACATACATAGTATTTCTCCATAGCCAGGCTTTTCAACTGCTTAAAGTACTGACAAAAATGGTACATGTTAGGAGATGTGACGAAGGCAAACTCAGCATGCTTGGCAGGTCACATAACAGCTGTGCACATACATGTGCTAAGTCAAATGGTCAAGGGTTTTGCATGCGTGTGCCCACATGGGTGTGTTTATGAGAGAGATAAATCAAGTGGGGAACAAACCTTCCTGCTAAGATTTGTTGTGTGTATCTCCTGCTAAGAGAAACATCCCTCAGAGTAGCGGAGCACCACCACCTGTCTAACTGCTGGGCCTCACACATCATGTGCTCCTGACTAGTGCTGACACATGGATTCTATAGATCTGCAGAAATCAACAAGTTGGTCAGGTGGTATACGTAAGATTGGAACCAAAGTGAGAAATGCAAGCCAGAGGCCAACTGACTTGGTATGCCTTTTTGTCAGCTGAATGCTGACAAAGTTTTACTATAAGGGTGGTGAAACACTGGCACAGGTTGCTCAGAGAGGCTGGAGATGCCCCATCCCTGGAAACATTCCAGGTCAGGTTGGATGGGGCTTTGAGCAACCTAATCTGTCTCTCCTCATTGCAGGGATGTTGGACTAGATGACCTTAAAAAGGCCCCTTCCAATCCAAATCATTCTATGATCCTGTGAATCTATGAAATGGGTTGAACAGGTGCCTTTTTAAGACATGTTCATAGCCATCCCCACTCATTTTATTGCTTCTCCTTTTAACCAATTTCCCTCCTCTTTTGTTTCTCTTTCAGAGATTGCCTTTGTCCTACATTATAGAGGTAGAAGGCAATTAAAAATGGGAGTGGGGTTAGTTAATTTTATGAATATTTTTCTCAGCACTAAAGCAATGGGAATTGCTAAAATACTAAAGCATTAGATTAATGTTAAATAATTATGTATTAATTTACAGTGTACTATAAGTTGGTGAAATGGTGTCATACTAAATCTCCTGGTTCAAGTTCACCTCTGGTGTAACTTTACTTGATTCAAAAGAGAGTTAGAAGAATGAAAATTACACTCTATGCTTGATTAATTTCAAGCACCCTGTGCTTAAAAGCTGCACTTTTGCTTCGTAAACCTTTTTTGAACAGAATACTTTAACAGACTCCTAAAAAGAAAAACATTATCAAAATGAAAACTTTTTCTTTCTAACAGCAGTAGCTATAGCAGGACATCAACTTCTGTGCATAGGAGGAATTTAAAAATTAAAATGCGTTGGTGTTTGCTACTGTCACAAATGTTGTTGAACTACCCAGTATTTAAATTAATAATTTAAGTGTTTGCCTAATGAACTGGACTTGATTACATTAAGGCATTCTCAATTAATTCTGACAGATCATCCGAATTAGAATACAGAAGTAAAATGGTTTATGGATTCCTGGCCAAAATGTTTACTGAGTGAATATTTCTTCAATAATTAAAAATAGCCCTGTTCTAAGCAAAACTACTTTAAAAGCAATGAGTGAGAAAGTTGGAAAAAAGAAACAAAACAACAAGCAAGTGCAGCAAATTCTCCTCTTAGCCATCCCGTCAGCTGGAAACTGGCAACTACAGTAAGTACAACAAGAGGTGACAAGTAGTGGAAGAGACAAGCTACCTCTGGCAGCTATTAAAAGCATGTTAAGAGGTCAGAATCAGCTAATACATAAACCTTTAAAATATCATTCAGGAAGGTAACTGGAAGCTATGAAGACAGACAAGAGAGTAAGCCATAAAGATCTGTCATATTACAAGAAATCAATGTACAATTTTGTCTAAAGCCAACAATATAGTAAGACATACTGAACCTCAGAACTACAGATAGTTTTTCAAAATTTTATTAGGCTAGCTTAAGCTGTTGTTCTTATTCACTGTACTGGGTTAGGTAGCTTGCTTCCTAGGTGCTTCAAGTATTGGACTGGATACTTCATTTCAGAGCAGTTTACACACTTCATTCAAGTCTTGGATTTTACAAGGAAATTTAAAGCTTTCACTAGCCAGAGCTACATTTCATACTGTATGTTAACATTACTTTCCATTGTATTCTCTTTTATCCATATAACAGTTTATCTTTGCACAATCTCTGTCCTTTGGACAGTCAATTTATTTTTTTTTTAACAGCTGAACATCCAGTGTGTATACTAGGACTGGGTTGAGAGATAATTACAAGTGGAAGGCAAGGAGAAGAGAAACAATTACTCATCAGTCATATCAGTGTTAGGAATGAACAAGCCATAATGGTAGCCAGGAAGGTAACTGTGAATAGTTTCAATTTGCTAGAAAATTACTTTTTAAAATATATTTTAAATTATTCTCTAAATACTCTCTAAGGTTCAAGAAGGGTAGTTAGAGATATTTCATGCAAAACTGAAGCAATGCATAGAGAAAATCACACTAACATACGTCACCTTCTTCTCTTCATTTTAACAGTATTTTTTTCCTCAAGATTAACATTTTAATAGCACATGTTTTTCAGAGGGAGCAGCATCCTCACATCTCTGTTTAGTGTTACACAAACTTACACTACTGTTCACATTATGTCAATAAGGTGAGTCCTCATTAATCTTCATGGTAGTTTGCCTCATTTTTGGGGAGGGAGACAGAGGGGAAAATTACACCCCAATCTTATCCTTTGGGAGCATTTAGCACCAATTTTCCCTTTCTCCTAATATTAAGCCACAACTGTCTTCGCTACCAGACAAGTGGCCATGTACTTGCAAACACATTTAAAAACTGAGACTGCGTAGGGAGGTGGGGAAGTCTGCTGGAGAACTCTCTGTTCAAGAACATGCCACCTCCTACTCACATTTTCTACATCATTCATCATGCCCAGCTCTAAGCTCTTTGCTGGTTTGCAAAAATGAAGCTGTTCTCATCATTAATAATTTTCCTAGGTATTTTCATCTGCAGATCTCTACGTCTGTGACATTCAGTCAGGGAACTTCCCTGTCAATCCCATGCTGTTAATCTGGATAACTATCATTCAGCATCTACTAAACTGGTGACAGCAACTCAGCTTCTACAGCTACTGAGAGTCACACTAACAGCATATCATGGAGGAAGTGCTTAGGCCAAATTCAGCTCTGGCCTCATTTTATCTCACCAGGGATCCTAATACATGGAGTCTTATCTCTGGCAGACCAAGAAAGCACAGCAGACAGGCACCGAGAGAGGTCTTTGGGTACTCAAAATTCCAGAGAATTCCACACATGTCAGAGCAGAAGACCTTCAAAGCATAAAAGGTGCAAAACATTTGTGACTTGCAGGAGGCCAGTTCAGAATTCTTAGCCTCTAGGCACTGCCTTATCATTACTAGGATATTCTCAGGCTTTAACTCTTTCTGCTTGTTTGTTTGTGTGCAGGCAAATTAAGTCATACCTCGCCTTCAAGTCCAATCTAGACCAGATGTTCAGCTAATGCTCATTGACACAGCAAGCACAACTCATGTGTCCTGAACAGTTTTTATCTGCACTCTTCTGTACAAGCGTAAAGATGTTGGCAGGTTAGCAATAAATAAAATAAAAATTACCATTTCCCTAGTTTTATTAATTTGTATTCATCTACTAAAAGCATATATAATCAATTACAACATTTTTTTCTTGAAAGAACTAAACCACATCATCACATTTTTTTCTCCTGTTTTTCTTGTATTTTTTTATATATCTACAGGACCATTTTTAATGGCCTAAGGAAGAGCCTAAGAAATTATTTGATACTGGAAAATCCCAACACATAACACCTAGGAAGCAGTGCTTCAGTTAGGTCTATCTAAAAGTCAAAAGATACTTGTGAACATCAAAATTCGTAGTTAACAATGAATGGTGTATTATGTCTTTTATTTTCCCTTCTAAATTACTTAGAAAAAATTGAAGACAGTTGTGGCCTTGTCCACGAATGAAGAACTCCTAGCTGCCTAAAATTAGTAGCTTCTTGATTTTAAAAAATGCTAAACAATTACAATTACTCACAGCAAGTCTAGTCTTTGAAAGATTTATAATGTAGAAACACTGATGGTAAAATCATATGAATAGACATGAAACATACAGCACTGAAAGGTAACCTCTTACTTACAGAAAAAGAAGAAAATCAAATTTAATCAGACAAGAATTCAGTATTTCTAAACGTATAATGAAAGCCAAAACTAACAACATAGAAAATGGAAAATCTGGATACATTTCAAAGAGAGATTTGGCATGTCTTGGGAGGTTCTGTTCAGCATGACTGAAGATTTATTGCAGAGATATCTACTATTAAGTTTGCAAGTGAACAATGCAATTTTTAATGCATCTTAACATAAAAGAATAAGACACAACACACACAAAATTATTAATGCATGGTTTCAAACTTTGTGTTAGTTTAACACAATTGCATTGAGAACATTCAATTTACCAGCATAAAACTAGATAACGCAGAAGTAAATCAAAGCTGTATTCAACCACAGTTTAACAGGGTCAATGATTTGCTTTTAAACATAAAATGGACACTTTAATTAACGTACAATTACTTTGTGGTCTAACTTTAGAGCCTTTCCTTCAATTGAAGATGCAAAAAAGCGTGCCTGTTTCTTGCGAGAAGTAACCGTTACTTCTTGCATATATTTCAGATTTTTCTTTCTTTGAAAGACGTTCTAAGCAATTAATTCTTATCAGTTTTATTTTTAATTTTACAGATAACTAGCTGATGAGTAACTAACATAAGGAGATTACAATAATCTTACTACTGAGTCAAGAGCAAACCTTGAAACGACTTTGAATCAGCAGTTTGCCTCTGTTTCTGTTGATTTACTTGTAGTATATACTAGTAATTCATAGAAAAGTTAATAACTATTAATCACTGGCTAACCTTTATGACTATAAAATTAAAATTAAGTACAACTATATTGTTTAACTTAATGTTTTCTTACTACTTAACTGTGGGAAGTATTTGGAGATTGGCCACAAAATCATAAACAAAACCAGTGTTGTGCCATACCTTGGCTAGTGCCAAAGTCCAGGTCCAGCAGCACGCGTGACCAGGCTTTTCAAAACACTATGTACTCAATAGCTTCCTGCTGCACATTTTTCAGAGTTGGAGATTAAAACAGGAAACAAAACAAAACCAAACCTCCTAATTACTGGTCAGTTCGAAGTATTTGAGATGTGAGCTAGTGGATGCCTTGCACTTCTGAACATCTTAGTCTATTTGGAGCTCAAAATACACTGGTGAAAAAACTGTGAGAATAATCAGAAGAGCTGACTGAGCACTTTCTATATAAATCTATCAAGTCAGGTTTTCAGATAAGCAAGAAACAGAAATCAATAACAAACGAGACCTAGAATTTTTTCTTAGAATTTTCTTTGACAGACTTTTTCACATTCTGTATACCCTCAAGCTCACATATTTCAGGTGTGCAAGGAATGCAAAATCAGAGCTCTGTTACAATCTTCCCAATTTATCCTCCCACACAATCAACCTATCGAAACTCTTAATATTCCACACTGCCATCATCACGCCTAAACCCTCTCCCATCCCAGTGTTTTCCATTTCATCAATTGCAATACTTTTTCTGAAAGTGAGCACAAAGTTTGAAATTAATACAATTTCCAAAGAAATACAGATAAACCTGAAAGGGCAGTTTCCTTTTTCTATTTGTAAATTGTGTTCACTACGTTGCAGAACCTTCTTCTGACTTTAAGCCTTCAGTTCAAATTGTGTGGACTCAGCTTTACACTTATTTACAGAAATATGTGCTGTATTTGTATCTTCATTTGGCTCCATTATCAGTTTAATTTATTTTCATAATCCTTTGCAAAAGCTACTATTTAGCCATGACAATTTAGAAATTCTGTTCGACAGTTCCTTCCTGTTTGATATACACATGGCACAAAAGCAGAAAATACTTGGTCATTTTTTAACTCCCCTTAAAAATGTGATGACATCTCAACTGTGTATTCTTGTATATTCTCCACTACCCACTGCCACCTACTGCAGAATTAGGAGCAATGCAAATAGACCTACTTTTGAGAAACAAGTTGAATTGTAAATATAAACTTAAACACTTAGTGTATAATCTATGCAGATCTATGCAGTGATATATATGCATTATGGACTATTTTAGACCTGAACCGAGTAGAATGGTTAGAATAACAAATGGTTAAGTAGTGCTAGATTAAATAGAAAAGCTAAATTGTTTCTCTGAGCAGGTGTCACTTTTCCATACATAATTAGTGGTACTGGTTCTAAAACATTTGTATAAATTATTGGGGATTTTTTAATGTTTATTTTTCAATTTAAAAATCCTTTGAAGTAGTCACCCTTTCCATGTTTCTTTAGGGTTTTAATGCATTTGATCTCTAAAGTGTAATTGAAAATGTGAAACTACCCCAGCTGAAACAGAGGGCTTGTGCAACTGCTTCAGTCCTATCTTTTCATCAGTTGAATTACTTCCTATGATTTAATGTCAAATGCCATAAGTTATGTAAGCATACATATGATTTTAGATCTATGTTTGTATCAAAGAAATAAAAATCAAATTTGCTGAGAGTTAAACAGACAGCAATTTAAAATGCATTTTTAGTTTGTCAAGACTCCAACTATAAGCTTTTTGAACCATAGCAATGAATTCAGCATATTTATCTATGGTAATAATGCAAGCTTATTTTCCTTCTAAAAAATTTTGGGGAATAAATTATTTTAAATTTAAATTTAGTGGCAAAATGGATCTCTTTATCCTCAAATGTACACTTTGTCTTACAGCCTGTATTTTTTTACTCTTCAAAAGTATGAAAAAATGATTTCTAAGAGAGTATTTTTCTATAGGAAGTGTATTCTTACAGGTACAAAGACACAAAGATTACTTCTCCATTTCTGGGTTTCACGTTGGAATACATATCACTTTTGACTTTCTATAAGTGCTTTTTGTTTTTAAGTGCTTCTCCAGCATAAAAATTTTAAAGGAGATTTTATCTTGCACATTTAAGAAAATGATATGTCTTACTGCTCAGACATAACACTAGTATAGCAATTGTCAATCACATGAAGAATATCTGCATTAAAGCTGCCACTTCTGTTTGATGCCTGCATGATTACATCACCAGTACCTTGGGAAGAAATAGTTGTAGACCAAAGCCTCTCAACTACAAATTGTTTCTAAAAAAATCCTTTAATATATAAGACAAACTATTTGTTTGCTAACAGAACCTAATAGCCTTTAAACAACGATTGAAGGAATGAAAAAAGATATGTTATAAGCCCCCTTTTCCCCTTTTGGAGTGTTCATAATTTCATGCTTGTTCTTGCTATAGGTTAAAAAGTAAATCATAAAAATATTTCTTAAAGATTTTAAAATCAAATTCTATTTATTCCAGTTGCAGTTTCCTCTCAGTTTGAGATTTTTGTTTGCACAGAAGTAAAAGAAAAGGAATTGTTTGTATGGTATTATGAGATTTCAGTCTTAAATATCAGAGATCTTGGTACCTTGCAGGTACACACATTGGAGTAAAGAAGTTGTTCTGAACATAACTTTTTCTTTTATTCAACAAATCAGAACTAATAAACACTGTTTAATAGATTTGAGCAATGTTAAGACTACACTAACTTGAAAGAAGCAAGAACATGTACACTAAATCTTAATCCCATTGGGCTCAATGAAAACTTTCCTCTTAACATCAAAGAAATCAGGATTTGGCCTTTATGTCAACATTAACCCCTTGTACCTCAGCTTTCCCACTGGACTTTGCATAAAGCAGTGTATCTGCTGAATGCATGTGGTTACACTATACATTTTTATGCTTAACAAATTAGAAAATTGCAAGGATCTTACAGGAAAGCTTTGATTGTTGTGTTTTTACTGTTTATTTTTTACAACAAATTTATTGTAGTTTTCACAACACTTCATGTGAAGCAAAATATGAACATAACACCAAGTCTAAATTCACAGAAATACATGACCACTGCACTCAGCTTCACACATTTGCCAGCAGGAGAAGTGACAGCTCACTGTGGCATCCATTTCTCCCCAATTTGGCTACTTAGTTTATTCATTTTTTTTAAAAACAAATTTTGTTTGGGGAGAGATTCCTACACTGCCTCAAAACTGAATGAGTTTTTCTGAGTTTTTCTTTTAAATAAAATTTGAATCTGTGTTTTACTGATTTTTAATCATCTATGGATAGAAGTATTAAAAAAATTCTCCCTACATACTAGTTTAATTTAGATTTAGATGAAATAAATTTTGGATTTGCAGTAAAAACAAGTCTGAAAAAGTGTTTATAACTGTCACAGAGTTGTTTGAGGATCAAGGCAATTACAGTATACAGGATAACAAAATATAATATACGGGCATCCTATGTCTGTTCAGCTAATCTTCATGTTCAAACACAGTCTGACTTTAAAAAAAAGGTGACTCTTAATAGATATAAACCACCTGATGAAGAACTGAAGGTATATAACCATGTAAATCATATTCCATGCAAAATAACCTTTAAAATGTGAAGAGTCTCAAATATTCATGGATTATGCTCATAGAAGACTTTAAAATCAAGGTGCAGAAATAAAATCTGTTGTAAAACAAGCCAATATATAGTGTCACCTATAATATAGTTATTACTAAGCAACAAAAGAGTTTCACTGCATTTTTTTCTTTGATTCATTTCCAAAAGTTTTGGCATTTCAACTGAATTTATTTCCCTACCATTTTGAGGACTTAATTTTGTGCAAGATTCTTACAGATCTGGGAATTTACAGCTGTACATGGTCAAGGTGTCCCCAGTCACCCATGAGTGCTACAACACTCTTCTTCTGGAAGCCTCTATTTCAATTCACATAACAGAAGTTGTCCTTCCAGCTTATCCTCTAACATGGAGTTTCTAGGAAAGGGAATGCATGCCATAGTTAATGCCTTACTTCTCTCCTATTCTTGTTTTGAGTGCTTTCCTACCACATTCAAACAAAAAGCTGCTCTGCACTGCAGAGATAGATACCATCTTGCATCTCATTGAATGAGAAACTGAGAAGCTGAGTTCAGGTGGACTTGTTTGGCAAATGTATTTTGTGATTGGGTTCTCTTCGGTTCCTGTAAAGCTCCAGAAAGACAAACAATTGTTTTTATCAAAAAGTTGTGGGTTGTTGGCTTTTTTTGTTTTCTTTTAAAGAACAAAACATTTTATTGAACAGTTATACTTTAAAAAATATGCATAAAATATGTGTAGAAAGTTTTCTATGTGGTAACTTTATAAGGAAATAATATCCATCTTTGCCTTAATCAGTAAAGAGAAAATTGTTACGCATAAGTTGCTAGTGAAGTGTGTAGTTGAATTTCAGATACAGACTAGAGAAAAGACTAGAAAAGGGCAATTAATATGAGCATGAAAGGTAGGTAAGACACACTGAAAACTATAAACTACAAAGCAAATCACAAACCCCCTAAAAATCAGATCTGAGTTTGACTTCCATCTTAGTCTCTGACATGCTGCTGTGGATCTGAGCTGAATATTTTTTTAGAATTAATGTAATTATCTACAAAAATACTTCATATTACATCCTGGAGTTCTGCTTATGTTCAAGACAAATTTACTCCATGATGCATGTTAATAACACAGTTGACTTTTTCCCTTGTGCAATACTTGAGTTTATCAGATCAAATCAAAACCATTGACTACGGAAATACTGAAAGATGCATTTCAAGATAACCTAGCAACAATTTATTCCCACTAACATCTCTCAGCAAGTAAACATTAAGTTGAATGTAGCTGTTTGGCAAAAAAGATCAGAGACATTAAAAAGGCAGAAGTATATAGCTGAGAAAAATCAGAAAATTTCTATAAACTCTTGAACTGCTTTTCATTCTCCAAGGAGCAGAAATACACATGCACAGAAGCTCATTTTTTACTCCCAGGTCTCCTGCCTCTCCTACAGTCCACAGCTAAAATCTATAAGACTTGTATAATATGTGTATGGTTGCAACTTACCGAAGCAATTGCATTGCATTAGAAACCTTATACAATTTCTACTAAAACACATAGTCACACAGTCCAGCAAAAAACATGGATCTCATCAGCAAAAATACAGTGCACTTAGCTAGCCAATTGCTCTTTTTCTAGACACAGATTCAAGCAAACTTGCTTGATTTCACATTGTTAGTCTTAATTACAACCTGAAATGCAAGGCACTATTTCAGGGAGAAACGGGCAGGAGGTGTCATGGATGTGGAGAGAAAAGGCCTAGTGCATTCAACATTTGGATTGATTTATAGTGCAAAGGTACAAATCTCTTGGTACCTTTGCAAAGGATTTCTTGCCACTTTCAACCTTGTAGCATGTATATCAGGAGACTCTGAGAAGCCAGGCAGCAGGATGAGGTTCTGGGGTAATTACAGGTCAGGAATCAGTGGCAGCTTTAACAGCTGGCTGTTGATTAAAGACGGAACTCAAGCCCTGTCCAGAGGGCCTGAAAAAGAACTATACAAGACTTCATACAGTGCTTGAGCCCTGAACAATATAACTACACATTTGTAAAGCCTGACACTACAGTAGCACTCTCTTTTGCAGGGCAAACAAAAACAAAAACAAAAATTCCTTGTACTTCTCTCACTGACAATTAATTTAAGGCCTGAACTTGATCACGGCAACCAAATTCTTTTTTAATTAGTGAACACAAAACAAATATTGTTTTCTAACACAAAATGTTTCATCAAATTAGTAATTTGAGATGTCTGCAAAAATATTACAACAGAGAAATAAGTTTACTTTCTTTTCCTTTTTGCTGTTAAGGTTATATCATTCACTTATCTTGGTATCTACATATGTTAACCTAGCACTCTATTTTCTAATCTGTTCATCTAGGTGTCACTTCTTCTTTTAAATATATATTCAAGTTCCTCAGTAAAGAAGGAGAAGAAGAAAGATTGTAAACAAACACATCAAAAGTTATGGAAGTGGAGCTGGAAGTAATAAATGAAAGCAGAGTATGGGGTGCTGTACATGCTGGTACCATGACAAGCAACTAGGAGCCTTTACAAACAATAATTCACAAGGGGCAATAATTCACTAATGGTAACACAGCAAATCAACAGAAGAGCCAGAAGTAAGATTTCCAGTCTATTGCCTTTTCCATGTGGTCATTGTGCTTCTTTACAGATCTGCCCACAAGTAACAATGGCATTGCAAATGTATATGAAATTATGCCTTTGCAATGGATTACATGTAGGAATGGTTTCCATCTACAAATCAAAGCTAAGTCCCTTTGATACAACAACTTTTAGAAAGGGCCTTTCCAATAAGATTTTATTTTCTATTAATCTAGTATAAGAACCAACCACAAATATAAGTACCAGTATGTACTGAAACATATCCTAGAGACTGATTTTGGAATGCATATAGGAAACATTTTAATTTGCATGCTCTTTTGTAAAAGATTTAGGAATCAACCGTTGACAGTAACAGCAAGGTATGGAGGCACTTTACTGGTCCAGGGATAAAACCATGCATTTGTAAATGATGGACACAAGAACATTCTGCTGAAAACTATATATATTAAAGTTTTATGTCCATAGAGCCTGAGAAAGAGAGATAAAACACTGCATTAATGTTATAGATTAACTTGACAAGACAGCTGATCCCATCGTGCTCACATTAAGTGAATATGAGGTTCACCGAGTGTTTACACAGAGAAGGAATTATTTTCTGTAGAGAGTGCTCAGATAAATTCTGGTCAAAGTATTATTAGCCTTGCATATGAAAGCAATCTCTTAAAATGATATAAAAGTTGTATTTTCAATTGTCTTTGCTATTTCTGACATTGATCTTATTAACTTGTGTTTCAAGCCTACTCTTAGAGGCATTTTTATGATACTCAGTACAAATAGTATTTTTTTATATTTTGTGTATTTTACCAAAATGAGAAAATAACATAAAAATCATGAGAAAAATTAGGTAAGTAAATTGAGTATAAAATTTTCAAATAAGTCAAATAGTAAAGAAAATTCTGAGACAACTATTTTTTAACAAGTTCCTTTTGGGATTAGATGAGATCACTAGTAAGGCTACTTATCAGGAGTGGTTTTACATGATAGTTATTTGTTAACTCTTGAACTTACTCATTTATGCACTTTCAGGCCACAATGGTATGAATTATTTCCCTTTGAATTATTGTCATCCCCTTTGGATATTGAGAATTCATCCAATCACGATTCTTGTACTTAATTTTTCCAGTGTACACAATCCAGTAAGATTACACATGATTGTGGAGTTACGAATGAGCTATTGTTGTAGTCACAAATCTATTCTTTATTAATCTTTTTGACATTTTGGTAACACAACATGGAAAGTCATTATCACATAAACTTAGAAACAACAATATTAAAAAAGAAAATAATTGTGCAATTCTTCCTAAATTTGTCTTCCCATTATTTTAGTGAGAAGCTAGCACAAAATGCATCAGACCTAGAAAGTAAAACTGTATAGGACAATAGGTATGGAGTTAATGGGCTGGACATTCAGAAATCCCTTTCAGAATCTGGTCTTTCCATGAAATGCTCAGTGAAATTTAGGCACACAGAGATAAAATATAGAAAGAGCGATTGGAGTTATCCAATAGGAAAATAAACGCATGGAAATTTTTTCTCAACTTTCCGAGCTTTCTAAGACTTCAACATCACACTAAGAGACTGATGCATATTCAAGAAAACACTGGAATTTAGATTACTCCCCTAGGTAAAGAGAGAGTTGGGTAAGTTTCCTACAGAATTGCTCTGTTGTTGTGTTTGGGGCTTTTTTTCTACATTTAGTAACTATTCAATGTAAATTACAGAAGCAATTTACAGGCAGAGGACTGGAATCCCAGGCTCGATTCTCTTGGTAATTGCATTAATCCTTGACCCTTCTGGTCCTCTATCTCTTTTCCACTGAATTTGGAGTTAATTCCTGCAAAATGATTCATGTTCAAAAGGAAAGGAAAATGTTGCCATCCCTAAAATGCCTGAGCATAAGAAGTAGAGATGAAGGCTCAAAGAGCTTCTTGAAAAGAGAAGTGACTGTAGGTTACCCACTTTCTAAGCAAGTATTCTAAACATTACATACTGGTGTAAAAAGGAGGATAACATCAACATCACTGGATTCACTTTAAAAGGAAAGAGCAAGATCAGATCAATTTACTGAAAGAATGCCTGGAGTCACCCATTTTCACCAGAGATGAAGTCTATGAATTCCAAGGGAACTAACATTGGCTATAAGCCTGACACAGGGCCTGAAAAAGTACATTTTATTTGATATTCCACATTTAGATTCAATAGTTTTAATTTATAGCATTAGTTGTTCCTTAATTCACAAGATATAATTTATAATATTAGTTGTGTCTTTATTCATGCATTTCAATCATGATATGCCAGCCTTTCTCACTCAGTGTGGGAATACAGGCTGTCTGCTATTCTCAAGACATGTTCGTGACTTTGGTCAGAGTATTTTGTTTCCTTTAAGATGCCAACATCACTCAGTCATTAAATGAGTTAAAACAAAACGTTCCATGGCTTTTGCTACTAATACTAAAATCATGGCTTTTGTAATTAAAATATAAAAGGCATTGCATAAGTGGGGAAATTTGCTGCTGCTGTGAGAGTCTACTGATTCTAGTGGAGCTATGGCTCAAGACATCAGCAAAATAATTTGTCCAAAATCTTTGTCTTAACTGAATTATGTTTCATTAAACACAAAATCCCTTTCAACCTCTGAGGTCACTCCAGTAGAGAATTGATGATGGTCTCTGCTTAATAATAGAATATTGTCTGACACAAAGCAATATCAAATCATTGTATGTCTCTGTTAACTAATGAGATAGAGCAGATACATTTACTCCTCTCTCTTGATTTTAGTCAGATGTTGGAATGAATTTTTAAAGCAACTGCTAAAGTAAATAAAAATGAAGCTTTGACTGATAAGAACATCACTGCAGGAATCCGTTAGGAACATCAGAACCAGACTGGATGGAGCATCACTTACAGTTCTGACCCATATTTGGTATAATAGCTAATCCTTTCCCTTTAAAAAATTAAGCTCTTACACATCTACCATGAATTTAATGGAGAAAGGAAAGGAGCTGGGTACTATGCAAGCAAAAAACCTTGTGAAATAGAGATCTTCATATAGAAATACTCATCAGTACTGGCAGGGGCTAATTTAGTATGTTTAGTGATTAATTTTTCTAATTGTAGATTATTTCAATTATGTCAAGATAAAGAAGTGCTAGAACACTATGGCATGTGCCATTGCTGCTGTGTTACTTCTGCAATTCACTGGAATTAACTTGTGGCTTATCTTTTGTATAACACCAGCATTTCTTCTTTCTTAGCAAAAATGAATCCCCTGCACAGTAGCACATACTCTCTTATTATGATCTTTTCATTATTTTTTAACTGTGGGGATTATCTCACTATTAAGATTTCTATGCTCTGCACCTTGCTCTATTTATATACAGCAGAAGTTAATAGAAGTAATTCAATACAAAGTTTTGAAGGCTTAAAAAAATGCCATAGGAAAGTAATATTTTAAGAAAAAGTAACAGTGGAGACAGTTTTCCTCCCAGAAACATCTGATAGAAAACGTGTTTATCAGCCCTAGTGTGTATTTATAAGCTAAAATAATTAAAATACAATATCAATTAGAGAAACAGATGTAGATGTGGGAAAGGACTGTAACACATGTTCAGAATCATGTGAGCATGTTCCCATTTGTGAAAGAAACTCCGTCAACATTTTTTTAAATGTAAAGCCAGTATTCCAACCACAATTATTAAATGTGGCTACAGTCAGAAAAAGTTACTAGGCAAAAGTCATATTCACCAGATCTGTTCTCCATATGTAGTCTGTCCAAATGTACTCACTTAAGTGATAAAAATAAATTGTCACTGTTTTTCACTCCTGTTAGCTCTGTACAGTCAAATACAGCTAAGAGGAAGTGAGCTGTATTCTATTTTAACTCCTGCACCACCAACAGATGATCTAGTTGTTGAATCTGTATTATTGATGCAACCATATAAGCCAGAAAGCACACAGCTTGACTGTGCAGGAAGACATGATGCAAAGGATGTGGTTTAATTAGGCCATGGCTTTATTAACTCATCTGGCAACGTTTCCCAGCAATATGTCATACTGAGCAGGTCGTCATTCTTTCATTGATTGTTTCAATCTATTTTGAAGTTTGCTGTCAACTTTCCTTCCTTTCAGACTAATTCCAGCTGTTGCTGGGGCCTCATTGTCCTCTCCTCATATGTACCTCAGGTTCTACCTGATAAGCTGCCACATTTTGAATCTGACCTCCTGGTATAGCCAGCTGTGGCCTTTATAAAGGCAGACAGAGCTTCCAAACCATCCATCCTGCTCAATGTATGTCAAGGAGTCAGGTTTTTTTCCCCTAAGGGGACCTCATGGAAGGCAGCAAATAATGTATTATATACAATAGGTCATGAAAGGCCTAAGAGGCAGCTCTGTGTTGACCTGAAGATAAAGGTCACTGTTGAGCAGCAAGAAGGCTCATAATGGTAAAGAGCTAACTGTGTTTCTTCAGGCCTAGCATTCAATAGTTCAACATCTTTTCTCTAAGTAGAGTCCCTTACTTAGTGATTCATTATCTCAAAGAAGAAGAGAGCAGTAGAGGAACCAAATATGGTTTCCCACTCTTGGTATGATCAAAGCTTTGTTACCCATAGATTTTAAAGAACACTTTCAGATTTCCATTTGCAAATGGGCACTAGAAAATAGCTTAGTTAATTCTCTTAGTGTAAGATCTTGCTCCTAGTGTCTCATGACTGACTTTCCAGCCTCTCTCCTAGCCCTTGCCTTAATTTTCCTGAAATAAATGATTGTACATCCCCTTCTTAAACTAGGTATGTAAAATGTTACATGAAAATAAAAATCCTAGAATCACAGAATGGTTGAGGTTGGAAGGAAATCCTGGAGATCATTGTGCCCAAACCCCCTACTCATGCAGGCCCACCTACAGCAAGCTGCCCAGGACTGTGTCCAGATGGTTTTCCAATATCTCCAAGGATGGAGACTTCATAATCTCTATTGGCAGCTTGTTCTAGTGCTCAGTCACTTTCACAGTGAAGAAGTGTTTCCTGATGTTCAAATAGAACCTCCTGTGTTTCAGTTTGTGCCCACTGCCTCTTGCTCTGTCACTGGGCACCACTACTCTGTCTTTACATCCTCCCTTCAGATATTTATACACATTGATCAGATTCCCCCAAGCCTTCTATTCTCTAGGCTAAACTGTCCCAGCTCTCTCAGCCTCTCCTCACACAAGAGATGCTCCAGTCCCTTTATCATCTTTGTGTCTGTTCATTGGACTCTTGTCTGGTATGTCCATGTCTGTCTT
Source organism: Bucco capensis (assembly GCA_013396975.1). Lineage (NCBI taxonomy): Eukaryota > Metazoa > Chordata > Aves > Piciformes > Bucconidae > Bucco > Bucco capensis. The sequence continues at coordinate 54,384 of VWZO01012344.1, forward strand.
GTATTTGAAAGCCCAGAACTAGACACAAAAGCATTTTTACATTAGGTCAGGTTAAAAAAAGAGGAGCATTTTAAACTACATTGAACATTAGCATAATTCTGGATGTAAGCAAAGATTGATTTTTTTTCTAACAAATCATTAGGGATGGAGATTCCACAAGTGCCCCCACCCCTAACTGCATGAGAACAGCAGTACTCCCAGTAGCTAGGACTACTATAAAGAATGGGGAAATAGTACTGGATGGTTCATCTTGAGAATCCTTAGCTATAACTAGTAGCTGGCTGGAAGTAATCTGACTGATCGAGCAAATAAAATTCACACAGAAAATCGGAAATCAGACTCAGACCTTTCTACACCCAGCTCTATGTCTCAGTCTTAAAGCCTCATCTACTATGCTTGGGAACAATTTTTTGGTTCCTTTCTATTGACTGTTTGCATATAGATATTATGTATTTCATTTTTTCATATATCTAAGAAAATAGTGTAAGCACTAGTTTGATATTTGAAACCAGTATCTAGAAGCCAGCTTCATCTGCAGCACTGCTGTTTCCCTCATGACATACATAAAAACCATGGTAGCTACAATATACTTCCACATGCTAAGATGGTTTGTGTTTAACTTGCTGTATTTTCAATGAGGTACATTTAAAAGAAGAGGATGCCTGGCACCACATGCATAACTTTGATGAATAGACAAAACATTCTCATCTAAAATATGCTCACTTTATTAAAAAGAGTAATCTAATCTTAGCCTTTATTCTGTTAAATCAGTCATGTGTGACCCATTACTAACCCAGTAACATGGAATGTAACTCAAGAGCCAAAGAATTATTCCCACCATATTGCTTATCAGAGAACTGGAAAATAGGTATATACTGTATTTTCTTTTTAATCATTCTTGTTGGTGATTTATTTGTGCATCTCTCTCAGCCTCTTTCCTCATCTGTTAATTCTAATTATCTTCCTTCCATGTTTGCATCATTCACATGCCCTATTTGTGTACATATATACAAAAATAGTGTGCCATCAAAGAAATAAAACTATTTAGTGACTATCCAAGCAAAGGTATGATACTGGAGGAAAAACTTGCACTGTTTTCAAGAACAACACTGAGCATCAAACACACTTTTGTTTTTCCTGTTCTAGTCAGTCAGTTATCCTGAATTACTGGACAATTTGCCTGAGGCCCACTGAAGTTCCTAGGAAAATAGAGAGCTTGCAATATGGAGATTTACAAGAAAAAAACTCCTAAAGACAGCACTTGCACTGATTTATTTACTGTTTAGAAAGTGCTTTGAGATAAACTTAGAAAAGATGTGTAGGCAAAGGTTATTAGAGTTAGAACAGGGAACTGTATAGTCTGAATCTCACGAAATCATAGAATTTGCAAAAAGGCAAATGAATACTATGAGACAAATAGATCAAACTAGCATTTTAGAATGTGCTTTTCAGTCTGTAGAAGTGATATTATAAAAGACAACTAGGACTAAACTGTGTGAAAATAAAAGTTGCTGTTGGTTTCATTTCAAAACATAATTAGGACCTTTACCATTGCTTCCTCCACTTCATCCCTGTCCCAAAGAAGAAATTTAATTTGAAATTTCAGTTGCTTCAGGCAAGATCTTAGAAATTGCTTTTGAGCAGAAATACCTATGAATCTTCACATGCCATAAAAGTTAGGTCAAACTAATTTATGAGTTTCTGATTAAGAGATACCATGGATCCTCACTTTAGTTGGAGATAAAAATACATATATAACCTATGAAATGTGCTCATTTTATTACTAAACATCCAATTTATATGAAGAAAAAAGACAACAAAAATCATTTTACTAAATTATAATTGTGACTGGACAATATTTGCAGATCAAACTGAAATGTTTCTCCCCAAATAGGATTGTTTTCAAATACTAGAGAAAGGCTATTGCAGCCTGGTAAAGCTTAAACTATGCAAGAATCTAAAAGAGTATTCATGCACATATCTAAGAATGTCACTCCACAGCACAAGTAAAATAAACAGGATGAACAGGTTTCCAGGGTTCTTAGAAAGCATAAAAAGAGATGCATTACATATTGTAGTGTAATCTTTATAGCTGTTCTAATCATTAGAGCTGTAAGAGACTCTGCTATTTATTCAAAACAACTTAAAGCAACTCTAAAGGTCCCAGTGTGATGTTTTCACTTCTAATTTTCATAAAATGTTGAGTGGAATCAAACTAGTTAGTTATCAGTCTTAACGTTGGCATAATGTGACTGGAAACGTACTATTTGTAATTACTTGAAAGGAAACAAATTACCTTTAAGAGGAAAACCATAGGTAGAAATTGCAGAAATTAGATGTGTTAGGCTGCTCTTAAAGGAAAAAAAAAAAAAGAAAAAAGAAAAAAGAGTAGCTGTTATTTAACTTGCATTCTATAAGAATATGTATGAAAATCAAGGGCAAGTATGTACTAGCAGGAGCATGGACTTGATCAGTGAGCAGACATTTTTAATCTGTTAATTCTATGAAATACACTAACAGCACACAACACACTGGAGGGAAGGGATGCTGTGCAGAGGGACCTTGACAGGCTACGAGAGGTGGGCCCATGAGAACCTCATGAAATTCAACAAGGCAAGTTCTAGTGGATGAAAAACGGAATATGAGTCAGCAATGTGCACTCGCAGCCCAGAAACCCAACCAATGCATCAAAAGCATTGTCTAGCAGGTCAAAGGAGGTGATTCTGCTCTTCCACTCTGGTGCTGTAAGACCCCACCTGGAGTTGGGGCTCCCAGCATAAGAAAGACATGGAGCTGTTGGAGCAGGTCCAGAGGAAGGTTATGAAGATGATCAGGAATCTGGAACACCTCTCTTTGAGAACAGGTTGAGAGAGTTGGGGTTATTTGGCCTGAAGAAAAGAAGGCTCTGTAGAGACCTTATTGTGACCTTTGAAGGTGCTGAGACACTGTAACAGGTTGTCCAGAAAGGTTGCTGATGCCCCATCCCTGGAAGTGTTCAAGGCCACGTTGGATGAGGCTTTGAGCAACTTGATCTAGTGGAAAGTGTCCCTGCTCATGGCAGGGGGTTTAGAATTAGATGATCTTTGAGGTCCCTTCCAACACAAACCATTCTATGACTATACTATCTACCTAGCTATCTTAAGCTGAGCATCTCAAAGAAGTATGTCTCCTGAAGTAGAATCATTCCAGGTAAGTCAGTGCTGTTACTGTGTTTTATATCAACAGACAACATAAACAAGGAATCACTTAAAGTAAATTTCAGTCAGTTACTGTATATCTCTAGATTCCAAAGGTAAAAAGCATCACTGACATCTTTATAAATTAACATCAGAATTTTCCCCAGATGTGGAATTAAAACAAATAATTTTTTAAAATCCAAGGAAGCAGTGAGCTTACTAGCTCCTCTGATTGCCTGTTTCAGTGAACTACCTTCAACATTAAAATACTGGGATCTATATCCACGTGAAAATATCAGGACTTCAACCAGCAGAGAGACAGAAGAGATGAAATCCAATCTAATAATCCTGACCTAAGACAGTGAGCTGCTTTTCTTTAATACCTGCTCCTCGTTTCCAAGAAATATGTCACTAAGAGTGGGAAAATTATGGCTGGGGGACAATTTCTTTATAAAGTATGGTGGCTGCAAGTGAAACAAAATGTTGAAGACAGTGTACAACAGTCACTGTACAAAGTTTTACTGGATGATAAAAGGGAGAGACTGTTACAACACACAGCAGCTGTCCTCTAGCCATCCCATCCCAGTCCAGTCATATGCTGCTGAACATACAGTGCTGCACAGTTAGTTTTCACAGTGTAGAATAGGATGGAAATGATGTCATATTACTTACCTCCCTGTGACAGATTGCTCACCATGACAGTATGCTTTTCACCACACATTTCATAATTTAAAAGCAAAATATGGTGCTCTGCTTTCACTAAACCAGAAACTATGACTCAAGGGGACTTGAACTGTGAAACCATCTCCTTTCCATCTCTCATACTTGGCTTATTAATTGGAAAACTAGGTCATTCCAAATCTAAGAAATGAATTAAAAGAATAACCATAGCAACATCATAACCCCAAGACACATAAGAACAACAATTTCTTTTTCCACCTAAAAATAAAACTGCCATGACTTTTATCTCTCTGAGGGACAAAAAGACAAAAATGTTTCATTACTCTTCCTTTCTTGGTACCTGAATTCTTGCAGTGTATGGGTTCTGACTTGAGACTTCCCAAAGGTGGCAGTCAGTGAAATCAAGTTTCACTGCCCTTGCAATCTTGAAAGCCAAAAGGCTAAGAAAGGATCATCACCTAATAGTATCGTGCTCTGAGAGAGGAAACCTGAAGTTAAATTGCCTTAACCCCTGGCCTGTGCCTAGAGTACAAGGAAATCCTCCTTATCAAGACGGAAAACGGTTTAGTTATGTGATAATAATGATCTGCCGATAATAATCATCTGCTCACAACAAAACTTACTTGCCTACACAATATGTTATTGAAGTGTTCTTATGATGGAGGAGAAATTCTCACCATTCATGTTAATTGCAAAGGTAAATCTATGCTACCAGGGCAAAACCCCTTTCAAACACAAATTCAAATCCTTTAAATGTCATATTCCCATTTCAATATTTGTACAACAATACATGAAACGTTCATATTTACAGATGGAATGAATGCTACTGATGAAAAAGAGAGACTAAAATGACCTTTTATCAATACTAAACTCCTCCATTAGATTTCTTGTCAGAAAATTGACTGCTGTTAGGTGATCTTATTTACCTGCATTGTCTATCTAGCCTGGGTACACCCACGGGTAATACCAAGCTACTCGATTTTTTTGCTTTCTAATGATAAGGAGGGTTCCTTTGTAATGACTAGATTGGCCCCACTTTAATCACTTCCTATTGTTTCTGTGTATGGGAAGATTTAACAGCTCATTGACTGTGTTGACTCATAATCTGCACAGGGGAAACAACGCTGTAGCTCATCAAATGTAATCAGCTACTAATTGAAAGGAAATGAAATTTTTAAATTGTATGGCACCTTCCAATGAGGCACTATAACAAAGGCTATTTATAGGTTCTGTGAGCTCTTTACAGTCTCCAAACTGTAGTAACCTCAAGGGTGGACTTCAGTAGTTATTTTGTAGCAAAGCACAGCACAAGTATTGAGGGGAAAAGCGTATAATTTTACTTTCCAAAGAGAAAAACCAGAGGAAACATAAGCATATCACAATGGATGTGACTGTCCTGAAATTCATCCAAAAGGAATAGGCCTGATAGTTCTTAATAATATAATGCCACTATAACTTTTGTTTCCATAAATTAATCCAATTTTCAAAACAATTTATTGAGCCATTAAAATCAACATTCATAATATCAAGAGACAAGATAGCTTCAGAAAACATCATCAGCTCTAATTCTCCATTTTTTTTTGCACATGTACTTAGAGCTGTTGCCATTCAATGGATTAATCTAATAAAATTATATTACATACCAATAGCTGAAGCAATGGATGTATCATAACCTAGTTCTAAACCTGACCTGCTTTCTTTAGCCAGATTTAAGGAAACACACTTTAAAGGAAGACTCTGAAAAATTCCTGTACAAAAAATACGCAGCTTTAATGTTCATCAGCTTAAGTACCTAAGACAGTAGTGATGTATGAATTTTTAGAGCCTTTTGCTTTGAGACAGGTGCCTTTCATTTTCCCATATTCCCTTGATTCATGGCTGTTCACGTAGGCCAACTTGTATTCATGAGTCAAATGCTAGAGAAGTATACCACTCATCATGTTAAAAACATCATGAAGCAATTATTTTGCATTCTCATTCCCATTTTTTTACAATAAAGAAAAAAAAAAACAAAAAGAAAAAAGGCCCTAATCTAGGAAATCCTTCAGTATGTATATCTCTGCTTCAAATAACTATGACAAGTTGAAATAGCAACAATAATGCTATTGCAGATGTTCTGCCCTCCATCAAGTCTTGGAAACAAAGACACATCATATGGAGTATGTAGATATTGCTATGTATATATGCTATATACATATGATGTCCTCAAATTAGAATGTGATGTGAAAAACCGTTGTCCTCAAACTAGAACGTGATGTGAAAAACCGTTGTGGAACCCAAAACTTTTTGCAGTTGAGCAGAAATGGGAAGTACAATAAACTGTAGCCTGAGCTGCAAGAATAACTCCTGGGTATTTCATTGTGTCTTATCATTAAAAGTAGTCAAAACATTTTCAACTTCAGAGAAAGCAGATTTTGAGATGGGTGTTCTATCAAAGCTAGAATGCAGAGATACAGTTGCTTTGACAAGAAAGCTTTGTGGCAACAAGTGATGAAAGCAGACCTGAGACATCCCAGCCTACTCAAGCAACTTTCTACTTTAACACAGTTCCATTTTTTTCAAAAAGCATTCAGGAGATTTCTTTTCACTCTACTGAAGAAGATAAATTCTGAAACTTCAGATGTTGCCACAAAATTAGATTTTCATCCTTTGGTCAGAGCTACACATAGTTTTTTGCATCAATACTTTTCAGTGGCAATTGAAAACAAAACAGTTCATGATTACATGCAAATGTCTGGGTTTTTTTTTGCTTTGGGTTTGTTTGTTGGTTGTTTTTTTTTTCTTTTAACTGTTAGCAGTTTAAAAGAAAGAAAGTTAGGGGTGTATTGCCATTAAACAAAATTCATATGCTCTGTTAACTTTTACTGCATGACTTCCTGAATTTTTTAGCAGGGGAAACTGCTTGAGGCATTGCCCATAACCACACCATTTCTGAATGAGTGAGATTCACATTTGAGTAGCTTTCTTGAGCAAAAAATGATGGCTGGTGTTTTGAAAAAGAGCTGCTGTGTTTGTGAATAAGAGAACATGCAGTTACCAGAAATATTTAGAACTAGATTTCATAGCTGTTTTAGCAGAAGGAGGACACACACGAAGTTAAATCTATAGATGAAGTGTAGCCTTCTCTCTGAAAAACATGTTACAACTTATATCATGGTTTCATGACACAAAGAGTTCAGTAGCAATGCTGGTTTAAAATCTCTGGCATTTTTCCTGGTTCTTGGTAGTTTTCTACCAGCCTCATTGTGCTGACAACTCATGAAATTGTACTGTGACTATTTCGCAGAACCTGAAAAAATAACTTTTTTCCCTATTTTTGTTTGTTTTTTTTCTTCCTCCTAGATTTTTATTATTGTTCATGTTGTTGTTGTTTTAAGGCTGTCAAGTTGTGCACTCTGGCTTTCTGCAAGGGACAGAAAATGAGAAGCCAAGGCAGTAACAGATCCAAACCCAAGTTTCACAGTAGTACCCTCAAATGTCAGTGGACCTTTAGTTCAGAGACTGACACAAACAGCATGGCCTCTGCCATTTCATATGCTGTTAGCCTGAAGAAATCGGATGATAATGGCAGATTATATCTCAGGAAGCCCAAGACTGAGAGCAAGCATTTTCATACACCCAAACAAAACATGCCATCTACTTCATCAAGCAAGTAAGTATTGTCCTGTGGTCTCTCCACAGAAGATACAAGGGCTAAGCTATACCATCTCCTGCTGCACCTTCAAAGGGGAATGGAAAGGGCAGAGAGACACCTCCAAGTTCTTTTAACAAAGTTGACTGTATACTTTTCATGTTGCAGTAAATTTTAACTGAGAATATTAAACTCCTTTTTTTTAATGTTTCCAGCCAGTGTATGAGAAAAATACAGACTAGACTGCTAGCCTGAAGAATAGTGTCCAGAAGCATTTTGTTACCCTTGACCTTGTCTGAAAGCTTAGTTTCCAGAGACCCCTTGTCTTCTGAGAACTTCCTAGGAAAAAATGCATTAACAATGAGTTCTGGTCTGTATCATCCTGCAATACCACTTGTCTTGCACAGAAATGAAAACAAAAATGCTTTCTTGCATAACCCACAATGCCATTTTCTTTTTATTCCCATGGTCTTTGGTCTTGGTTAATATGCTTATCAAAAGAGCATTGGAATGTTACCAGCTTTGCTTGAAATAAGCAATATGGCCTCCTAGAGAAAAAAAAAACAACAGACTGTCCACTTATCCCTTGATTTAGCTATATAAGGCCCAAGGGTTTTATTAATTAACCAACTAAAATAACTGATTAATTGACAAGGCAGGAATGGGGTTATTAACAAAAGTTCACTACAGGTAAACTTAGCCCAAACACTTTTTTTTATCTTATGGTATTTGCAAGCATTCTTGAATTCTTGAATCATCTGCTTATAACTTATATCTTATATCTGCTAATAATGGCTTATCCCAGAGTTAATGTCATTTGTGTGATTTGATCAACATCAGAAAAAAGAGACTATTCCTTTCCTTTATCAGTGTTTCTGAACTCTAATTGGAGCTATTCTGGATTCTGTTCATATGAAGTTGAGGATATAGTTAGACTTTTCCTTGTCCTCATAGTCCATCAGAGTCCATTCCAGTATAGTCCTCTTAGGATCCTGTCTCGTAATGCAGGTTTTTCTGGCCTATATTTAAGCAATAAGACATGACAGGTAGTGCATTTTCAGAGGATTATTATATGCCTTGGGTAATGTGATAAGGTAAGAAGCTGAAGACTTTCCTTTAACTGTCTTTTTGCTATTATGAAATAGAATTTATAAACTGAGAAAGAGTCAGACTCCTGCACTTAAAGGGCATTATTAACTTGGCCATGACATCACTGACAGCCAGTCAAGAAGCTCTAACTATGTTTAGACTTTTAAAGCGATTCCATAACCCAAATAAAAGCAGAATTGTACATTCAAACTTTGCATCGATATAGTAGTGATACTCTACAATGGACTCTGCATTTAATTATTTTTCCAATAGTATCAATGAATCTGAATACAACTAAAGCAAGGCCTTGATAATTTTTGCTTTAATAATATGAATTGGGCAGAGGGTTTTTTGCTTTATTACAAAAATTCAACTGTGTTTTCTTTTCTTTACCTGTTTAGCTACATAAGCTACTGATAACAGTTATGTTGTTTTCCAGATACTATGATTTTTATTCATTAGCAGCCATATGACAAAAACAAGAGATTCAGAATACGGCAAATTCATCAATCAAATGAAATTATTTGGTTGACAAAGTAGAACCTAGAATGGAATAATACTATCTATTTCCTCTGATCTGTGCCCAGATGGCCTTCTAGACTAAATTGGTCCTAAAAAATTGGTTTGGGGTTGTTTGGGTTTTTTTGGGGTTTTTTTTTGTTGTTTGTTTTTTTTTTAGAATACAAAATTGCTTCCAATTCTGTTTTCCAGTTAATATTTTACCCCCTGCATGTCTCCCCTCACTCCTCAATCATTTTTTATGAAAGGTCAAACAAATCTTCTCCCTTTGGTTTGTGACATATAATTTTTCCATCAGGATAACCTAAAATTGAGCTTGTAGTCTGCAGCCTCATTTAACCAAAATAAACTATGCTACAACAAACCAGCATTTCCACCAGGGTTCTGCAGCCATTAGCCAGGATTCAGCCCACCACAGAGTTAGGTCACAATGAATGCTGGCCGCAAACATTCTGCATGTTTGGCACATACAGGACCCAGCTTCACAGTGGAAGAAAAACATTTTCCTACAGCTGATAACACTGGCTTTCACTTCCGACACTTTTTCTGAAACCTGCCCACTGGATGGACATTTGCTATCCTGTCACTACGTGCAGTTTAGATACCTTTACAAATGGAGGAACTTAAATTCCTATAATGTGTGACTAAGGAGTGCTCTTTCCAAGCTTATGGTAGCATCAGAGCAGTGAGAATGCAGAACAGCTGGTTACCTATCAACTCTATGCATACTTTTCTTGAATGTTGCACTACAAAGAAATTCAGCTTGTATAATACTTCCAGTAAAGCATGTGTGGAAGGTAAGAAAGCTGAAATTCTAATAATCTTTCAAAATACAATTTATGATGTATCTGTAGACAGAATTCTTGGTAATTTTCAGCTGTCAGACTACTGAAAGGAATAGTCTCTTAATCTCTCCTGAGTTCACAATGTTCTTTGAAGTTTTAGGGGTTCTTGTTTGTTTGTTTTGTTTTTAAAAGAAGGAAACTGAAGTGAAAAAGAGTCTTTGTATTTCTATGATAATCTAACATACATTCATCATTGTTGAAATTTTGTCATTAAATGAACAAATAACAAACAGACAAAAGTCTAAGCAAATTGAACCAGGGCTCTGGCAATTACCTGTAACATATATAAGTCTTTTAAGTGTTCCAACAGATTTCCATTACAGTGTTATATCTTAAGTAAAATTGCCTTCTACAGAGCTTCTAAACTAAAGTTATATCATAAGTTATATCTTATTCTTCTTATAACTAATCTCCCTAGATCTTCCTACATTAACTGTCTCATTGAACTGAAACTCACACATGTTGAACCTAAGATGATTTGGCTTAAAAAGAAAACTATGGGACAAACTATTGGTCTACAACTATTTTAAGAGAAGTAGTAGATACTGTGAGAAATAGTGTGAGATGAAGGAGCAATGAAATAACCAGTAAAAAAGGGTAACAGATAAGCAAGAAAAAATTCAGTGGAATATAGAGTTTTCTGGGCTTTCCACTTTTTCCCCTCAAACTACTACTTTGAATGCCCAACAATTATTTCCTATATAATAGGAACCCACATATTTATCTCCCTAAAGAGACTTATTCCAATCCAGTAAAACTGATCCTATGTAATAGAAAATTCCCTGGGGCCCAAAAGGATCACAGCCATAATATTTTACTTTCCATCCATCTTTGATCAAATACAATTTATCAGACACTCTCAAGTGTAACCAGTCTAAGAAAGTAAACAGCATGGTTTTGTAACACTTCTCTCTATCTCACTGCTTTGCATAGGATAGTGTGCTTCAGGTTCAGTCTAAACTGCCAACAACGGCCTTGGCATTTTAGGCCCAGACACATTATGCACAGTGTTGAGGATCTATTAACATGAGACTGCATACATCAGTTACCACTCATGCATGTAGGAAGTGGATAGATCAGAGTCTGACTCTTTTACAGATACAATTTAATATATTTTCAAAACAAATTTTCTTCAGCATGAATAATGATTTAACTACATTACCATAATGCCTATTATGCATGTAAAATAAGAGTCTTATTATTTCACCACACAACACCCACACAACTTCAGAATTCTGCAACAAGTGGGTTTGAATCTTATCTTAAATGTTCCATTAATGGCTGAGGCATCGTTTAGCTGAATTTTATTCCTTAATGGAATACATTACCTTTAGATTGGACAATGTGATGAAGAATCTTTTTTTCAGGCTCTTTGCTTGGATGGGAACCAATGTGCTCCTATATGAGAGCACTGGATAAATCATGTGCAAAATAGGACCACCCAACATTTGTCTACATTCACTTGGAAGTCAGTTTTTTATTCCTCTGCTAAGAGACTTGCAGGAAATTTATGCCGAATACATGGGTGGGGTGGGATAGAATCCTTCCTCTTTGCTTAATCACATTCAGGGAAGAGCAATGATCCATTTTGTCTGGTTCTCTCCATTACTCTTTCTAAAATTAGCTCACATCTGACATTATAACATATGCTAAATATTATGTAAGTGGTCTGTTCTATATTTGGTTTATTCAGTCATAAAGCCTGGCATGCACATGAAAATAAAAAAGTAGTGCTAGGAAAAAAAAAAAGGAAAATAATCTCCCAAAACATCCCCTCCCCAAACCTTTTACAGACAAAGTGAAATTGCTAAAAGTTGGATTATTCCCCTTTCCTCCAAAGTTCATAAAGGAGCTGAAATAATCCATTGACATTACGAAAGCTCAGAAGATTTTATCCTTTAGGGAAAATATTTTGCAGGTGAATATGTTCTTTTTACTTTGTAGAAATGGAATTTACACAGTCCAAGAGAACTTAAGAGCTACAGTTATTTATGCTGAAATAGGCTCCAGTTTGGCAAGACCAAGGTGTGCATGCCAACACATAATTGTCATAACAATGAGTTAGGAGCTCTCTGCTTGCCTTTCTTACTGTTCTTATTTTCTACTGTTTTATCAGGGATATCAAGCTTTCTTTATAATTGGGGAAATAATGTTCTGACTGGTAGGGAACTTTGGTTTTCTGAACCTGTGTTCCAGCTTTCCCAGAATATTTGTCACAACTGTATTTTCCTGAAAGCCATGCACTGTTCAGTATAAAATTTCCAACACTGTCTTATATCAGTATTATCTGTCTCATTTGATTTGGCTGGTCTAAAATACAGAAATATTAAATTATGTATAGCACACCTTTTTAATTTTAAGGCCACTGACCTTGCTTTATACCCACTGTTCTGAACTATTTAAGAGCTGAAGGATTTTGTAATGCAAATGTCTGCACTGCTGTAGTGAACATAGGGTCTAACAGCTACAAAAATCTCTTGTGCTAAGAGGTAGCATATAAAATATAACTTCCCTTATGCTCCTTAAATCTTATTTTCTGATAACAGCTTGACAGCAGCAGACACATGCCAAGTTCAGCTCTGAAAGAACTTTCTTACAGGTGTGGCCCCCAAAGGACAGACATGGACAGTTAAATAGGAGACAGTTAGCAACACAAAGGTTAAGATTGTCAAAGAAGCTGAAATCAGCTTTCTGCAAGGTGCCTAAATATCTTCAGCAGAGGAGTTAGACTGACCAGTCCATTTACTTCAGGAGTCGTCAGGGGCAAGAACAACTTGCAAGGAAGTGGTATACTAACATGGGGATTTTGCCCACATAACTCTGAACCAAGGTCCAATTATACAGAAACATCAGCTATCCAGTTCTGGAAATCATTCCTACTGGTAGCTCAAAAGGCTTTGTTTCTTAGGAAGCTGTACCTGATATTTCCTTGTACCAGATCCAGAAAACAGCATATGTATGACTTTGATATTAACATCAATACCTATGACTAGTAGACTTAAGTGCTTTCCCAGTGGTTTCTAATGGTATGGAGGACTGACAACAATTGCTTCTTGCTCAGGAAAATGTTGTCTAGACATTGTGGCAGTTAGAACAGAATAAAAGGATCTGTCACTGAAACATTAACACATAATTAACAAGCCATAAACTATCAGGAAGGATAGCTCTGTGCTGGTTAATTCCTCCTATCAAAAGCCCTAAACTGAAAGAACTGTTTTTAAAATATGAACAAAACCACAGGTAAATAAGATTCTAAATATATCAATAGTTATCCAAAATCTACATTTACACCACCCTCTTATCAAATTATTTCATGGCCATAATTATCTCCTGGTTATATTTTTTTTCTGAATAGAAATATGTCCAAGTCACATATAATTACTTCTCTCCTTGGTCATTGGTGCTGAAGAAACTGACTTTATAGCATTTAAAGCCACAATGAGATTTTCACATGCCAAGGTTAACACTGAGATTTACCAAAGCACAGCTGCAAAAGAGCACTGAAAACTTACTCTGACCCCCATAACAAAGCAGCATATTGCACAAGCCTGACTATCTTCAGCTGCATCTGCATGGCTGATTGGATGGTTCATATTCTAAAGTGATTCTATCGTGTTGAACCACTGTAAAAATATTGCAAAACATTGCCATCATTGTTTGAAATGAAGAATATTTTGCATTTTTTTACTACAATATGACATACAATGGTCTAACATTATGGCTTAGAGCAGTGGGGATCAGATTTTAGTCGGCACAGGCTGCAGGAATGAGAATTAAGCATATAATAACCTGCTTTATCTTTCTTGACAGGCAGCTGGGCCTTCTACAACTGTTATTCTCCTACTACTACATGGACGCTTCAAATACAGCACATGTAGATTTCCCAGTCCTAGTGTAGTTGGGTTTTATCAATTGACATTACCTAGGCTATTATGCAAGAACAAAAGCTGCTCTATAGTTACAGCTGAAAGCTAGCTTTCCATTCTCTTGTTACCCCACAATCATCCAGAGCCACTTGCCCAGGCCTGTTTTCTTGAGTATGCATAGTGCTCACAATTATTATTATTATTAACTGACCAAACACTGATCTAGACTCAGTTGCTGCCAATTGGGCTGAGTCAGAGGGAATGAAGCTAATTATCACAGGAGGCAGAACAGACTAAAGAGATAATAGTGGAAGAATATTGTTGAAGAGCAATAGCCTGGAAGAAAAAGACAGATAGATAACCTACCAGAAAGGAAAAGGGAATCAAGAGTCCTGCTTTGAGTTAAAAATAATTTAGCTACTTTTAAGAAATCTTCTGTAGCATCTTACCAACAACACATTTCATAATATCAAAGAGATTAGGCATTCCAGTTTTACATGTAAAAATATCTTTCTGTTGCATCAACCTAGTGCACTGTGGAAAAAAAACCCCAAAACTATCACAAACTTGCAATTTCAAATGTCATAGGGAGTATTTCTGTTCAAGCTCTTCATATGTTTAATGGACAATACAAAGTCACAAGAGGCATCAACAAGAGTATTTGCAGTATGGAACAAATAAGACAGGGAGGGTAGCATAAGTAGGGTCCAATGACAATGATAAAGGATTATTTACGGCAGAAAGGAGCTGACTAAGTCCCTAAATATTCACATCTGGACACTTTGATATTTAGATTTCTTGCAAAGGTGAAGAATGAAAGAAAGTGTAATTTTTATTGAAGAAGAGAGATATAACTGAGAGCAGAAGGGGCAGAAGCAGCCCTTGGGTGAATGCCACCTGAGACAGATTTTTAGCCTTTGCTCCTTTACTCTGAATGTGCCTCCCTGCCCCAACTCAACTGGCAATTAGGACACACATAAACACAGAGATGACACACATGGTACTGTAATAAGCTGCAGTCACAGAGGTCATTCTAAAACATACAGAAGGACCTTACTAATAGCTTTGTGAGCAAGTTAACCATGTTGAGGCACAAAATCACAACTTGTTTACCAGCTAAAACTCAAAACAACAGTCTCTTTAGCCCAAACAATGTAAAAAGCACCATTAAAAAAAAAAGCAGCACTATGGTTTAATCTGCTCTAGAGTTTCAGCTAAAATATCTTTCTACTGATTTCAGTTACTCCTCTTTCATTTATCAGCTACCCCCTTTAAGACACAGTGCAGCTCTTTATTTACCTAAGGCTTTCTTTACACATAAAACTTGGATTGCCTAGTGATTTTGCTGTAATGAAATGGTATAAACCCTCTCTTCTTCACATATAGACATGCCTCTCCTGTACATATGCTTTTATCAGTTTAGCTTCTTGTCAGATGGGAATGAAAACCTGGCTGTCAGTGGTATAAGTACATTCACAGGTATGAATTATTTCAATTAGTATCACTAAACCAAAAAACCCAACAAGCCTACTGCAATGCTAACGAGCTATACCAGAATACAATATATACAGGCCACCTTAGGACACAAGAAGTTATGCCTAGATGAAAATATGCATCTTAAACCAGCAACATCTCATTTTTCAGAAAAAGGTTAGTTAAAGATGAGGAAAGAATTCTACTGAAAAATAACACAGGAAAGCAATAATGCTCATCATAACAGATTTGTTTACAGAAGTCACCTAAAATGGAATAATTTCATAACAAGAAGTCAAAACACAGCCCTAGAGAGACAAATAATGACAATAGTTATGAAATACTCAGGAAGAGGTAAAACCAGAATTTTATGCAACATTAACAGTGCTGCACTTGGATACAACGTGCTTCAAAGGTCTAATGTGCTGGATAGATGGGATTCTGACTGACAACATCTGAGTGCTGTCTTCAGCTGAAGCCCAGCAGTCCAAGAAAATATGCAAGCCACATTTTTGCATTTCTCAGTTATAATTTCTACTTAATTATGATGCACTTGGCAGATTTCCTGTTTTCACTTACATATGATTCTAGGAGTATTGGATTCCTATAGCACAGTACAGCACAAATCTTTTCACGTTTGATCTCCCATTCACTTGTACAGCAGAGGTTTGCTGAAAGCAGGATCAAAGATTACTCAACTTTTTTCCTTTCTTATTTTCCCTGATGACAATTCTACACTAGCAATTTTTTCTGTTGGGCAGCAAATTAATTTCTGCTAGTCAACACTTGATCTGAATTTGTGTGGCTAATTAGCAAAATGTCTACACGTGTAGAGCAAACTAAGCAACACATTTTAATTTTCCAAGAATGCTAAAATTCAGGTAAACTCAGGAGAAATCAAGCTCTCAGAGGTAAATGGACACAGTGCAAATTCAGTCTTCTGAGTCCCACTGTTTCATATTGGCATTATTAAAATAAGATATATATGACATGACTGTAGTCTGCACTGATGTACTGTTTTTCTCTTCTCAGAATTCAGAATGTGAAGGTTAAGTGATGGTGATGGTAAGTAGTGCCTTTATAATAATGTAATCTGTGGTTATTTTTACACATTTTTGCACTTACAATTAAAAAGTAGAAAACTGTGGCTTTATTGCTTTCATAGCTAAGACAGAATTTTAAAAACTGATTTGGTTCTGGTTATCTTGCAATAAAATCTAGTGATTCTGACTCTTAGGAGAGAAAGCAGTTTTTACAGATTGCAAGTATAAATAAGTACTGTAAACAGACTCAGAAAAACTGTATTATGGATGGACTTACTAGTTCATTTTTAAAAAGAGATCACAATAAAGCTAAATAAGTTTTATCTCTTTCAGTTGTAACACTCAGATCCCTACTAAGCTACAAAATCATGACATTTGGTAGCATGCTTTCAGCATTTTTGATATGTTTCAGTGAATAATACAGTCTTGTAACAGGAATATATCTTGTTCAGATCTGTACTATTGATACAAATATTGATAGTGAAATATTAAAAAAAGGAAGAGGGGGAAAAAGGAAATGTGAATAAAATGTAAATTACATGAAATAATAAATCAAAGACCTAAAGCCTGACATTTAGATTTCTGGTGGTCCATGTGTTCTACATATTATGAAACCATCATCATAAACATTTCTTGCTAAAGAATACAATTCACATTCTTCCTAAACCATCCTATCTCATTTGTTTACAGTTTCCTTCTCAAAAGCTCCATTAAATTGGAGACAGCGCAAGCAAGTTGAAACAATTCATAAAGAAAAAAATCTCTATTAAATAATGTCAACATCAAAGGCAACAATAAGTAATCTCCTGCAAAGGGAAGGCTGTGAAAGCATCTTTTGAGCTGGTTAAAAACTGGCAATTATCAATTTCATTTTGACATGAATGAGAGCGAGGAATGTTCTGTACATGCTTTAATCTTCTAACATACATTTTATAACAAAAAAAAAAATCAAAACACCTTAAGATATTTTTGGTGAATATTTAACTAAGTCTGTACTAGCACAAACAAGTTTACACCATTGAAAGCATTATGCCTAATGTGTTTGCTTTATCCTTTAGTTTTTATTGAGTCCTAACGTCTTTGTTAGCAGACAATGATCTAGTATTCATCTAGAGAAAAGCTCTCACTTTGGGAAGAGGATACCACTGCATGAAAATAATATAGTGTGCAGCCTTTGCCAGGGCTGGGTCTGAGGTGCTGTTGCAAAAGATAAGTAACAGGCAAGAGAAGAATCAATGCTCTGCCAATGGCAGATCTCTTTCCAAAGAGCTCCAGCAGTCAAGAAAGATGGAATGAGATAGAGACAACAGGGAAGTTTTTCACTGAAGATTACATGAAGGTAACACTTGGCTTACTTGGCCTCTTATGAACAGTGAAATCACCACTTCAAAAAGCACCAGTCTTTGCACAAATGCAGATTTATCACAGTGTGCATGTGCAATTGGTCTGTTAGTGTCATAAAGGAAAAATGCTAATGTATAAGCTTTCCTTGTTTCTATAAGGCCACTCCTCTCTAGACTTAAATAATGTAGTCAGGAGACTGTGCAGCTATAATAGCTTATACTTGATTATTCACAAGATACTCTATTGAAGCAGATCTATCCCATGCACAGATCAGCTGATACATCTTTTAACCTTTTAATCTTTTATGATTACAGTAGAAAGAAAACCAGAAGGAAATGCAAATAACGTTTTCTACAGCAACTTCTAGTCACCAGTTTATAACATAACCCTTTTTACTCTTCACTTTTATTCTTATCTACAGAAGAAAAATAATTCAAGACAAAGATAGTATTGATAGTTATCTAGAAGATTTTTTGTATTTCAAAAATGTTATATTAAAACTATGGTTGAGCAGGGGGCATTAAACATCACCAGAGATATTTTACATCTTTCCTAACTTGTTTAAGGCAGGTTTTGCCTATCAAATTATATTAAGGGAGAACAGTAGTAGTAATCATACCATAGTCATTCTATTTCCTCTGCAGTTTCATGTTCATATAATACAGAAGACTTCCATAGCAAACGTGTTTCTGAAAAACTGATGGGATTGTTTCAAAATCTCAAAAGATATCCCAGACACATTTAGCCTTTTGGAAGTTTAGAAGGAAAAAATTTACTGTGATGAAAAAACATGTTGTTCAGCACACAGTCAGATGTGGAATGATTCATTTAAAACAAGCCTTTGAAGAGCTCCTGTGTCTAAAAGCTGCCTTTTTTTTTTATTTAATAAAGTGTATTATCTTTTCCTACAAGCCTCACTAAGCAAAGAGTGTCAAGTCTTGCATCCCAATCACTGCTTAAGGAAAAATACCCAGAACCTCACTATGTTTTTCATTTGACATTCAAAATGAATAGAATTACTTCAGTATGAAAACACAATTAGCACAACAGAGCTCCTTGCAGAAAGCAGCCTTACTTTCCCTGATCAGTTAAGGATACTGCTTTTCAAAACATCAGACTTTTGAGTTTATTATGTTACGTTTACATAGGACTCAATTTGTTTCAGGATGCTCTTTGCTTAGTAATGCAAAGTTTGTAAGGATAGATAATACCCTTATAATAACTGAGAAGATCCTCTCTCACAATTTTTTTCTGAATCTGGAAAGCCATGTTTAAAGAAGGAAAAGCACAATACAGTCACTTTGCCAACCTACACTGAGAAATGAAGCTTATGTTCTGGTAGTTTGTGTATATACATCCCACATGTTGTGTTGGGATGTCAATCTGAGTCAAAAGCTGCTACCTTATAAAAACTGTGTTTAGTATACCTTAAAAACTTGATTTTATTGAAATGTGTGGCCACTCTACGATCTAGGTCAGAGTCATCAGTCACTCAGCATTTCCTTATAAACACATTCAGTTTTCAACCACTTTGTATTTAATTCTCTCTATATAATTACCTCCTCCTTATTTTTATGCACACTAATTGATTCTCTAAGGATCTACATTTCTATTTTATCACATAGGCAAGATAAAATGGAAAAATACAACCAATCCTTAGTTTTTCCTAGATCTCTCCCTGCTTCCTACAATAGTATTCAGTGCTACTGTTTTCATAGCTCAAACTACCATTTATAGACATTATTATTATTACTACCATTTATAAATGTAGCCCTCCTGTTCTCAAAGTTTAACCACCTGTGGATCAGGAGTGAATTGTTTTAAGAAAAACACTAAAGAGCAAAAACATACTGCAGTAGTCGCAACATATGGATGAAATATTAAATGTTGGCAGGCTTCAAATAAATAATAATATCTATGGTTTTTTTAAGTAGTAGCTACCAGACTGAGAGAGGTGGGGTCAGTAGATTTTCCAGGAAAACACAGAGGACAAAAAAAATTGGATCATGTAAATAACAAATTTATCAGTGCTCTCTCTTGTTACCAACTCTGATGTTATGTCTATACCAGTCCTGTCCTTGCTTTCCTCTGTGCAATTATTTGTAGAAGTGTAGACTTTTGTACCTCCTTTACATTGATTAAGATGATTAGGGTAGGGTGATGTAAAGATGTGGAAAGTGGTTTTGTCACTATATTACCTGACCTGCTCCAGAATATAAGTGAAAAATAGGTTAAGATCAGGCAAAGATGCACAGCGTACAGCTCTACATAAAAAATATTCAAAGATGGAGGAAAACCTTTTGCAGTATTTATGGATAGTACAGCAAGAGCACTACAGACTCTTTCATACTGCATGGCCAACATGTCTGTTTCTCACTTAGGAGACTAGGAAAGTTCCATCTCTCAGGCTATTTAATCCTCAGCTTCTTTGCCAAGATCGCCAGCAAAGCTATCAATTATCACATCACAAAAAGAGAGTGAGCAACCATCCTGCAGAAGCTGGCATAAAACCATCAACTCTTTTCACATACCTCTTCATAGCTATCAGATGGTAGTAGTTTTGGGTTGCTACTGAATTAAATATTTCAAGTGCTCAATTTTTCAGGAAAAAAAAGAAAAACTTAGTCACAATGATGTCACAAGGTCTTGCTAGAAGTCTACTCCATTACATTATCCAAAGCTCTGATGATTCCCATATTTAGACATATCAGATTCTCTTCTTAATGCAGCATCCCAATCTTTCACATTAATTTTGAGGTGGGAGCCCAACGGGTCACTGCCAGCAAGCATGCTAACGCTTGTTCACCGGAATCCAGAGTGCTGGCGAACATTTCGCTGAAACTCTACTTAAGGGTCTCAAGTGTATTTCAGCACACTCAGGGTATTAGAGCTTTATATCATTTGAAAGAATCCTTTATTTTTAGTGCTAAATCAACAAAGCTGTTAGTGTCATTTTCAGTCAGACTGTCATCTACTGGGAATTCAAAATTACACTCAGCTGCAAACTATTGACACTCCTCTTAACAAAAAAATGTTTTTAATAAATCTTTACATTAGCCTATGAGATAAAAAAATCTTTACCATGAAATATACAAGTGTATAAGTGTTTTATGAAAGTTTTATTAACTTTACAAAAGAAGAATTGGCAGTGAACCATGAACATCCTGTACTCCTAACACGTGGTTATAAATTACATGTTCTTTCCAATAACATCTGAAAAAGAGACTGTAATTTAAATTTCAAAACCACTTGGCATACCTACTATATAGTGCTGACATGAAGTAAAGGGAGGATCTGGAGAGACTCAAACAAAGAGTGAAAATATAAAGACATCCTTAGCTAAAAAGCTGCTGATGAATACAATTCCTTTCCAGCTGGACAGGGATCAAGTACTTGCTTGTCATATCATTCAATGCACTGTTCAATCAGGGATTCTTCCTTTCAACAAAAAGAAAACTTAAGTGCTGCTAATCATCCCTTGCAGAACTTTATCTTGCAGATACCTTCTTTATGTCAGGATTTCTCAATGACCACTGCCAACAGTGGAAGGATCAAAGTTGTTATTAAACAAAAATGCAAACATGCCTTCACTGATGGGGAAAAGCAGTTGTCTTGCATTCTCGCATATAAGATTTGCAGCTACTAGCAACTTAATGATATTTAGTGTGAAGTAAAAAAAAAATCAATATGAAGACTTTGAAGAGTATCTATAGAAAATATCTTATTTTCCATTTCTACAAGACTATGACGGCTCAATTTAACCTATTTATTCTGATTTCCTGTAGTAAGATATATGCCACTTCATCATGCACGTACTTACGTAAACCTGACTTTTTTGAATAGGCCTACTGTTTATTGTGCCACATAGCAAATTATTCTCTCAAGCACTGTAGTATTTTTAAGTTCTAGAAATGTCTTTGACAATGCATAGGCTTACAAGAAATGCAAATTTTTTGCAAGTAGACTGGGTAAATAATTTCACTCAACTCATCCTCACAGTACTGTCTGGATAAAACTGGTTTTCCTGCCTCCCAGCAGTATGTGAAAACCCAGAGTGAAGCTAGATGCCAGTTAGTTTAGTGGCTTGAATGAAACGCAGGCCAACAGAGTGAAAGCCAAGCCGCAAATAATCATGCAACATCAAGATTCCTTGAGACCAGTCCCTAGCACAAAGCAAATATAGGAGTACTCTGAGAAAAGCAAGCGAGAAATGCAAAAGCTCACAGAAAAAAAGATGGAATTACCCTAAGATTAAAAACCCCCACTGGTGCCACAGCTCTTGTGACAAAAACAAGCAATGAGATCAGCAACAACATTCTCTAATAACGTATTTACCAATTCTGCTGCAATTTTGGTAATCCTCAATTGCAAATCTACTTTTGTATGAAAAGGGGAAAAAAAGGTCAAACCAGCGAGAAAAAAAAGGCTTCATTTAGAAAACTTTAGAGAGTTTTGGCAGGCAATTCTTTCTCCAGCCCCTACAATGAAGTAGTATGTTCTTGGAACCCTGAAACATCTAGTATGACATTTGAGAAATTACCAGGAGACAGGACTAGTTCATTGGATAGCTTGGTTCAGGTAGAAAAATAAATTATAGAAAGAAAATTAGTATTAACTCTGAGAATTATGTTGGGAAAAGTCATCATCATGTAGTAAAACCAGTCCAGAAGACCTAATCTTTGCTATGGTGGATCAGAAACATTATGCTGAGAGCTGTAACAAAATTCTAGTACTTAGCAAAGATTTGCAGCAGTCTGGATAGCAGCTACACAAAAGCCTGGACAGCAACTGAAAATATAGGTAAAACTGTTTTCAAATCCTGTATATGCAAGAGACTTACAATCCACAGAGAAATCAGAAATATTATTCCTAGCTGACTAAATTCTAATGGGGTAGAAAACTGAAGTGAAATCACCAAAAATGGATCCTGGTGTTTACAGTCCTGCAAACAAAAAAACTATCAGGATGGGAAATTTTCATTTGTGCAAAAGTGCTCAGGAAAGTGTGATCCCTTTCTCAGCTCACTCACGTTAAGGCAGGGCTTATTCAGAAGATGTGACTCATCAAAGTTGATTTAGTAATAAACTCTTTGATGTTTTAACTGAATTATAAAGCCAACAGAAATAAAACTGGATGTTAATGCAATACTGATATAGTGCAGTAGCATGAATTGAAACAATAATGGTGAAATAAAATATATAGATATTACTCAATCAAAATGCTTCGTAATTCTGAAACACTTTTTGTTTTGTTTTGGGTTTTCTTTACTCAAATACATAGCTATAAGACAAGAAAAAAGTTGGCATTTTCTCAAAATACAGTTCCTCTACCTTTCTAGTTGCAGTGATACCATATTTTTCCTTTAGAAGACCTGGTCATTTTGCTTAATGAGTTTTGCTCTTTTTCAGACTACATATGCTTCTGTCTTGAGCAATAGTTGCAAGTTCAATTTTGA
Source organism: Bucco capensis (assembly GCA_013396975.1). Taxonomy (NCBI): domain Eukaryota; kingdom Metazoa; phylum Chordata; class Aves; order Piciformes; family Bucconidae; genus Bucco; species Bucco capensis. The sequence goes on from VWZO01012344.1 coordinate 77,506, forward strand.
ATTATTTTTAGGATAATATAATGTGTCAATGTTAGAAATACTATTGAAATAGCACTGGAACAATGATGTAAGATTTTTTTTTTTTAAATCTCTAATTTATTTAACTTATTTTAAAATGACATTCAACCTGTACACAAAGGCACAAAGTGATTTCCTGAAAAATCACTCCTGTGTTTCTCTCATTTCAAATCTGTTAGATTCATTTCATATTTGCTCAAGTAGTCTTCACAGCTGAGGACATAGTTTGACAATACAAAGCTGATGATAGCAAAACCAACTGAAATGGTTCCCATGGACAACAGTTTTTATACAACTGTTCTATTTCTGAGCTGTGATGCTAAAACTTTTTTTGAGACTACTGTGAGGTGGATCAGGGAACTGATCTAGATTAGAAAAGGAAGAAAAAACAAGGTATTGAAGTAAGTGAGAAGAGATGCTCCTTAAGCTATATGATTGTAGCATGGCTTCACTACAGCTATAACTGTGGCTTTCTGATTGTAAAAACTGTTGAGAAGTGCATTGAAACAATCAATAGTTCACATTGGCTAGTGTGTCTAGCTTTCATTAGACAGCAATCTTTATTCCCGTTTTTTAATTCACTCTGTTTATGTTTAAAAAAACAGAATAAAACTAAATCCATAAATAATATAGAATAAAGCATAACAATAATCCATGACTTTAAATCCTTGTGACAAAAAGATTCAGATGCTAAGAAATTATCTGCCCTTGATTGAAAACCTTGGATCCTTTGACCAAATAAATTATTTTTTCCAGTTCTGAATAAGTGATGCTCTGTACAAAGCAGAACTTGCCCTTCTATGAAACGTGTTAAAGGAAAATATCATACATATAGTGAGAACGTTGGATGACAAGGGCATGATGTTAATCAGAGCAGATCACAGTGCTATGCCATAGCCAAAAAAAAAAATAAAAAATAAAGCAGCAACCACAAGGAGGAATATGCACCACAATTTAAAATAGATCTCCCATGCTTACAGCAGCATGACACTAATGTATTAGACACAAAGAACTTCTGGCAAGTGACCGCTAACAGTTATTATATAAAACAATGTATACAGACCAAGAAAACAATTAATATGAACAACAAGCCCTTTTGAAAAACCTGTAGCAGAATGATTACCTTTGAAAACAGTTCAGAAAGAATATGTTCAATAGATTGAATGATTTGCATAATCCCTCTACACTCAGTTGTGTCCTGTAGCTCAGTGAGGGTCATAGTATGAGCACCATGCATTGCTTGCACTGCCCTTTGACACTGGCATATAACACACAGAATATATCTGTATTTATTAGGCTTGCAGGGCTGAGGTTGCCGGAATGGGAAAGGAAGAAAATGAAACAAAATATGTTTATGATACTGTGAAGAAATTACAAGTAGAAAAAAAAAGGAGAAAAGCATTATTCATGACTTAGCAGCCTGACTAATAGTTCTGCACCTGCAATAGTGAAATAATGAGAAATATATGATTGTAGTATTTTTATTACATTTTAAGATAGGTTTTATATTGGAAGACATAAACCATAACCACTTCTACAAGTGATAATAAACAAATTCTGCACATGGTCATATGAAACTTACCTTGCAAAAGAAAAATGGAAATATTGTAAAACTTTATTTAAAAAAAAAACAACCCAAACCAAAAACAAAACAAGCAAACAAAAAAAAGAATTATATGGTCATAAAAAGTCCTTAGGAAAGTGAAGGGTCAGAAAATGCAAACACTAGAAGGTCTCTATGATCTTTGGTTTCAAATTCCATATTGTCACACCTAAAGTTAGCACAGCACCTTTTAGCTTTTTTTTTTTTTCAGAAAAAATAAGAGGTAAATAACAATGGTGAACCAGTCTGTCTGAATGAGGGAAAACAGGGGGTCATTAAAAATTTTGAACTAAGATGAGCTAGACATTTTCTCTCTCTGAAAAAAATCCTGTCAACTTATCAAATTTATGACTCCTTCCTTAGCCATGGATATTTCACATATTAACAGGAAGAATAAAAATTATGTGAAACACCAAGAATCTCCTTCTAGTCTTGACAAGATGATTAAGATGACTGCACATGTGAAGAAGAAAACATTGCACAGAGCATTGCACTTGAACATCCTAGGGTACAGAAAACACAGAGAATTTATAGTACCACAAATTAAGTCCCTAAACAATGACCAATTACTATTTTTAAAGAATAGCTAAGTAAGAGTCCTGCATGAAAATTCCTCATCATCCAAACTCATAGCAAAATGGTTGTAATATCTTAATGAAAATCTTCTAGGTGAGGTTCTTTGTGATCTAATATTATGACCTTTAAATATTTCTTTCTGTCTCCCTTCAAAGGAAGTGTTGTCCTAGACTTCACTGTACAAATGGCAGTATCCATACACTAAATAATTTGAAACTGTTATAAAATTCTGAAAAAGATTTAGATTCTACCTCCAGGTAGCTTGGATTAGAAAATGTTCCCACTATGGCCATTAGTCAAGTTGGGAGAGAGTATTGACTTCAGGAAAATTATTGTTTTAAAAAAATCTCTCAAGGAGAGGTGAAAAATAGCCCAGTAGTTTAAAACTTGGCAACATCAGTGTTGCAAGAGGAAAGTAGGTAAAGAAGGGGAAAAAAGCAGTTATGGCCAGATAAAGCTGCTGCATAAAAATGAAAACAAGTACTCTGGACACTGTTCACAACTGTTCTGCAACAAAGATAATGATGCTAAACCCTTGCCTTCTCCCTTTGGTGTAAGATCATAACAATTCCTTGTAGGAAACAGGTTAGCATATCATGCATCAATAAATACTTTTAGCAGCTCTAAGTATTTCTTCTAAGTGTAGACCACTCCTAGGTGTCAAAACGGGTGGGAATAAAACTACTTTTACAGAACAAAGTGATAAAAAGAAGGGCCTTCCAGGAATGCCATTTACATCTCTATAGAACAATGGAAGTCAGAAATATAAGTAATCTGCATCAGGACGACTCAAAATCACGTCTAGAGACAAGTTCTGAGAATAGTGAAAGGAACAAAGCCAGACCTACACATGTACTGATCATTTCCCTTACTGGCTTGACAATCACTTTATTTGCCCTCCATGGGCATTATTTTGTACTACTGATCTGAGAGCCTGTCCTCTTGCTATCTGCTGCTTATCACTAAGTATGATATAAGATAATACTAATGAAAATTTTACCTCTCTTTCTGAATGGGTTCAGATTTGCTTGTTAACGTCTATGAACATATTAAGGAAAATATTAAAAGAAGTTTAGCTTCTCAAAGGTACTCCAGGGACTATGCCCAAAGACTTCATGACACCTTTCATATTCATCTTTACTTACCTAAAATGTTCTGGGTGACCTATTTGATTGGATTACAATAATAACAAATATCACCAACCTGAAATTCCAGGCAAGGCTGTACTAGCAAAGTAAATCACAGAATTTAAGATTTATCCCTCCTAACTATTTCAACATACAGGAGTTTAGTTTTGCTTCCAAGGTACTTTTTATTTATGATAGCAATTATAGAGACACATACAAAAATTTCTAATTGTCTGCTAAATACTTTCTAACTAATATAAGTTCAAGTTCTGAAGAAGCAATATTTTTTTCAAAACATTAGATGAGAGTAGTTTTTAACACAGAATAACTGTTTCAGGCTTTATTTTCACTAATTACAATCTATGAAAAGAGCTGCTTATACTATTTTTCCATGTCTCCCCAGCCATACCTGGCATTGTTAATGTTCCTTATGATCTCTAGTATTCATTGCAGCAGTAAGAGGTCTTTTTCTTCCCTATTCTTTCCAGTTACTTCTGTATGTTTTCTGAAAAGACACTACTTTTCAGAACATCAGGACTTCGGTATTATTTATCTCTTGTCATCTTCCATCTCATTGTTATTTTCACTGTTTATTCAAATCTGCCCACCTATTCTTTCAATAATAGGTCTGTCCTGAGCACTCTTTCCCATTTGACAGTGGACATTAATGCCACATCTTTAAAATATGGTTTTATTTACAGCATGGTAATTAAGACCTGTACTAGATGCCTGCCATATCAAAGGAACAGCATTTGTCAGCAATAAAGAAAAACTTTCAGACAATTCTATATTTTTCCTTGCAGAAGATGACAAAGGCAATGAAAAGAGGAGAAAAAAAAACCCACCCCAAACATAAGGCAATTGTGACTGATGTGGCTGACTTCAACAGTACAGTGATAAAGTTTTAAAGCAAAGTAGAAATATTCTGGAAGTGCATAGGTAGTTTGAAACTTCAGTGAGAACACTGTAATCTTAGAATAAAATTCTGTTCTCCCACATTTTGACTAGAGTAATTTTTATCTCAGATGTGTTATGCATAAGATGTGAAGTATGTTTTAATCAGTGGGGTATTTTTTGTTTCTTGAGCATCATCTAAAAGTAAAATATAAAAATTAGATTTTTATTACTGTAAAACAGATAGAAAAACCATAATAATATGACTAATATTTACAGCTCCTCTTCTCCCTTAAACGTTACCTTAACAATTTTATATATTTCAACCAAGAACATCATACAAATTTTATTCTTGATCATATTAATGGAGTTGATTCTGCCATCTCCTTACTTTAACCACATCAGCAGACACATGCTGTGAATCACAATTAGTATCCTATATTCTTTCCAGATATGTTAGTGAACAAACCAGCAGAAAAGCAGCTAGAAGCTTTAATAAGACTTAGTTACTAGCAGAGTGGAACCCCCATTTTTGAAGAGAAAATGTCCATTAAGTTAGAAATACATATCTTTTAAGGAGAACTACTAGCTATTAAAAGGCCTGGAATGGAAACAAAAATGTTTCATCTTGCTTCCATTATTATCCGGATACAAACTAAGTTCAGAGCCTAGATAACATTGCCTATGATTTCAGTTAGAGAAAATAAATGTACTTTATCTTGTTTATGTCTCCTACTACCACAACACTCCTCTGTTCTTGACAGTGTCAGAAAAGGCAAATATGCAGGGCAAGATGTGTCTAAAATCCAGCTATTTCTACTGGAAGAGCAGGATACAGAGAGGAAGAAGGTTCAAAAATAAACAGAGAACACTGAATCAAAGCTAAAGGGAATTTTATGTAAGATGTAGTGAATAATTAGTATTTGTAGCTGTATAAATGGTCTGGTAGTAGTAGACATTAATCTAGTGAAATTTAATCTATGTTAATTTTTCATTGCAAATCGTTGCTCTTTTTACATAACACAGTGGCATTGTTTTAGATGGTTTCAATTAAACCTGCTCAAATGCATTTTCTTTATGTATAAAATGATCCTTAAATAATGATTCTTTTGAATTTGCAAAAGCAATATATATTTTCATGTGGTCAAATTTTGAAGATGTATCGTGCTCAATAAAATCACAAGTTTGAACACAGTTAATTGAATATAAATATTTACTAAAGATAAAGAACTTTGCATAGAATGATTCACCAACACAAAACTAAAAGTAAATAACATTTTTAGTGTTGCTACTGCAGCACCTTTTTCTTGCAAAAAAATTCTAAATAAGGAATTGTTGAGGTAGCTCTACCTTTATAAATGTAAGGGATATTTTAAATTGAAATACACCAGCTAAGTTTAGATATGCAAACATACCAGTATGAAAACTGGTTTACGCATTCAGCAGTAAATTAGCACTGTTTTGTTTGTGAGAATTATAAATATAATGGAAAAAGACTTGCCTAAAAACCACAAGGATTATTGCCAGCTCAAAAGAGTAGTCACTATTATTAATCCACATCCATCAGGTGCTACTTCTACTCCTTTTTGAGCAAAAAACCCCTGTTTCCATTTCCTTTTGCTAACTTGCTAATGCTTTCCCTATCAAGGCAGAGTAATACTGTTAGGAAGGAGAAATCAAAGATCTACAGAGACAATATTTTTTTCCATGCTTTTATGATAAATGCAACAGATTTCTGGGGGGAATGGAAAAGTAAAGAAGGGAAATACATAAAATAAATCTTGCAATGAATGACACAGCTTTGCTATTTTAGGTATCAAGACAACCTGAATATGCTTCCAGATAGAGAAACCTACAATATATCCTGCTTGTAAAAACTCATTGCTTCAGCAGATCAAACACAAATTCTCAAATTCTTCTGGAAGTTTGCTCTAGTGGCCTCTGGAAAAAAAACACTCTCCTCAATTTTCCTCAGCAAACATACAGGATTCCACCAGCTCCAAATGAAGAAAAGACTATTTTTCTGAAAACTTTCATTATATATTTTCTCAGAAAAAAGATAACTTGGAAATGAAAATACAGGATGATATGAAACTATTTTTCTTTTATTTATCAAAACTTGAAATCAGGTCTCCACTGTTGAAAAACCACATGCTATTTCCCTCTACTAATTCAAACTTACAAACAAGTCAATTGAGAAATGTAAAGAGGTAAAAGATGATATTAAAAACATGAAACAAAAATACCCACTTTAACTTCTGCTACAAGCTTTAATTCCTTTGGATAGAATTCCCAAAGCCTGCTGGCCATGGCAGTTGACACATGCAGTGTTCTGCAGATGTAGCTGCAGTAACACAGCTGGATATAATGCTCCATGCATCTGGTGCACAGATGTTTGATTGTTTCCTTGGTAGCTAGCCAGATTTTGAAGGATCCATTTATTTCTTGGAGTGAAATTGAAAGAACAAGAGAATAGTCCACCGGTAATAGTAATAGTCCACATTTCTCTTAACTGCCTTAACCATTCTCACATTCTCTATTAAGCTGAGTCATAATAGTTTTCTCTTACCTTTTCCAGAATTCGTGATCTAGAAGAGACAAATAAGATGGAATTAAGCCTCCAAAAAAATCAAATTTCTGCTGAAAGTTCTTTGCTGTCTCAGAACTCCTGCTTCCAGTCTCTTTTCAGTAAGACCTGAATCCTAAACTCCTTGGAGACAAATGAAAAAAAAAAATTAGAAAAAGTGGTCTTTGGATTCAACCCTTAAAAAAAAAATCTGAAATTATTAGTTTACCTGATCAATTTCAGCAGTGCTACTGCTGCTAAATTCTGTCAAAATCAATTTATCCTTTTTTAAAATAAAGGTTCTTTTTTCTCTGCACAAATTACCAACATTTTACTAAAGTCTTCTCCAAAATGTTTCAAACTTTGGTTGGTTTTAGTTAAAAGTTACCTTTCAGCCCTGCAGTGAGCATTCCAGAGGCATGTGTAGCTGCTTTAGAACATAGGGTACATGTGTGCTCCTACTGATAAACATTGACTCTACCATCAGAATTGAAAATCATGTAAAATTGTAATAAATAAGGAACTTTAAAAAGCCACACCTGACTGTCTGGGAATACTTTCTGCATCTCAAATCACCCATTCTGCATGAGTCTTGCAAGACACCTTTATACATGTGATAAAGTTGGCACTGCAGTTGCAACTACAGTTTATTTACTGAATAGTTACAATGGTAATGTACATAATGGTGTAACTGTAGGAATAGACATTTAAAATATATGCACAATGAGATGAAAGTCAAACTGATAAACAAAAATGTGTATTTTCATCAGGAAAAATCCCGGAAGTTATTTACTCTGACTTTTTCTATTACAAATATTGGCAAAATTGAGAGATTTCTGTTTCAGAAAAAATTCATTTTTATTTGAACAAAAATATAGTTTTGGATGGACAATTATCACAGTAAATATTTTAAACTAGCTTTTATGAATATAGCTAGGCTTTCTACTCCCATAAGAAACACTGAGATCATTAGGAATATAAGAATTACCTTGTTGTTATCAAATTTCTTCAAGCTTCTGCTTGCTCCCTGTCTCACATTTCATGATGTTCACCTAGAAAGACAGTTAAAAAAACAAAAAAAGCTATTCAATAAACTCTCAGTGTGAGTTTCATGCCTTCGTTGCCCATCTTGAAAGCTGCTTCCGTTACTGCCTATTCAGCTACATTAGCCAAAAAGAAGAGAATGTACTTTGTATCTGGAGCAGTACAGCTCATGGATCTGACCTGTCCTTTCCCTGCTTCCTGACCTGTGTGCTGAGATAGAAACCAGATAACTGATGGTTGAGTAGTTAAAGGTTTGTTGAGAAATGAATCTTGAGTTAAAAACTGAGACTTGGCACTTCTGAGATGTATCCATTTTGAAATTCATTCAGCCCTCAGACTTTAAGAGTAGCTGAAGAACATTGCAGTGGTGGCTTTCATCCATAAATAAAGTTACACATTTAACAGCTGAGAAAGCATGCTAAGTGAATGCTAAACATTCAAGGGGAGAGGGAATTTTTACAGACAGAAGTCTTTTACCTCCCTTCCAGAGAACATAAGACTATTAAAATAAGCATAGAATTTATTAGAGCATAATATAAAACCTGAAGTTTTTTATTCTGATGAGAACTCTTCTCCTTCACAAAAAAAAAAAATCAGAGAAAAATCAATTTCTCTCATCTAATTCAAACAAGTATCTACAGTCTAAACCATGAGATAGAACAGATAAATCTGAGTGATGACAAGCAAGCTGCAGCAGCAGCATATCATCTACTTAAAAATTCCCCAAATTTTACTCAAGTGATTTGCAATGGTAGAAACTGAAATGTTTTCTATATTTCCCAGAGTGAGATCTGACCCCACTGAAGCCAACTTGAAACACGTCATTGTTTTAAGTGAAAAAAGAATTTCCCTGCACTAGCAACATAATTCAGTCCACTCATGGCATAGAATTCCAGACAATATTGATTTGTTAAAATATTAGTCTATTATTTTGTATTTTTAATTCATGTAAATATCTGCAGGCATAAGCAAGCAATCTATCTTCCATTGCCACTGGATGTTATGGAGGTCAAAATGAAAAGGACGTGCAAAAATAGATTTAAAAAGTTTATGGAGTATAACTCCATTAATAAGTCAGACAGTACTTGTTGCTCTATCACCGAATCACTGATTGCTGCAAGATGGGAGGATATAATAGTGAAAGGATGACTCTACATTGGCCATTTTCCTTAAATTTTTTGTAGGGATCTACTATTGGCTGTGCCTAGAGGCAGAACAACAGTTACATAGCCATGAACCTGATCTCTTAAGGGACTACATAGAAAATAGCAGTAATTTATGGACCTATTTTTAATTATTGTTGCTATTTCCTCAAGCAGATGACAAAGACAGCAATCTAAAATGAAAAGAGACGCCACTTGGAGTATTTATTTCATTTATATACATACATCTATAGAACACATCTCTAGAACTTTTTGTAAGTTTTTCTCCCTCCCAGAATCTGTTCAATTATGCTAAAATGAGAAACAGCACACTCCTCTTTTGAGCCTTTGGAATCTCCAAACCATTTGAGAGCTGTTCTTTTAAAGATATGGGAAACCTACCAAAATACCAGATGTTTAATCAATACTCTTAACATTTTGGAAGTCTAGAGTGTGGAAAGGAAATGTCAGTTGAATCGCTCTGGAAAATCAGATCTTTTGATTTTCACAGTATGCAATGCACAATATTGACAGTCAGAAGAAGCTGGCTTTTTTAAAAATACAAATCTGTGAGCAAAGCCTTCACCATCTCCATACCACAAATACATTTGCTTAAAAAATCTGCAATACCATAAACATTTTACAGAGCTTAGTTGGAGATTTTACCTGCATGTTATAAGATGTAAAATATTTGATCTCTTATTTCCTAGAGGAACACTTTATTAGAAAGGAATGTATTTTCAACTTCTGAAGGAAAACAACATTAACTTTTCAGAATTCTATATCTTTATAGAACTTTATAAGTCCTGATTGCTAATGATAAATATATGAAAATAATTTTTAAGTTTGAGAAATCTTGCTTCATATTAATGTATAAAGTAGATATTTTTGTTAATACGAAACTTCAGACTCATTTAGTAATTAGCATTGCATTTTTACAATAAAGATAAGAGGATTCTATTATAATATTTTGGGGGGGGAGGTAGGATGAGGGTGGAGTTGTCCTGTGCAAAGAGACATGTTGGACGCAGCAATCCTCCCAAGTCCCTTCCAACTCAGGACATTCTATGATTCTATGATACATATTTTAATTCATCATTATAGAGTTTAACTCCAGGATGTCCTCTTATGTTTTCTAATAGATGCCAAATTGCAGTCTCTGACTTCAAATAGGTCAGGAGATGCTTTTTTCAGAAACATCTCTACATCAGGAATTTAATCCAAATGCTTCTCTACTCTAAAAACAAGCCTTGTCGTGAGAATAAATATTCTGCCTTGTAATAGTGAAGCATAATTAGTTCAGTCATTTGATATTTCCTTCTTCCATTGATGGCATGCCAAATGATATAATGAAATATGTGAATGAAGCACTAGAAATATCTTTATTACATCTGCATTTAATCAGTATGGGAAGCAGAAAATATTTTTCTTATTCAACACATCAAACAAATGTCCAGAAACTGAGGTAGAAATGAAGGGAACAGGTTTGGTGTGTCTCCTTGTCTTTTCAACTTGTTTGCTGATTTGTTTGACTCATCTTTTCAAGGTGTAATCACAGTTTCAAGAGATCTCCATAATTACATTAATAGGATAAAATCTAGAAGTTTTGATACTGGAGCTCTTTACTGGCATCCCCTGAATACACTGTCAGCTGTCTCAAATTTCCTGATTTTTATTATAAGCATGTTTGTTAGATACTCTAGAGGCAGAATCAGGTTTAACACAAAAACATATGACAATCCTTTACTTATGTCTATTTACATCTGCAGAAAGCTAGATTAAAAAGAACCACCAAACCAGCATTGTCTATCTTTCTAGCTGCCACCACAGTGCTTAAATTCTGTGCCATTAATTTCTGTCAAGTGCTGCCAAATTCCTGCAGGGTCAGAGGTCCCTCTAATTCTACCACTACAGCTCTAAAAAAGCCTGCTACTGAGCATGTTAACACTGCCAACCACTGTGGTAACAATGAACAGTCTGACAGGAATTCAAGAAGCCAGTCTTCCTCTAGTTATTCTGTTTGTGGTGGGCATTCTCAGAGCCTACTTAAACTTTACAGAAAAACAGCTATAGGTATACTTCTTCAGAATGTAGGAGACCTAGGGTTTCTAAGGTTAATAATTACTTTTCTATCTTGGAAGACAATCTTACAGTTCAAATCACAGATTTCTCAAACTAAGACATAGTTTATGTGACAAGATTACTTCAATTTTTTTATTTCCAGTTTGCATGAAATAATGGGTGAAAGAAAGAACACTCAATGGTCTGCTGGCTAGGAAGGTAATACTGGAAGGCAGAGAAAGTGCAGGGTTCCAGTTCCTGCTCCCCAAAATATGAGTGTTTTATATTAAATATTCATGAGATTCATGCACCTGTCTCCACACTAATATCCCATACACTGGATCATAAAGTTCCTTCTTGTTTACCTTTTCAGTCCAATGGATATTTAATTATTTCATGGGAACAGAACATATTCCTGCTTATAAACTGATACTTAAAACTCTCACATGGGTGCTAAAAGTGGCAGAGCCAAACGCCATCAGAAAGAAGTATATGAACCATTGCATCACATATCTTGTGTTGTTAGTGCCTGTCCAACCAAATGCTACCCAATATTAAAAATCAAATATTCACAGCTATTAATGCTGGATTATGAAAATAATAGAAATAATGCCATCTCTATAATCCTAACTCTCTAAAATCCTAACCCATTCATAAAAATGATGAACTTTAGGAAACCGCTGCTGAAGAACATGTCAAGAATAAGCTGAACTGAGTTACATTCATTTCAAGTAAAATCTGCAGATCTGAAATAAATTAGGAGAAATCATACTCTGACAGTTCAAAATTTCTAAAACATGAACAGACAACCCCATTTGAAAACAGATACCTCTTTATGTATAATTATAACCAGAAACAGGATTTCAGAGATTTCAGATTGCTAAGAGGTGTTCTAAGTTTTTATCTGTCAGTCTGAATGAAATTGTTAATGGTAAAGTTTTGACATCCCCAGATTTTGCTCAGGTCCAGCCCTGAACTTTACCTTGCCTTTGAAGTCAGCAAAAATACATGCACAGTAGCAACAATATTGCTGAGTTCTAATACCATGCTTGACTGAAAAATTACATGCTCTAGAATTTGAAAAATCAAGGAGAAGTTATATCAGTTGATTCAACTACATCAGTTTGCTTTCACACCTCTACAGACACTGCTTAACCTTATTTTACCTCCCCCCAATGTAAAGATAGGAGTTCATCACTGCATAGTAATTAAGAATCAGACATGCATATGTGTTGACATTAAGGCCTCAATTTACACCACAAAACCCTAACAAACGCAAAAGCATAACAGTATGCTTAGCATTTTACATTTGGCTAGAGAAGCCAGGACTTTTAAATCTTTTTGCCAAAGGACTATGAGTTTGCCCAGAAGTAAACTCATAATTGCTATTTATAACTAATTCTAAAGTTGTTTCAGTTAACTGGCATATCTGACAGTTCTTGTATCATATAAACTGATCACCTCCCAGCGTGCAGTTACTACAGCCAAGTGTAAAAAGGATCGAATACAGTATAAAGCAGACTAGTAGAATAAGCTGTGTATCCTGATACCAAAATTCAACATATTATGATACTCTCTGGGCAATCCCAAACAGAAAATCTCAGTCAAGTCTGGCAGAAATACACAACAAGAACGACTCCCTACTGACACACGGACATCGCTGAGTTTATACAGACTAGCTAGGCAAAGGATGACAAAAGATAGTGTTATGCAAGACTTACAGATGGAATGTGGACACATAAAAAAAGACTTACTCAAATTCACGCACTAAGTTAGAGGCCAAACCAAAAAGTGAATCCTTATTTCTTTAGTCTATGTTTGTAACACAGATCAAATCTAGTCTGATGCAGAAAATTTAACGTACCAAACTATTGCTCTTTTGTATTCAAAGTCAGACTTGACTGTCCATAGATTGAGGCAGTAGCTAACAAGGCAACTTGGAACTAAAAGTGCCAAGTTCTTTTCATTTATTAGGAGTCAAATTCTGCTAGCATTGAGCAGTGAGAATTAAGAAAACATTCCTCAGATCATACTGGAGTTTGCCTCACTGTAACGGAGAGAAGGAGGTAGATTAAAGTTCCAGTCTCAAAGGGGAAATTGTAGCTATTAGCTGCAACTTCATAATTGAAACTGCGTGGACACAGGGCTGTACTCTTCCCTTATGCCTATGGGAGGCAATGGCTAACAGCATCCTTTTCCCAGATGAGATGTAAATTTGCCACTTCAGCAATGAAGAAAAGGAGATACGTGCACTTGGCTTGGATTTTAGCAGAGAAGTGGCACCTAATGGCTCAGAGGCAATTAAGAGCATCTCTCAGACGTGACTCTTGGCTGCAACTCAGCAGCTGTTCAAAGAGTAGAACAGAGCAGAATAAAGTGGACAAACTTCTCACTCACCATGGGACCTAAGCAGGTAAAAACTGTAAGGAGAGCTTTAGTAATCTGAATAGATGCTAAGTTAGAGTACCAACCCAGGCTTTCTATTTGATTTAGAAGAGAACATAAACAAAGCTTAAATCTCAGATCAGTACCTTAACCAAAAGACTAGTTTCCTGTGGCAGCAGTACTTTATTAGTACCCTGACAACCAATCCTCAAATGAACTCAACATGCCAACTTCATTATAAAAATCAATGAATCAAAGGCATTCAGCACCTTATAGGACCTATGATTGGTTAGAAAGCTTTAGACTCTCTTCTTATCATTGCAACACACAAGACTCTACAAAAATCACAAGTAGTAAACAGGTTATCAGTCATTCGGTAATTATATAGCAACTGTAAGGCCATTTAGTTACTGTGGGATAAGCAATAGAATGCTTAATAATTTTACCAATTACCATTCATTATAATAGCCAGGTTGGCATTTCATGATCCACAAGGGTCTCACCTGCCTCATCATATACCCAATGTTTAATGTTGCCATAGTAATGTTGTTCACACCTCTGCAGTTCAACTTCTATCAGTCTTCAGTGTAAACTCCTATTTCTAGAACTATCAAGAAAAGGCTTACAAAAGAAGTACAAATTATATAATGCTCTGCTGAAGGCTATTTTCTATTCTGACAGGTTTACTACTGCTTCGTTGATGGGTCAAAACTTGTTTTCAATGTGCTATACTTGACTGATAGATTTACAACACAAATGAGAAGGTATGCTGGCCACAAGACTGAAATCTACTGTGCTTACACTGTGGTGCATTAAAATGGCTGGACAAGAGTGTTCATCATGTTTTGTATTGGCTAATCTAAGCATAATGGTAATCTGCCCACTCCCCCCTTTTTTTAAATGGTTATTGTTACAGTCGTATCTGGAGGATGCAGCAGTAGAATAACATTCAGAAATTTTTCAGTGACTCTGTTGAACCTAACAAAATATAGCACTGTGGTCTTGTTCTGGTTTTGAGGCTTGGGGCTGTTTGTTGATTTCTTTCCCCCTAATTGTTTTTAGGAACACAAGCACAGAAAAGGAAACATGAAGTCTGAAATGTAGTATTTGTGCCTAAGTCCACTGGATATTTCCGTTGTCTTTGATAGACCTAACCATGACACTTACATACAGGAAGAGACTTGTGAGAGGTACAAATGATTCAACTACTATAACCTCTTATTCAAAAAGGGAAAGGTTACCTGTAATCCTTTATAATCATATTTACATTCTCAAATCCAATTTTTTATCTCATCCCTCCTGTTCTACTCATTTGAGTCTTAAAAGCATAAAATCCTGGGCAACATTATTTCATGAAAATCTGTGCCTGGGAATGGACTTAAGTATTCTGGGTTATTTGTAGTTCAAAGCCTGTTACAAATCCAAAACTCAGGGCAAATCTGTGAAAAGAATATATACAGACTGAGTTAACTTCATCCTAACTTTATCAAAGAAGCTGATTAAGGGCTTTAATTCAAACCATGTGAAAGACATGGTAGTGTTTGTCTAAATAGGATAATAAAGGAAATAATTACACAGTATTTTCATTTCACTTTACATTTTGGGTAAAGTTTAAAGAAAATGGGGACTGTGAATGCACAGAGAATGAAACTAAAAAAAACCAACCATGAAACAAAATCTCTAACATGACGTGCTAAAGATCATATTTTACTATACTATAACCTCTAGCTCTTCTAAAGAATAACCTCAAAGATTATTTTTCTTGACTTCAAGAGCTTCAAGAGTCAGATGAGACAATGCATTTATGTGAACATGCCAAGATGAAGCAAGACACCTGTGCTTCCTGTAAAGGGACAGCTTTTGCAGGCTAGCAATATCCTGTCAACAATCAGAACTACATCTTACATCATTCTTCATATTTGTGTTGCATAGTACAGCAATTCGTAATGTTTGGGTTTTTTTCCTAGGAGGCTTTGTGGACCTTTGCTCACAACATTTTTCTGGCTGTTCTAATCCAAATTCTACTAAATTTAGTTTGTGCAATTACTCTGGTTTGTGTGTTGCACATTGTCCTACCTACAAAATGTAGAACACTAGCTAGTGTCAGAACAGAGTGCTGATACTATGGAAAGAGCTAAAGCTGGGTGGAAAAAAAAAGGCAGATTAAAAAGGGAGTAGGGAATGTGAAGAGAGAGTTGGGAAATAAGATTTAAAATACAGAGGAACACAGGATCTCTCTCTCCCACAAACTTATTTTGGCTTAAGAGATGCTAGCAGGTGGCAGATAAGCAACTGTGTGGTTGTCAGTCAGACCAGAACTTTTCCTAGAGTTCCTTAAATGAAGCCTTTCTCAGAGGAACCATACAAAGTAATTATGGTAGGTACTTAAGCAAATGGACTGTTAATAACCAGATAGAGGTGAGAAGCCTCCCAGGCCAGCTGGAGACCTGCTAGTGAAAAAGAGGAAGGAACTGAGGAGTAGAATCCTTTTTAATAGGGAAAAGGATTCTGTAAAGTATTTGCTAATTTCATTTGTAAAATAATAAAATAAAATACTGTCATCAACAAGCAAACTTACTGATGCTGAAATCTGCTGCCCATCTTCAGTCTCTTTCTTTTAAATTGTTGGCTGAAATAACTCATAACAAATCTGTTTCTTTGTCCTAGAAAAATTAATGGAACGATGGGGTTTTTTTAAGCTGATGCATGGCATGAATTTCCTTTTAAATTTCCTCTGTTCTCCACAGTATATCCCTAGTCTCTGAAGAATTATAATTGCTGTCAAAGGATATTTACTCAACACACCTTGTGATGATCTCTAATGGTCCATCATATTTCAGTAAAGGCTTTGAAATACTAAATATAGAAATACTGGGAAACTTTCTCACTTTAGTCTCTAACAGCAGTGGAGAGAAGAAATGAAAACTGTGTGATGAGATCCAGGCTCATGTCATGAAACAGCAGATATTAGAAATATATTACACTATCTGGACAGTTCTAATGAATTACAGAAAGGCCTCATAGGGAAGATCAAAGTAGATAACAACATAACATTATCTTATGTAGGTATGTTATCTAGACAATCTGAGTGAGAATTTCATGGCTCAGTTTCCCTTAAGTCAGATGGAGAGCATCTTGCCACCAAAAAACCCTTCTCCAACTTCAGACTACAGGAGTCTACAGAAGCACTTTCTGTTCATTGAGCAGCTCAAGGACAAGTTATGGATCTTAACAATCCTTTTACACAAATCAAGTTCCTCCTGTACTCACTCCAAACTAGCCAGCAACAGTCCACACAGTGCACTCCACACCATACTCAGTCATCTCTGCAGACAAACTGTCAAAATACATTTGAGCAGCGCAAAATACTTCACTATAGCCCATCCAAGTATCAATAAAAGGCCCAGTGTGTGACCTTTCAGTCACTTTATATATGTCCCTATTTTCTGCCCTTCTCATCATTCTTTCTTCATCTGTCTCTCAGTAAGCATTCTGTATCCCTGCTCAGAATAAAACAAATAACATTTTTAAAAAAGCTCATGGTTTAGTTTTGCAAGATAATTGGGGCATGGGGGTGAGAGTGCAGTAGTGTTTGTTTTTTGTTAATTCCTTGCTCCTTCCCTCTAAGTCATACATGTGATTAAAGAGCAATTACAAAGAGGTGATGTTCATTACTGTTGCTCAGTTCAATCCCATTTGATGCACTGAGAAGTTTCAGAAGCTAACGTTTATGAAAATACCCAAACAGAAAAACTGAAACTTTTGGGATTTCCAGGCCAACTGCTGATCATAAGTTAATGCATTGACAGTGTTAGTACACTGCAACATGTAGACTCAGTCATGATTCTCACCACCACCACACCTTCAGTTTCTTATATTTTATATATATTATATTTTGACATTTAAAGAGTCAAACTCTCAAAGATAAAAACATTCTCCACTAAAATATCTGATTGGTTTAAAAAGAAAGAGTAACAGGAGTTTTTAATATAAATGAAACGTCTTTTAAAAAATGTTGCCATATTCTTGGATATTGTTAAACTGCTTTAGCTGATATTCTGAAAAGTACTCAGCCTGATGCAGGCAATCAGTATGCTGAACTTCAAATCAAGCAGCTAGTATATTTTTCAAAGTTTTAAGATCCTGAAACATTGTCCCACAACAAAACATTAGGCAGATGTTATAGCATTCATAGGTACCAAGAAATATATACAGACATTCTTTGAGAAAAAGTACAATGGTACGGCAAGAACAAATACAAAATTTGATGTTTATTATCACTGTAAATTTAAAATACTTGCTGGGATTATATAAGACATGGTGAGGTTAATAGACTTTGTTCCATATAAAATTGGAGCACTTCTGGGTCCCACAGTTTTAAAATGCCCAATGCATTCTCAGGTAAATTCTAGTTCAATCTTTGTCTGCCATAGGTAGTACCTTTCTCTCCCAGATTTTGCTACTATGCCCAGAATCTCGTAAAGCTAGAGAGCAGATCTTGGCAGTAAAGACTGGTAGAAGCAGCAATGTGTAGTCCACCACAGGGTTACCAGTCCCATCCAGCAATGGGATAAGAATTTTCTTACTATTCTTTTTTCTTGCTGATATACCTGCTGAAGAACTTGATACCGCATATCACTTGCCAGCTTTATCTCTATCCAAGTTGTGGCCTTCCTAATTACATTCTCTTGTCTGCAAGCAAGCTTTCCTTTCACAGCCTGTCCCTGCTTCCACCCTTCATATGCCTCTTTTTTATGTTTCAGTCTGGTCAGGAGTTCACTGTTCAATTAAGATAGCTCTCTGCCATGCCTGCTCATTTTCTTGTCCACTGGAATAGGTCATTGGTTGTGCTTTGAGGTGGTTGCCCTTGATAATTCAACCAATTTCTCTGCCCTGAAGGGCAACCTCCCATGAGACCCCCATGTTCCAGTTCCTTAAACAAGCTTAAGCATTGTGAAAACCACGGGTTTTATCCAGCTACTTACACTTCCCTCTGGATCTCAAACTCCGCCATTTCCTGGCCACTGCAGCAAAGGCTGCCATTGACTGTCATTTCAACTAGTTTTTCTATATTCATGAGTAATAGACCTAGCAGAGCACTTCACCTAGTCAGCCTTCCCAGAAGATGTATGAAAAATATACTCTTGTACATTATTCAGTACTTTTGACTTTCTGTCTTCCTTTGTAAAGTGTTAAGAAAAAAGCATCTCATTTTTTAAAGAAGCTATTTTGTCAAAAACAGACAGTGCTTGTCTTACGTATCACACTTTTTCCCTTTAACATTTTCAACAATATAAACCTCTGGGTTTCCAGGGAAAAGAAGAAACCTTATTCTTTGTTTTTATTTGCATGTTGAATTGCAAGTGTATTATTTTATGTTTCCCTCAGAGGTTAGTTCAAAACCAGCATCTTCTGTGGGGCTGACAAGCAGTACTGTAATACACATGCATCCTTCCCTCAGGATCTTGATTTAATGAAATTACAGCTAGAAATTACTTGATGAAATCGAAAGGACAGTAGTTTGGAAACTCTCATATTGTTTTTACAAATCTTAAAGTAGAAATGGGTAAACAACATTATAAATACATATATGGAATGGTCATTGAGGTCTTTTAAAGAATTTGCTTGAGCCAGACTGTTGCATGACTTAAGTTACATGGTATTCATTCTATAATGATCACCAAGAAAACTCAGCCATAAGCAGGCACCCAGGAGGAAAAGGATCAGATTTAAGGCATCTAAATAAGAACATTCCAATTCCAAAGACGTTTATTCACATGAAATTCTCACGTAAGCCCTGATCTTGCAAAGAGCTGAACAGTGTACCTTAGTTTAGGCTATGCAAGTTTTGTCATATGATCTGGAATGCTTAAAATTCATGCCCGTTACTTTTTAAGGTAAGCATTATTGTCAGCACATTTTTAATCACGTTTTTAGTGATTAGACAGACTTACAAGAGGATTTAAAAGTGTTGAATGCTGACTTTAATCCCACCTTTTCTGCATCTTTTTCATTTTGTCTTTTCTTGTATATCCTGTGTTTTAACAAAGACATTTTTCAAGAAACACAAGCAGTTTATCTCAGATTTTAAATGTCCAAATAACAGGTCATAGAAAAAGAAAACAACAAAAAAAGGACAATAAAACCTGTAAAACTTCTTGAATAATGTATACATTCCAAAAATTGGCGACCTTTCTGTCCTCCTCAAACCCCATGGACTTTCTTTCCTTTGAAAGAAGAGGCAAACAACCAGACAAAAGCTCAAAAAAAATCATCATTTTACAAGCCATTTCCTCAGCTTTTACAGTGGACTGAAATAACACAGAGTTTGCATTGCTTTAATGATATTTTTAGAGGTCAGTGTCTTTGACACTGCCTTGGCAAATTATCTATCCATTCTGTGTCTTCTGATGTAAAACCAAGTAGCTGCCTGCGGGAAAACTTACAGTCAGATGTTCTAGAATTGTTCTTCCAGAGCATTGTAACTCACTTGTAAAGTAAAAGCCTGAAAATGCTAGATAATTTCAGAGGCTCAGCACTGGTCTGCTAATATGCCAGGAAGAATAAGCAATTATGATTTCTATCTAAGCAACATATGCTGTTTGCTGTCCTGTTCTGAACAGCTGTAGGTTAGATGCTGTTAAGATTAGGCCCCTTCTCTCCTTCGTATTTCAAAATTCAAATTAAACTAAAATAACAGCACCTGCTGAACAAAAACACTATTTCAAAATGTGTACTTGCACACAATTACTATGAAGAGGCTGGCCACCATTGTTACCAGTCTATTCTTTCTGAATGGAAATGGCAGAGAAGTTTTCGATGCAGCTGCAGCTTTTCAATTGTATAACTAGTGCTGGCCCCAAGCCAACCCTCAAGAACTCAAGTGGCACCAAAAGATACTATATTGATTTGCAATCGAACATAATAGGCCATCAGCTTAATTATTACTGAAGTGACAAGGTTCTGGATATTTCATATTTATATTTCTGAGGCCTGTGAAAGATGAATGTAAATCTTTTAAATGCCTACATTTGCATATCTTCAGAAGGGTTGAGTGCTCTTACTGTATTCATAGCCTGTGAAAGACCTAAAGGACTGGCTATTCAACTCAGGTTGCTAGATCACACAGTCACTTACTTGCATAAGGAAACAAGGCTATAAAACTAAATACATTCCTACAGGAAATATCCTCAGATCTCTTGCAGACAATAAAAAAATGTGTATTGATCACTAATATCATCCTTACGGAACTTTTCCTTCCCCTACTCTCTTAAGGAAAAGATTGCTTAAGAGTCTGAATTGGCATCACCTAGCACTGTGAGCATAATTAATTATTGCACTAAGTAACTTCTTCCTGTTGACTCTCACCATAGCTTTGTGACAGAAGGTCTGCAAATAGGACTCAACAGTTTGAAGAAATGTGTGCTAGGGGAATGCAGCAACATTTACTGGCTCCAGAGTAAGACCAAGACCCAGGATTTCATTGTTGTCACCAACCAGCTCTGTCACACTAGGTCATCAACTAGCCACCTCCTAATGAAATGCTTCTCTTTTTATTAGTATATGACTATTGAACCAAGATCTTATAGCCCTTACTTAGAATCAGAAAAATGATCATTAAGACAAGTTGTTTTAATTATATAAAGAAATTCTGGTTTAATGACATTAGAGCCAGTTACCATTTTTACACTCCCAGCCTCTAAATTGCACTTGTCCTCAGAATTGTTCTCTTTGGAGGACACTCAAAATTGTTCTGTTTTGCTTACCAGTGACATTTGTTTAAATTGCTCTTCGTATATTTTATGTGGTTTGTTGAAAAAAAAAAAGAAAAAAATTGTTTCTGTAGTTTCCAGAGGGATAAACAAGACACAGGTAAAAACATAGTTATAAACATGACTACATTAATTTTGGTTTTGTAGGGTGGGAGAAAAGATTTGTTGTCACACTTCTTATCTCCTGTTAGTAACATTATTCCCAAAGATTTTAGGCTTGTATTTTCAAGTATCAGTGCTCTCTACTGGACACCATGTGCCTGTACTCATTACCAAAAGAACCACACCTTTTCTAGTGCTATTCATTTAATGACTTTTAATCTCTACCTAATGAGAGGGCCTGTTCTGAAACATATGACAAGCAGCTTGTCTCTCTATACCTACTGGATCCTGTAAGACATCAACTTTGTTAAACTTCTTAATATTAAAGAAGCCCAGTACTTTATTCTTTCAACCTTCATAAAAAAAAAGAAGTTGGGGAAGATGTTTGCCAAATAGAAATAGACAAAGCTTGCAGGAAAATGCTTTTCTTTGTCTACTGTCATATTCCATTCTGGTCCACCCCCAAAAAAACCCAAACAATAACAACCACTCCCCCTGCCAAACCACCAAACTCTAACGTATAAAGCAAGGTTTTCCGAAACATCTAATGATGGTGTGCACTTTGATCGTTGCGAGTTCAGTTACGACACTTCAAGAGCATTCTGAGAAGCAGACCAGTTTACATATTTCCTCTTAAGAGTATAATGTAAATACAAACCAGTTCATAACTGAAATCCCATTCAAAACACAGGGAAAACTAACAGCTTTGTAGGCAGCCCCAAGTGCACATACCTCTAGTCATATGGAAGGTC
The DNA here is from genome assembly GCA_013396975.1 of Bucco capensis. Lineage (NCBI taxonomy): Eukaryota > Metazoa > Chordata > Aves > Piciformes > Bucconidae > Bucco > Bucco capensis. The sequence goes on from VWZO01012344.1 coordinate 99,548, forward strand.
ATAAGACATCCTGTCATCAGAGAATGTGATCACCCATCACAGGATGCAACTTAGGGAAAAGTTTACACAAACAGGCAGTCTTGACTGAAGGCAACAGGAGCAAAAGAGAGGTTTCAGACTTCTGCAAGCAGAACATTCCTAAAGAAAAAGTACTATGGGAATGAAAAGCACTGGCAAAGGTAGCAAAGCAAGGTTTAAACAAGCAACCTCAAATACTACTGTATAAACATGGTAGCAGAAAATCTGAGTAGCTTTGTGTAGTGTAATGGCAATCTAGCTGGCTCTAGATATATGGTGGATATGAATCCCATTGTGGAAGTTTTGATTCATTGTGCTTCTCAGATTCTCAGCTAGAGTAGTGACCACTTTAAACAATGAGGATCTGTTTTTCTTAGTTGCTGTAAGGTTTTCTTATCTGCTTTTTGTTAAACAAGCTAAAGAACAAATGCAGTGATATCCATGCTATGACTAAAATTGCAAGCTTAGCTTTGCAGCAAACATATAAATGCTTAACATTCAATTTACTGAACCTTCTACAAACAATTTCATGCCTCATTTTCCAGCTCTAAGTTGCTACAATGGATATCTTTACAAAAAACGAAGTAAACCTCCAGTGTTAAGTATTCATTATATACACTCTCCTTCTAAATTTCTTTGGCCACCACAATATTTCTTTGATGTCCTAGCATTTTTACATTTCAAAGACTAAGATAACAATGTGATTTTAAGAAGTCTGGAGGGGAATAAAAACAGAATACACATCTATAGTGTTCAGTAAAGAAATTGCATTTTCTAAGACAGTTACAGCACACGAGTTCAATTGTCCTGACTTAGTTTTGATTAGTGTTGGATGTTTTTTTGTTTTTCTTCTTTTTAAATGGAGCAAAACAGGTCATGGAAATCGCTGTTTTTAACAGTGAAAGAGCAATGTTCTTTTAAATTTTCAATTGCTTTTAAATTTTCTTTTATTTCTTTTTAAAAATATCACTGGAATTGTGACACTAGGAAGCAATTTTCTCACTTCACTTTCAACCCTCCACAGACATGACGATGAAAGGAGATATTCTCACACAAGGGAGCCTCCTTCTTTACTATACAATGCACAAATGGACTTTACACAACTGCACTGAACACCTCAAGAAAAGAAAACAACTGGGAATTGGAAAGATGTGGAAATTAATATTGTTCAAAGAAACTCATATTGTCACTGTGTAGAAATCCACTTACATGCAGATTATCTTGCATATTGTCTGTCTGATATATTTGCTTAAAAATCAGAATCTCTAAAAATAGACATGTTAATTTTCCCTACTGATATGCAAGTCATTTGATTTCCATATAATGGTAGTGAAATACATCATCTACTGAGAAAAAAAAATATGCCAAAATAAATATTCTATAGTTTGTTAGCACTCTGCTACCTGGTCATGCTAAGTTGATACGTTTCCAGCTTTGGAATCTGCTCGTGAAGAAGAAAGACGAAGCATTATATGGAAGGTTGTATAGAATACCTATGTTGAACAATTTAAGAAAAGCACTAAAAACTTTGCTTTATTTATGGGTGCTGAAAGAAACCAAAACCCCAACTGTCATCTGTTACTAGTGTAATGATTTTGGCTGCTCAAAATGTATTAATTTGTAATTGCAAAACACTGTAGCACAGGAGTATATTGCTAGGTATGTGGTGTCAAACAGGTGCCATCATCACCTAGGTCTTGTAGTCTAATGAATGATGAGAAATTTACATATGGCTAATGTTAAGAAATACTTGACTAGACGTGAAGAGAAGGGAAAAGTCAAAATGCTTTACATAAGGTAGCTTAAAAACTCTAGAGTTATCTTTTGACTACAGTCTTCTAGCATAGACTAATCAAATACTCATAGACTAATACTGCTTTTAAAAATGCAACATAGTGAAGTTTTTCTATATACAGAGATACTATCATAACTTTTCAACATCTCCCTCTCCCAGGACCATTTGAGATCATGATGCAATTATTATTATTTTCCATTTTAGAGAAGTTGAAACACAGACTTCTAAGCCTGATTCTGTTCACTAAGATTCAGATACGGTACAGCGTGTGACAGAGCTGAGAACAGAATCTATCTCTATACAATTTTATATCTAAAGACTTAATCCCAGCTTATTTTAACTTCTCTATATTTGAGATGTCCACAGAACTGGACTTTTTCTGTAGCAATTCCATGCCTGAGACTGCAGAACAGGGTCTAACATTTTGAGCCAGAGATATACTTCCTCAGATCTTGAGAAATTTGAGCTGAAGACATCTTGTTTTGTCTGTCAGAACTATATCATACCTGCTTCTTGTTGAAGCTTGTTCTTTTTTAAAGTCTACTTCCATTCCCTTGTAATTTTCTAAGAAAATGAATTTCTTTCAGGTTGTCATATTTCATCTCAACAATTTTTAGTAAAAAACTCTCAGGCATGAGAAGGGGGTTTTTTACTCTATCCTGAGGCATGGTGGAGAGGATGAAGAACAAATATCCCTCTGAGAACTCTGTGACACTTGTCTGACAATGAAAATATTCAAGAGTAAGTAGTTTTAAAACCACATCTTTTCCTAAACTTATCTAATGTTTCTCTCTGAAAAAAAAATAAAAATCACTGGAGCTTGAACAATACGTTTTGTAGAAGGAATACAGTTTTAGCCTGTTCCTTCTAGATCTCCCATGTTCTGAGAGAAATCAAATGGGCATCTTCTCTTAGCCATAAAAACATACAGTGCACATACACTGGAAAAAGCACACATGAAACAAACATTATAGACTAAATCACAGAGACATCAAAATTACAAGAAAGAGGGACTGAATACTTTTTCTGACTTCTGTGAGAAAAATGTCAGTGAGACAAAAAAAATCCAGAATTCTAGTTCAAACTAACCAACCAAAACCAGAATTTGGTCTTTATTATATACAAATGTTTATATTTACTCCTTATGCTGTTTATTACATCAGGGAAATGTAAAATAATGTATCTACTTACTGGTTTAAATGTCTTTAAGTGGGTGAACATATAAAGTCTCAAATAGCTAACTAATAAAATATGTGCAATTTAGGAATCTTCAGCCTACAAGTCAGCATATGTTAATTGTTGCTTGATTTAAAAATTTAGTGTACCAGACTCATGGACTACTTGCATTTATTGGCAGAAATATTTGACATTTTGAGGAAGAACTCCAGAAGATAAGGTACTAAGAACATCAGTTTTCACGATGTATAAACACAGGTTTAAAATTTTGATCCCGTTTTTGAGCTACAATTGTTTACATGGATAAACCATACTAGAAGAATGCATGAACTAGTAAAACAAAACCTCTAGATTTCTCTCTAAATCTAATTGCTATGTGTTCCTAGGTGTATATTCCTCAGCTGAGTAGTTCTACCAGGTAGATACCTGCCTGTATATTCAGAAATTTTTAGTAGAGTAAAACAGTTTCTGTCTTTACCTTTCAATTCAAATAAGCACTTTAATAATAGATTACAAGTGAAAAAGACAGGGAAAATGTGCTGGAGAAGATATTTGATCAATGAGAGTTTTATCATGACAAAACAAACAAGACAAAAAAACCCTACATAGTTTCAAACTCAAAGCAATATACCAATAGAATGGCTTATGTCAACAATTCTGTATCTCAAATGCAAATGATTCCTCCTTAAAAACACTATCATGATATTTCTGTATAGCAGACCAGTTCCTTTGAATGTCCATTGTTATAGTAGGAAGACAAACTTGCAATCCCAGATTTCTGAATTCCCAAACAAAAGTAGAAGCATGTCTAAACTTCTCATATCACTGGCACATTCTCCCAAATCACTTTGCCAACAATGCCTGTAAATCACTTTTGATATGATAATTTCTGTATTAACAGATTCAAATGAGTGAGTTTTAATGAACAGTGGGGATTTATCCTGTGAAATCTGCAACAAGAGCATGCACGAGGTTATGCTCGGTCCTTAAATATGGATCAGATTTGTTGACAGCCCACTTTTGCTGTCTCACGCAGAAAACATTGGTGTTTCCTTCTCCTGTCCTGAAACAAATGGTCTGTTTGATACCAAGAGATGAAAACCACATATACTTAAAAAAAAGTGTACTATATTGGAAATATAAATCTGATGGCACTACATGGACAATCCATCTCAGTGGAACTGAATTCATGGGTTTATAGGTGTTTTCTGTTAAATATATGCAGAAAACCTAACACATACAGGTTTATTTTCTTTTCAATAATTCAAACTCATTCTTCTAACCGCACAAAATTAATTTTAATTAAGATTTTTTTCCTATTTCTTTTATTAATTTGTTCGACTTGTGGTCTTTCTTTCTCATTCCACTTAGGCTCTTGGTACATAAATCCATTCTAAATGTGTTTTCACAGCTGCTCAGAAGGTGTTGATTCTTAGTGTCAACGCATTCACTCAACTTAACATAATCATTCCCTTTTAATGAAACAGTTAACAAGAGACTGACAACTATCATTTTACTGATGGGGTCCAATAGCTGGGAGAGTGAGAGGTGACAGTGGTGTAATTACCAGGCCTGATACACTTTGTTCACTTTTTCCCCCACCTTTTTAGGCAGATGAGGCAGTACTGTGCAATGTCAACAATCAAAATGGAAATGCAGGCAGTGTGAAGACTTGGGTGAGTAATTACCAGGGGCTGCAGACCTGTGACTACTCCCAGTGTGGCAGGGCTGACAAGGTGCAGATTGTTTTTTATCCCCTAGTGTGAATCTGGCTGTCTTGCTGTTGATAGATCCAGGTGGTAGTATTAATTAATATACCAGCAGGAGCTAGTTCAGCTCTTGACAATGCACTATCCTTATCTGAAAAGAGGAGGTGGCAGTCTGTTGTTGAGAAAAAGTCGTTCCTTTTGACTTCTTTCTATCGAAGTTGAAAAACACAGCACTGGTTGAGAAGTAAGAATTTATCATGAGAGATGGTTTATACTAACAGATCTAGTCTTACTGTATTTCTGTCTTTGAAAGGTGGATGTTGATATGGCTGCATTATTTAATGAAATTTCACTTTAAAATGTCAATTCCACTTAGGTAGTTCATATAGGAAATGTTCAAGTGACTAGTCTTGTATGTAGATGTTAAGCTTGTCTTGTTCTGTTTGAATTTTTTGGACCTATGAACTTTACATCATCAGTTTCCTGCCATTTGACCTGCAAATAGATTCCAGGGGAAAATACTGCTACTGAATGGCAATTAATTGTAATGCAGAGTCAGATTGTGGGTATAGTTAGCACTCTATATGTTATCTAAATGTACAGTAACAGCTATCAGTATTCTAATCACCTGTAAACTACTAGTTATACTCTTACTCAGACCATTTGATATTTCGCATTCAAAATTTAAAGTCGAATATATGTGACAATATATGCTCAATTTGGATGGCTAGTTTGTGCAGCAAGACTACTTCTTGTGAAAAATCTTTAAATCCAAATCCCTTTTTCAATCATGACTTTACAGCTTTTTAAGTGTCCAGTTAAATTGAAGGTATTTTATGTCACAGGCACAGCTTTAGCTGGGGTAGGTGAAGGGGTATAAATTTGAGTCCTTAGCTACTTAACACACTCTCATGCAAGCTCTGTCCTCTCTGCTCCAACACTGGTTTACTCCTAGGAACACTCAATAACCAGTTTCAGCCAACCTAAGTCAAGCTGGCAAGTTGTTGAAGGTATTTAAAACACATCCATTTATTTTTACTTCAGTGGGTTGGTAATGCTGGTAAGATGATGAGTTAATGCTGATGATGAGCCTCAGGACCATGTTTTAGGTAAAGTTAAAAAGAAAACATAGCTATAATCTTAAATGTATAAAGTTTTTGAAAAAAAGTCACTCACTAGTAAGTCATTGGGTGTTTCTTAGAAGTTTACAGCTTTAGTAATATCTACTCATGTGAGTATATTTTGTTAATGCTGTACTTGCAGTAAAAGTATGGAATAAAGTCCTTTTATTCACACCTGAATAATTATTTTGCATTCAAATTTCAATGTCCAAGTCAAGAACTTCAAACATATGGGGGAGGGAGGAAGAGTTGCTTGAAATGTAAAACTTTCAAAATATTACACATAGATCAGTATATACCCACATGAAAATGCAGGTCTTAATGTATGTCTTGCATAAGAACTCAAAAAAAACCAAACCCCAACCCTAAAATGCATATGCCCAAATGGTATTACCCAAAACCTGTATACAAATTTATTGCTGCTATGTCACACATGCAAACCCAATTTTAGTGCAGTAACACCCAGTATTAAACTTCATCCCTCAAAAATTTACACCCTATTGAAAGGAAATAATAGTGTTAAAGAAAAGCTGAGCCTGTGATCTTTTCACATTTGGCTGCAGATGTTATGCCATTTTCAAGAGAAATGTTTGCCTGCCTTCCTTCTTACTCGGTTACTGGGCTAGACACACTCCAGTCTTCTTGAACAAAATAAAATACCCTGTTTAATTGAATGCCTGACACTCAGGATTGAACTGCTGAGACAAGCCTGCACATGCAGTAGTCAGAAGCAATATTAAAAACAGACTCTACCAAAGAGCAGAAAAGCAACATACAATGACAACAAAAGCTGGTAATCACTGAGAACTTCTGATGATGGATACGAAAGTGTACTGGAAGAAACACAAATCAAATCTATGCAGGAATGCAAAGAAAGAAAAATAATTTTACACCTACAGGCTGTAATGAGATCTCTGATCATTGGTATCACGCCTGTAGAACTCTGCACTAGTATGGCAGAAATGCAGGGGCATGACTCATTTACTGCAATAAACAGTTTGCTGACTGATGAGAAATAAAGTAATTTGTACCTTCTTCTATTTAAGACTTCAGTGAGATGAAAGGCAATTAGGGCATCCTCTGCTGTGAGGTAGCAGTGAAGTCCCTTATGAGATGCTGAGTGCCCACAGCTTCATGGATTTCAATGGAAAAACTGTGCCTCTATGGGTATTAATAGATATTTCCCTGAACAAATTTGCCTTGGCATCTTGAAAGACCTACAACACAACTACATTTTATCAACTACAATTTGTTTCCCAAATTTGGTGTAAAAGACACTTAAGGAGATTAATTTTCTTACATGTTAGGAACAAGCAATGTATATTCCTGCTTATATTCCTCACTCTAGTGATACTTTGGGCCTAATTAAATTCTCATATCAGTTTTATGCAGGTCTGCGAACAAGTGTAATCTATTTTATAACCTTCCAGACTTAACCCTTAGTGGGTTAATGTCTTGGTTGTAAGAATTGGCATAATTTACTTTATATGAGTCTCAGTTGTTCAATTTTTACATGTTTTCTGCATCTATAAATCTGCAGGCAAGATTCTGATATTGTCTTTAAAAACTTGGATGGTGATGCAGAATAAACCTATATGCTGATTTGAACAGGGGATTAATTTCTACCCACAAAACTTTTTGTGATGCATCATTATTAGCGTTCAAAACCGAGTAAAAGTAATGATCTATTGGAACTTTTCTTAAATTTGTATTTGCAAGAATTTCCAGTCTTCACACTGACCATTTATGATCTAAGTATCAAGTATGGGCTGCAAACGCAAATGAAAATATCAAGTTTAAAGCATTGTGTGAAAGCTGGAAGATTAAATTGTCAATGCTAATAATATTCTAATTGCAGCTTCATTTATAGGGTCTTAAACATACTTTAGTAATGCATTTTTAACAGAGGAATAAAATCAAATGATTTATTAAGAAACTATGATTATGTATCATGCAATTCTGTAAAACCATGATTAATTCCTGTTCAAGCAAACCTGTCAAACTGAAATACTTAGTCTGGAAAAGTACACATATATTGCCTACACTTTATGGATTTTCTTAAACCCTTGTCTCAATGCTTTGTGATTCATCTACACTAAATTCTTCTGAATTGCCATCACTATGAGACCATTATGATTTGTTAATAATAATCGACAGTGAAAAGTGGAAAGTAAGGAGCCAGTCTAGACTTAAGCAGGTTCACTGTACTTGCAGTTTCTTCTCCTCCCCCACAATGAATGTACTTCACAGACATCTTGAAAAAAGACTGTGCTACTATTCCATGTGTATTAACAGTTAAATTGCTTATGTGTGTTAATATAGCACACAACAATAAAACATCTACCTTGAATATGTTCAGAGAAATGCTTTTTGCACTTTTATCTAAAGTATAATTTTCTTATAACCTAGGGTTTAATTTCTGCAAATATAGAACAGAAATTTCCAGCAAAACTAACAAATTATACTCAGAGACACACATCCCATGTTATATTATATAAAATATATAGAACCCCATGTAACTTGCACATTACCATGCAAGCTTGAATCATGTTTTTCTATAAATGAAAATATAACACAATAGCTGGTGTACATGTACACATTACGAGTCTCTTTTAATTAGATGCTAATTAATGACTCACTGGCTTTAATCATATCAGTCTGGTAATACTATTTATGCCACACAGAATAATGATCTACTTTATGAGAAATCAACGTGGCACATGTTGACATAGGAACGCATCCAGCCCTAATTCCCTCTCTGTAAATACACCCACCCAGACTTGGATCCTGAACAATTTAGAAAAGATACACTAACTTAGCTGATGAGCAAGGGAAGAGAGAGGAGGGAATAGCAATATTTCAGAACGGTCCCAGAGTATTTCAGCTGTACTGAGAGCCTGACAAGCTCAGTGCACCAGGAAGAATTAGATGGATATAAAGTATTTCTTACTCTGAAATAGCCTATGTGAATCTTACTTAAAGATCTAAGTTCTGCTTTTTAAACACACCAAAATGCCCAATGGGTTGCCCCTGCAGATATAGAATTATTTCAGAATACACACACAAATCTGAAGTTTTTCAATTTATAACTTTCTTTGAACAAACACTTTTGAAGTATTTATTGCTTACAGTGGTTTTTGAGGTTTATTTTACTTTAAATAAGTTATTTTTCTTTCAAGTATATTCAGAAATTTAATTTGAAAATCATATCATAATTTATACAATTAAACATCTATGCACACCTTGCAATAAAGTATTAAGAGAACAAGGAGGATTTTTAAAACTGCATTGCTAAAATCATTGTCAGTGCCACTACCTGTGTTCAGCAATGTTTTGCCACCTGCTACTAAGAACTGCACTATTGTTGAGATTTATGGAAACAGAAAGTGAGGAAACAGAAGAGTAGATTTGGGGGAAAAGAAAAAAAAAGAGAAAAAAGAATATAATGATGGAAAATAACTAATTGCAAAATAATTTGTTGTCCCTAGCTATAAAAAGATGGTTTAAAATCCTATTGTTCCTTGTTCTTAGAAAGAGGTAGAGCAGAGAGAAATATTTTTCACCTCTCCTCCTCCAGTTAAACCTTCCAAGGATTTAAAACAAATGATATAAATGAGATAATCAATACAATATCATAATTTTCACTGTCTTCCCCTCTTCTTTTGCAACTACAATCATTTTATTTCGGTGCAGAAACATTCATCTCTATGAATCAAGATTAACTTTTCCTCACATACTCATATGTGACCCCACTGGGTTTTAAGCCATAAACCAAGTTTCAATCATTATCAATGTCCAAATCACAAGCAGAGTTCAGAGGCTACAGTGTAAAAATAATTTAATGACTGAGTTCCTTGTTTTACAAGAGTCCAAAACATGGAAGGCAGCCTTCATTCTGTCAGAATACACAGTTTATTGCAAAATAAATGGACCCTTTTTTCACATGTTCCTAGCATAATTGCTTCACTCAGTATATTTATTTCTGTGATTTGGTGGTGGCTCTTTTCTTTTCTAAATAGGAACTTTAGGGGTTTACCATGAAAGACTGCTGTTTTCATTATCAGAATGCCACCAACTAACCTCTTCTACTGTTCTGTACTTAATGTTGTATCACTCTTCTATTTCTGTTCCATTGTTTTTGCTATTTAAAATACATATGCTCAAAACAGTAATATATGGAAAAATTAGACCAACTAATGGTATAATTTTCCCAGCATTGTGCCTTAAAAGACAATGAAAATTAGCAGAATTCCTATTAAATTGAATAGACCTTTTCATACATATGTCCTAAATGTTAAGGGGTTGATAATTCACTTCAAAGAACTCAATCTACTGTATTAGAGTCCAGCATAAGAAAAAACTATTTACAGCTCTGGCTTTTCAGCATTCTGGAAGGGGGTAAGGAGGGAAAGGAAATCTAAATAATTCTTAGATATATTCCAGATATTGCTAATGCAAGTGCACAAGAGGAGAAATTTTTTAGAAGCACTATCTTTCAAAGTAACTAGTTATATTACTATAGTGGAAAAAAAAGAAAACCACACTGCAGTAGTATGAGAAAATGATGTTAGGACAAATTCCAACTATACAGGTATTAAATAAAACTGTTACCTACATATGGAACAGCAAGCCCTACTAAGGTCCCTTTCAGGTTTCTACCATTTTATTACATTAACTAGAATACTCTGCAAGTTAAATCTGTGTCCTTAGTGGAGAGGAAAAACTGCTCCTGGGGAAAAAAAAAAAAAACCCTAACAAACAAATAAACCAAAATCAATCAACCAAACAAAAAAACCCAAACAAAAACCAACCACAAAAACCCTCTCCACCACCAAACCAAAGAACAAGCAACATATATTGTATACTTTTCACTGGGTTAAAACAACAGGTAGTATTACTGCCATAGCTATACCAAATGAGGTCTGAAGAAATAAAGTTTTCCTTCCTAAAAATCATTGCTGGTTTTATAGAATTACTATGCAATATACATAATGTTTTCCTGTCTCCTTATGTCAGGTTAGTTCTTATTGCATTATGCCATAGAACTTAATGTACCTTAATATACAAAGTGCATCGAGTGATACATTTTAGAACAGTGTGTATAATTTTAGCTGACAGCATACAGTAGGCTTCATAGACAGAAAAAACATTTGTCTTTTCTAGTTATGATCCTGGACAAACTGCAAACTTTGAAAGTGCCACTAGCATAAATCTTTAGCTACTGAATACACTCTATTTTATTCAATTGTCACTGAAAAGGAACACAGACTATCTGCATTATAAGGAAAATTTAGCACTTCATGCACAGAGCCAATTGCCATGCAAGCGAATGGACAGTCAACCTCTCATATGTAGTTTGCTTCATAGCCAAAATCCTGTTAAGTGTATTGTGGTTTTTCAAAATTAACAGTAATCATGAACAGCTATATATAATAAGCTTCATATACTGAAATATTTTAAATCACAATATTGCAAGAACACAGTCATACGTGTGAGTCACTGGTTTTAATTTCTCTTTCAACTGAAACAGAGAACAGAACTGGACTATACAAACATATATTTTTATACAGACAACTGACTTACATAGATACACTATATACATTCCCAACAATTTGACCATGGTTAAAGGGTATTTATATTCTGATGTGGCTAAAATTGAACATGTCAACACTAATGCATTTTTCTGGGAGAATCACTACTTTCACCATAATTTCCATGGAAAATTTGTGTGCACATGCAGTAATAGACACATTTATAACATCAAAAGGATTCAATTTTCTTTTCAATCATACTACAGTATGAATAGCTTTTCCTATTGAATTTAACAATAAGGCACATTACCACAGTCTAAAGGATGGGATACTTCTGCTTGTTCATATGAAAGTATGTCAAACAATATATAATATATCTCACAATAGTTCTGGGTTAACTGCTCCTTTATATAGGTTTGTTCCTAATACATTTGTGTCAGCAGATTTTTTTTTTATATATATTATTATTTAAATTTGTAAGATCAGCTGCATTTCAAACTCTGTTTAACTATCCATAGTATTAACAGAGTATTTAAATATTATTTAAAGGTATGCAGTGACTTTGTATGAAGAAATTACCTTGCATTAAGAAATCAACAGAAAATCCATACTTAGATGTATAGGTTTAGTTTTGTAATACTTATAATCTTTTCACCTACTCACAGTTATCATAGTCTCTGTCACTGCAACTTGTGAGAGAGAAAGGAAAGATTTTATGTATGAATTATTGTCTCAGTCCTGCATGCCGTTATGCATGGCAAAAAAGAAATAAAAAAAACAAATGGAGCCCTAACACAGTTTTGTTTGAACTCTGCATTTATTTTGCTGTCATGAAAGAGGATTCTTTCAGAGCCTTCAAGTCAGTGAAAACACCCTGTTCTTGTGGAAGTCCAGCCCTTACAGTCTAAACTGCCACAGAGTACTGTATTGCAGCTTTAATGACTAGAAAAAAGACAGGTCCATAAAAAGAGTACTGCAAATTTCTGGAGTAATCAAAGATAATAACTGACATGTTTTTAAGATTCATAATAGGACTGCAAATCCCTTTGAAAGAAGTTCTAGTCTCATCATACAAGCATTGTTCATGCCCCAAAAGTGGCTGGCATTAGCAGGTTTGAGAGCTAAGAAAGACATCTTACTCAGACAGTAAGTGCAGAACCACAGAGTGTCCAGATGTGATCAGACATTATTCCCTTTTCCATTTTCCACAAGTAAATTCATTCACTGCTTATGAATAAAAACTGACCTATGAAATATGATGCTACTTGCTCTCCTTTCTATAGCTGCTTTATTTTTTATTAAGACTGAGCTCTGCTCTAATGGGATTAAAACAAGAAAACTGCCAAAAGTCTGTGGCTTTGAAAATCCCCAAATTCCTTTCAGATATTTAGACAAATATTCTTTTTTTTTTAACCATGGGATTTTGTGGAATTTTTCCCTGCTTCTTTGAAATAATTTTTCAGAGATCCTTCCTTCAGTAGCTTTTTCAGTCTTCCGTTAGTTATAAAATGGCAATATTTGACATGAATTGCTTAGCCAAAACCAACCAAGTTTCCTTAAAACTAATTTTTATGATTTTTGCCTAGTCATTCGCTCTGTACTGCAGGCTTCACTGCATTCTTCCAGTTTTATACTTGAGTAACTCTAGATTGAGACAATGGTGTACTATGCCTTTGAATCTGAAGCTCAAAAGGACCTCAGAAATCTCCTGCAGCTACTACTCTTTAACACAGAAAATGGATGTGAACCATTCATCATAGAAAAGCCTGCAGCAAACTAAGAGCAACACTGTTTTGTGATATCTTCCAACTGTATTTGTTCTTCATTCTCACTGATAATTTCTGACTACTGTCGTATTATATTGTCCTTGTAATGTCCTTGTTACAGTATCCAGCTTCTTTCATTTCCCTCTCTGCATATAGATCAGGATACTGTTATATCAAGCTTTGTATGTTCTACCACATATTATTAAATGAAGGCATGGTAGTAACTTGGCAGACTGTGTGGCATATACATCTGAGATTTATCTCAGTAGTCAGTAGACTTTTGGCCTACAGACAGTAGGAGAAGCTGGGGACTGAAGTCTGTGTGGAACCCAGATGAATTTCTGTTCACCTGAAGTTCCTAATCTTAACACTTGTTATAGTTTAGCTGTTGTCTCTGTTTTGCAAAACACTAGTTCTATGTTCCAGTCTGATTACTTAAAATGCAACTAAACCTTGCAGTGTAAACATTTCATGTTTTCAGGTCTGATAGCTAATTAAATTACTTATGCAAAAAAAAAAAAGAAAAAAGCACAGTAAGTTCCTTACTGTAAACAAAGGCAATTAACCAAAGTTTATTAAACACCCAACCTTAATGCAAATATTTATGGAATAAAACATGTATATTATGTATTTTTTTGTATTCTTGGAAGGGTTGTATCACAGTTGTTCTCTGAAAGTTTCTGTGGGGAAGGATCTGCTTTTGAGATCCCAGCACACAGAAGGAAGGACTGTCTTCATGGTTGAGAGATTATCTGCATTTCCCTGACATTTTAGTACATAAGGACATTAGATTCACAAAACAAGAAAGGCAGCTGACAATCTACTGCTAGAAGTGCAAAAATTCCTAAAGATGACAGGAGGCATATTTCCTAAGGGCAGGGAGAGTAAAAAGTGCAAAAACAGAATAGACAAGCGACCAACAAAAGGCACATGCCTCATCCAGTTCCTACAGCTCAGCAACACTTTATTTATTACTACATTGTACAATATTAGGCACACAAATAATGCTTGCACTATCTCAGATCTTAACTCCACCTCTTTTCGTGTATGAATCCCATTAAACAGCAAAAAGAAAGAGTAATGAGCAGATAGGAATGCACAGGGTCTGTGCCCTGTCTACAAAGAGCTGTATTTGCTTCATGTGGAATTGTTGGTGCAGTAGTGTTCAGAATGTGAAAATGTAAGTTACAGCTAGATGACTGTTCATTGTGCAAATCTTCAGCTCCACTATCTGTGACAAAATGATGACACTTTCATGGATATCTGCAGATATGCTTCCTGATAAAGAGATAAGAGTCCAGAGCATATTATTTGGAGAGAGAATGAAGGGACAGAGAGGCAGGAAAGGGACTGTTCAATTCAGCTCCCATGGAAATACTCATTGAAGAGCTATTTAGGAAAGACTTTATGCTTCAAAAATGTTGAATCCTCTAAGAAAATAAATTTAGTCTAGGGAGAATTTGTATCAGTCAAAATGTTATGAAGTTTTTCTTCAGTGAAATAAAAGTTTCTTTGACAGATAGTTGAGAAGGAACCATGTTTATCCCCAACTCAGCCATTTATTCTCTCTCTCTCTCTCTAACACACTTTCCTATATTGACTAGAGATGAGTAAAAGAAAGGCAGGGTGGGAGTAGAAACTGAGAAAGAGCAGTGAAGATACATCTTTAAACTTAGATCATGCCCCTCTGAAAACTGGAGCAGGGACATACTCTACTATGTGAAGTGCTTTCTTGTTTGATTCATATGGATGCAGAGTTATAACAAGGAATAGAATAAAACGTAAAAATATTTAAATATGTAAAGTACAACTTCCTTTGCCACAGGAGAGTCATTTTTTGGAAAATGAGAAGGAATTAATAAGAAAAATTACAATTGAATGAAGCAAGAGGATTGAGAGAGTTTTTTAATTCATTTTGAAAGTCCCACTGCAGAGAAATCAGAAAGCTCTTTATTTTTAATTTGGAGATTCTTACAGTATAATCCTAGAAAAGGCCAGTTGCTAGCTGCTGACTCTGCAAGTCTCCTTTCATGCTGTTGGTGAGGGAACGATCAATGCAATTGACAAATGACACTGAATGCCGAGTCAGCCCTACAGAGGTTTGGCTTAGTGAAATTTACACATTGAAGAGTCAAAGCCTGAAAAACAGAAATAAACCCCACTGAGACAGAGTTGTCTATGCAGAAGGAAGCAAAGAACAGAACGTGAAGGCAATGAAGGACACAAAGGGGGCAAATGGGTGGGTGGGAAAAATACATGGCATTTTATTGTCTATAATTTACGGACTGTTTAAACCATTGAAGCACACGATGACTAAGTTTAGCACTGACAGATTAACAGGATGGAAGGATAGATCACAGTACAAGAACAAAACTGTTTGCTTTTGAAGTTCTCTGCACAAAAGCGTGACTATGTAGAACAAAAGATGTAATAGGTATTCCCTGAGCTGGTAATAGTCTCAGATT
This sequence comes from Bucco capensis, assembly GCA_013396975.1. Taxonomy (NCBI): domain Eukaryota; kingdom Metazoa; phylum Chordata; class Aves; order Piciformes; family Bucconidae; genus Bucco; species Bucco capensis. The sequence continues at coordinate 115,129 of VWZO01012344.1, forward strand.
TTTAAGCTAGTGGGAGAAGATCAGAGTTGACACTTCTTCTAAGTGCTGGGCATGCAACTTGAGTCCAAGATTCTCCAAGAATTGAGTGAACTGAGTCAAGTTTTATCCTAGAACATTGTGCTGATGAATTGATGTGAGTTTGTCATTTAGGAGTCAGAGAAGGTGTTGGTACCGAGGCTGATAAACTAGGCGCTATGATAGCAAAAAAGAAACATAATGAGTAATCATTATACCAGTGCTTTGTTACAATCTGCAGCATACACCAACAAAATTAACAAATCTTGCCTTTTGGCCCTTCTGCTTCAAAAAGCTTTTCTCCCTTTACCATTTCCTAGAATCACAGAATACTCTGGTTCTCTTTTTATATTTTCTCCTCCTTTTTTAAGAAATACATCTTGTCACTACATGGCACAAATAAAAATGTCTTTCTAGCATTTGTCATGTACTTTTTGCACCACTTCTTTTGTAACTTCCTTGCAGTGGGGTTCTATGAGAAGCACCTGCACAACTCTCTATAACCCATATCCTTTCTTCTAGTTTTTATACCAACTTGGTTGAGAATTTCACAGTTCTCTTTGCCTTTCGTTAGGAAATCACAACTCTGAAATCTCACCTAAAATGTATCCATTCCATCTATTACATAAGGACATTTTCAGACAGTCTGTCTATCAAAGTGATAACTGAACTAATGACCACAAAGACCACATATATAGGTTTGACTATGCCCTTAAAGATAAGCATCCCACCAGACGCCGAGATCACATTTTCTTAGAGCAGTCATCTCAAGAGTGATCCTGTGCTTTTCTGAGCAGGGCAAGAGTAGCCACAACTTCTGAAACATGTAGCCTCATGCTCAGTGAATTGTGTCTAAGAGTTAATTACTATGTGATCTGTGATCATGCTCTTGTTTTAGGACTAGAAGTACCACCTTTAAGCTTGAAGAAAGTTTAAAATGAGAGTATGTATCTTTGAAATCATATCCATGGTGTGTTTTGTGCTTATATAATATCCTTCATTTCATGGTCTGATTTTTAAAATCACATCAAAAAGTTCATCATAGCTGTAACATACGAGCATATAACTCACAGGATACTGAGATCATATAAGAAATCTAGATGAAATTAAAACACAGCTCTTCGAATCAGCTCTTCTGTGACTACAATAATCAAAGAGAATAAAATAAACTAACCACTCATACAGAGGCTTTTGTTGCTACAGAGGAGCCTAAATATAAGCGTCATGGTTAAGGAAGACTATAGAAGGATAATATTTCTGTTGATTGCAAAACCAAAGTGGGTCTTAAAAAACAAAGTCCAGCATGAGCAAGATTTCTGTGAACTCAGCCAATATGCACGTATCCTTCCTGGGAATACAAAAATAACAGTCTGAAACTTGCTCAAAAAAGGTACATAATGGGAAAAACAATAGTTTTGTTTTCCTAGAATAAATAACAAGAACTTTTCTCAGAAACTCACTGTTTCTAAAGATACTTGAATGCTGCTTTAAAACTATGAACACAGACATCATCAAGCTTGGTTCACCTAGGCTTCATTTTCAGCATCACAAAATTGTCTCTAGTTGAAAACTAAGCAAACTAAACAAATTTTATAATCTCTCTGTACAAGGCCCTTTGAAAAACACTTCCCAGAATTTTAAACACCACAGCTGATATAATTTTTAAAACAGCTCATTCCTAATGGAACTTGAAACATAAACAACACTGTTTTGCAGTCTGCCACAGTATTCCCTCTTGTGACTATCATAGCACGTTTCAGCTGACGATACCAGAGAACACGTAGGAAATAGCGAATCTCAGCTTTGAAGAACAGTGACACAAAATACAAACCATACAGAGCATTTAGTCTAGTAAGTTTCTCCTATAAATTAAGAAAATAAGCCATAGGTATCAACTTTCAATAGCAATTGGTAGAGAAGTGAACTCATAGTGTTATCTTAGTGTGGATAATATGGAAAATAACTATCAAAAGAGTATGTGTCCTATTACTAGCAAAAGTATTTTCCCATTGATTTGTTTTAATTCCCACTTCCTCCTGGCTTATCTATCCATAAGACGGTTAACACTGTGCATAGAGCTCTTCTATAAATTGTGGTTTAGTCAATTGCAGAAACTCACCTACCATTGCAGAACTCACATATCAAGCAAGCACAGCAAAAGCTGGTTTAGATCCGAAGTCAATAAAACATATATATATATACACATATCATCACCCCCCAGTCAGCCCATTCCTTAGAGCTGTAGAGTCAAGAACAGACAGAAAGTACAGGGAGTAGAGGAAGGCAGAAGACAACAATGAGACAAGAAAAGTTCAATACATACTTTGGATTTTTGTTACCAGGATCCAAGCAATGGTCTGAGCTTCACTCTTAATCTTGGCAACCACTGACACAGACAAATTTGCAATTAGTTGCAAACTGAGGCAGTGTCACACTATTATGCCTCACAAGGAAAAAAGTAACAATATGTAAAAAAAGGTTTTTTCTATACAATTGCTCTGCTACTTTGTAGAGTGGGAAATCTTGGAAATAAATCGAACAAGATAGATAATGGTCCTGTGTTTAAATGGCCTTTACAGCTTTTGTTTTAACACAGAGAAGTATACCAGCTCTTTTATTCAGAAACTCATCCAGGAAACAATATATGGATAAATGAAAATACAAGATTCTTGAAAAAAAAAAATTAAGTGGTGTTTCACGGGGAGACTGTTTGCTGTTTGTTAATTTAATATATGCCTCTCGTTTTTATTTGGCTTGAAAATGAGGTCACATATTCATTATACCCACAGCAGCAATCTGCTATCCAGACAAGAAGTTTCAATGTACTTGGGGATCACATCTCTGTGATTACCTTCTCCTTCAAGTATATCCCACAGTTCCAGCTATTCTTCTGTCCATACTCTGACCTACTCTGTGTTTTCCAACAGCTATGTTTTTATTTTTGAGAATGCCAAAAGCAGGTACCAGTGCTGAAGAACAAATAGTTAAAAAAAATATGCCACAAAGATGTCCACATGTAGAACACCACAAACAAAATGCAATTCAACTGTCCACTCTTCCTTATTCAAAATCACAGCTTTGACTCCTTTTGTCACTCTTGTTTGGTTCACTGTCATCATCACTGCAAGAGTTTGGCAACCAGACTGTGACAGAAACTGACAGTAATGCAGTCATCCTTTGCTTTTCTTACAGTGGCAGCTGTCAGAAGCTATACCACATTAAGCCAAAGTACTAGGCATCGTGAAGCTTTTCCAACATTAAAATTTAAGAATATACCTTTGGAGAGTTTAAAGTAAGTTAGGATTGTCATTTTGTGATAGAGAGATGGATGGATAAAGGAATGATGAGCAAGACAGAGAACTAGTGTTACAACGCTGTATGAACAGGCCATTTTGAAAACCCAGTTTTTGCACTCTTGTTCTACAAATTCCAGGAATAATGGCAATATTGCACACCATAGCATTCCAGGTATCATCACGGACTATAATATCAAGGAACTTTCTCACCCTTCTCAGTAGCTAACAAATTAAAGTCCCTGTTTTAACATTTCAGAAACACCCTCACCATTCTCTTTCAAGTACTGTTACACTGTTTCTTGTTCTCTGACATCACTTCTAAGACTTGCTATTTTCAGGCTAGCTACATCCTGTACAGACCAGTTTGTCCCTCTTACACAGTCTGAAACTATAAACATGCCCACTTGCAGATACACATACTGCTAGCTGCTCATAGGGTAAGTCAATACAATATCAGCAACTACAATCAGCAACATATTGATGAGGAAAAAAGAATTTAAAAACTGGCTTCCAGATATGGAAATTATTTTTTTTTTTTTCAGAAAGTCCCATTTAACAGTGTTTAAGGAAAAGCTATTTAATCCACTCAGATTAAATAATAATAAAAAATAATAAAGCAGTCTAAAGCAATAAAAGGAAAGTAAACTATCAAGTCACAGTATTTGGATGAACTAGTATCCACTGTTCTTGTAACTGCAGAATGGCTATGAAAGAAAACAAAATCTGGTCTAATTTGAACATTAAAACATACCTGTTGTCACTTCATATACCCATGGATTGTATAAACTAAAGTTACCTACAGGCTGTCTCAGCAGTATGTACAAAACCATATTTAGTGACAGAAATTCTATAACCCTTGAACTCTCTACTGAGAATCTGAGAAGAGTAATCCAAGGGTTTGTGTGGTAAAACCAAAGGTTTACTTTGCTTATAAACTTATCCACAACTTCATTAGCATCACAGCAGAATCCCAACAATTCACTAAACACACAAAAATGATTCAGTACGACCTTATTAGGTACTGCCACACACACAGGTAGAATAGAATTAGTACCACAGAATTAACAATACAGTTATTGCATCAATGATTTGACTAAATTTTTGCCCCAGAATGTTACATGTAATTACTCATGGAAGAAAAAACAACCAATCAAACTCAATTTGCACGGTAGAAGTATCCAGTCAATACTAAAAACCTGTTTCCAACCAAGCCTCTATCTGATAGGGAAGGTGGTAATAGCTGGTGAAGGCTTTGGGGAAAACTCAATTACCACAAAGCAGGTGGAGGTGGACAAGCACTTAAAAACATTAGGTATTTCTGTTCCAGAAACACTCAGTGGCTAGATGTTCACATGCAAAAGCCATTTCAAACTAGTAAATTCTAGGCTAGTACAAGAACCGAGTTACAGTTTTCCACAGAGCCACCACCAGCAACCGTGAGAAATCAGCTGCGCTGAGGGAACCTGGCATTGATGAAACCCTTCCTGAAAGGTAGGGGAGCCCTGAACTGGGATGTGAGGAAAACACAGGCACAATAAGAAAAATTACAACCAGGATGCTTTTCCCTTCACTTCTAAAGATGAGATGTGTTCATTTTTCCTGCCGGTTCCGTCCCGGGGCTCAGGGGCTGCAGGCGGCAGGAAGACCCGCAAAAAGGCGCGCGTGCCTCGCGCGGCCACTGGGCGGCGAGCTCGAGACCTCACCACTTCCTAGTGGTGCCGGGGCGCGAGGGGCTAAAAGACTGCTCCTACCTTCCTTACAGGCTCCCTTTTACTACGGAAAAGGTCACAACAAGTTCCTCCCGGAGCCTTCTCTTCTCCAGGCTAAACAATCCCAACTCTCTCAGCCTTTCCTCATAGGAGAGATGGTCCAGCCCCCTGGTCATTTTTGTGGTCTCCTCTCGACCCACTCCAACAGGCTCTCATTGTTAAAAAGCAGGGTTAAAAAGCAGCACAGGAAGAGCAAAGTGTGCCAGGATAGAGGAGAGGCAGAGCCACACACTTCTCATACGTAAAAGATACTGCAAAGACCAAAAGGAATAAACCCTTTTCCATGGTCCTTATATGTGAAACAAGTATTAATTGCAGCACAAGGGATTTAGGTTAGCCATTAGCAAAAAGCTTCCTGGCACTAGGACAAACAGAGATCACAGCAGTGACACACTCCAAGCGTGGGGCAGCTACTAAACACACTGCCCAGCCTGGGTGGGACTGCTGGCTCAGCTCAAGGGCCTCCTGAAACCCTTCCAGCTTGGTTTCCTTGAGGTTTTTTACGTTCTTACAGGATTGCATCAACTATACCAATATTAGGAGCAATTTATTTTAAAGAATAAAAATACAGTAATACTTGCGTAAAAGTTTGGACCTGTGTTTTGAGAGAGTAAAACAAGATGTGTTCATGAAGAAGACAGTTTTCATACTGATAAAGTGCTTCAGTGAGAAAGAGTTAGGCAGGAATTTAAATTAAAAAAATTGTGAGATTAATTCCAAAACAGTTGGACTACATCTGAACTGCTCTGAAATAATTTCTCATCCATACCAACATTCCCTCTGAATGGCTCAGCTGACACTTGTGGAAACAGCTATTAGCTCAATATAAATAGCACCAATTTTCACATTTTACGCAGTGCTCTGCATTTCAGGTTCTAGAAATTTCCTACATTTTCTGGATGGCTATCTTTGTTTAGACACACTTTCTCTCTGCGTAGTCCTTGAAACCTATTAGAGCAATATTTTTTAATAGAGGCAGCATAGAAGCAAAATATGTTTTTAGAGAGAGAAAATTATTCAAGCTATGCAGAGAATTACCTGAGGTTTTTGTCCTTTAAAGAAAAACATTTTTACAGAAGATAACCTACTTCTAAAAGCTCCACTATGTAAGCTCCAACAGCATTTGTTTTTTTCTAAAGTTAGTCTGTTCTGTTAAAGGCACAGTTTTGTGCTGTGGTGTACTCTACAGTATCCATGCATATCAAGAAATGGTGACAAGATACAGAGGGACAGCAAGACTATTAAATATCCATCATGCCACTCTGGATCAGGCTTAATGCAATCAGAAACACATGACTACATCAACTTATCTCCTTTGATCAAATGTGATTAAGTAAGTCATTAATTTTCAAGACAAATAAAAAATGCAAGATCATTTTATTATAAATGTAAATGCCTGTCTTCTTAAATGATTTTTCTGAAGGAAGCCCTTCTAATACAGAACTTTGTATACTTCAGAGAACAGTTGTTTTAACATTGGTTTTAATTTTAATGAAACATTATGTATTTGTATGCATGTCTTCTTTCCTTTTTTCTCACACTGCTCATGTTGTCAAGCAAAATTTGTGCATCAGCTTGATCAAGATAATTTCATTATACCATTGTTACCATTATGACTTGGGCAATTAGTAGTTTATAAGAATAAATTTATAGCAATCAGTGATTGAGGCACATTTGCAGTAGTCAGGGTGTAATAAAGCCCAATCAATTTCTTTCATTTAATATGTAGGCTGTGACCCTAGTTTTGATGAGAACTCTTAGCTATTTCATCTTTAAATAAAAAAGAATGTCTGCAAGCAATTATAGTGGTGTGTTAATTGGATATTCCTTTTTATCTTTTATACTACAGAATGCATTGCTAACGAAATCCTTGTTTTCTCTCTCATTCCCTTTCTCTCTCCCTCTCTGTAATGAACTGATATTGACTTGGTGTATTTTGCTCAGACAATGGGCCAGATTTTGATTTTCACTGGTGTAAACCTGGAGTGACTTCTCTAAATTAAATAGAATTACTGAGATTTCTATGCACATAACTGAAATCAAAATCCACTCCTCTTTTTCCAGTTCTTGTTGCCAACACAGAGGACCTGATTCAGCAGCCCTTAGAGGAGCTGAGTGCTACTTCAAGCTATGAGCAGTCACTGTCTTATATGGGAACTGATGTACCAAGTAGCATGCAGTATTCAAATGAACAATTCCTAAGCTTAAAGTGTTGGGAAGGCTCAGTCTTTGCCTAAGGTACTTTACTCCATTAATTCCATGCTGATCTAAGATAGCTGATGATAGATGAAAGTAGTACATATGTTACATGAAGAAATGAGACTCCAACCCAGATCAAATCAGCATTACCCAGGCCAAGTTGCCCATGTTTCATATTCCATGAAATCACTTATTGACCTGAATAGGTCCATCATTTGGGTAACAAGTTTCCATTCAGGACTAATAGGGTCATAAGAGTTCAGGTAAAATGTTTTGTGTGTGGGAAGAGTTCACCAAAAATTCTCTTCATATTTAGTTCCCCTGCAGCAAAGATTAAAAACAAAGCAAAATTTTGACATTTCCTTGGTTTTCTGTCAGTGTTTTGAAGATTTTTCATCACAAAATAGGGAAAATGACAAAAATGTTCTTAAATCTCTTCTAGGATTTAACCTCTAGTATTTGGAACTAACTGTGCTCTGTAACAGAATTCTGGAATAATTAACAAAACTTGGTTTTATTCTTTAACAGGGGCATAATCTACCTTGGAAATGTCTTTATTATCTATTGCATGTCATATCAATAATTATGCAAGATATTTTACAAGCAACAAAAATGTTGCCATTCTTCAGTGTCAAATGTTCATGTCCTGTGTCTCTTAAATTTAGGCAAATTTGTTTGTGTAAAATTTCTCATTTGTACCATAAAGTTAGAAGACCTTCAAAACAATCAATTGTAGCACTATCTGACAAAAGGAAAATACTGCTGATGACTCCAGGGCTCATGCAAGCAACATCTAATTCTTGTTTAAGTGTCTCCTGATCTATTCAAATGCTTTACTCTGGTTCTGTGATTTATCAGTGTTTATGATAGTTTATTACCTGCAGGCTTTATTTCTAGCATAATTGCAATAAACATTTTACTTGATGTTTTCTGAGACTAGGAGGATGGAATCCTGAAATATTTAATCCTTAATCAAGCACAAATCCCACCAAAATTAATAGGAGTCTGACTTGCACATAAACTCAGTGAAGACTGAAAGGTTATATGCCGCTTTGTACATCAGAAAACTTAGTCACTCAAAAGCATACTTGGATTTATGGGAGGGGGGAGATTACTAAAACAAGTAAATAAGGAGAGACCCTTAAAACCTCAAGGTGAACAGTAATAGTAACCTGGCTCAGACAAATGAAGAGCAAGCAAAAACAAAAAAAAATCAAGCAGCAATGCATGGTAGGGGATGGTTCTTGTTCATCAGAAGTATTTTGCTGGGGAAATTTTCAGTGAGACAGTCAATGAATGCACATATATACACTTACATGTATACGTGCACACACACACACACACGAGTCTAAAAAAAGAAGAAACTGATGCTTAAGAATGTGATCAAGATGACAAAGCATGTTTCCCATGGATGTCTTAATGTTAGACCCACTTTCTGATCATTTTGAAGAGGAAATAAATCATACATTTTTCCTTGTATGCTATAACTTGGAAATCAGGTTTTCTGAGTTTGGAAATAACCAAGCTTAGAATTTCTAAAGGTTCAGGATAACCTGTGTAGAAATTCACCTATTTCAGGAGTTTTTTATATGGCTATAAATGCATCGGAAGAACATGCAAGTGGCAGTTGCTTGTGTTTAATGGTTGGGTATGCTATGATGAATAATATTCAGTATATTTAGCTTATCAGTTTTATTCTGTTCTTTAGATATTCAGTCTTAGAAGCATCTAAGATATATTTATTGTGTAGGACTAGCCTAGTCAACTATGATCACAAGTATGAAGTAACTAGTCAAATACCCACAGGGTTCACAGCATACAACAAATGTTTCAGAAGGTGTGCTGACTTTGCAGGTTTTTTGATATCACATTCTGTTACATGGTAATACTGACAGTATATGAAAAGAAAAATATTGGTCTCTCTCTTTCTCCCTGTGGGTAATATATTTCAATTCAACCATGCCATTTTATATCATATTCAAAAAATAATCTTCATTATGATAACAACTTTGCATCACATAGAAAAAACTATAACTACTGGCTTTGAAAATAAAAATGAAAATATTTACTGGTTTCCTAGTTAAGATGTTGTTAATTCAGTAGGTTCTTTCTACAGAAACAGGACAGTATGAAAATTCCTTGGCTTTTATCAGAATTTTGCATAAGCATTTGGAGATGTGCTTAAAAATGGGAGTTTAAATAATATCTCCTCTTGGTGTTATGTTGTTGCCAGTGTTTATTGATTTGAATGATACTTGTTTGCAAGATGGGGGCAAAAACAGTCTTGTTGTCACAGTTGTTTTGTGAAGCTATTGATGTGATGAAACAATTTCATTTGTGGAATCCTGTAAAGCAGCAGCTGCCTAATGGAAATGAAATACTTTAAGAAATTGCATGCATAAAAGCTTCTAGGTGTTTAAACATCTGGTCAAATGAGACAATTTATAATGTTAACAAACTTAATTCCAGAACAAGTTGTATCACAATTGGACCTGTCACTGTACTACAAGTAACTGTCCTTCATGATTCATTATGACTCACCCTGCTTGACATGTGGACTGCGTGCAAACAGAGTATGGAGAGTGAGTGGGGAGAGGAGAGATAACAGAGATAAATCTAAATTCATTCTGGAAGCAGTCACACTCAATGACATATTCACTGACTTCTTCAACAGCTCATTTGATAATGTTCTTTCTGCACTATTCATTTTTCTGAAAGATGAAAGCTGGCTGAAGATCTCATCTGCTCACTGATGCAGGGAGAAGATTTGAAATTAGCACAAAAATAAAAAAAGGGAGGGGTGGGGTGGGGTGGAAAGCAAGCACTTTCTGATTAACAGTTTCTTAGTCCTGACAGGGAAGGCTAAACACTCTGCCTTTTCAGGTCACCTCTAATTAGATATGCATTATAATTCTACAATAAGTCAATGGGCTGGCTCTGTCTGGCAGAATTGTGCTTGGAGAAAGGGGAATACATTAATCACAATAATTAATTGTTTGAAGAATGGAAACATTGTTTTCTTCTAACATGATACATATTTGTATACATTTTTTATTATTGTTCTACAAAAGGCTCAGCCTAGGAGGTTAGTAGCATGATTGCAAGAGGTGTGCAAAAAGGGTCAGTAATTCTTGGCGCCTTTTATAAACTCCTAGTCTGAGTTTCCTTTTCTTTTTGTAAAGTGAGGGAGTAAGGAGAGGAGAAGACAATGCTAATGCATTAGCCAACCAAGATGTTATAGAGTTCATTACTGGAGATGAGAATTAAAATATGAGCTAACTGCCTTTCTCCACTGCTACTGGAAACATTACACCTGCTTCTGCTAGTCTGCTTGACTTGTTAATTACCCAGAAAAATCTGGGTCAGTATTTTATGGCCAAAATATTTAGCAGCTACAGATTACAACTGGCTTTCCAAAAGGTCATTAAGAATTGTCACACTAGGTGGGAATAAAAACAAATGTGATATTTACGAGTTATTTTTGTGTTTTGCCTTTATAAAATCTTTTAAAAGAATGCTTTCCTTTAAATCTTCTTTAATTTTAAACTAAGAATTTAAAATGCCTATTAACATTTCAGAATTGTTAAGGAAGTTCATCAGCTCAGAAAAGTGCCTGGTAGAGTGTCTGTGCATGAGCACTAACAGCCACAATAGGTGTATCTGTAACCATTCAAATAGCGCATCAGCACTTCTGTGTCTACTCTTCAGTGGGGACACAGAAACAAACTTCTGCTAACACATTCCTTCATCCTTTTTCATCCTCTTCATTGCAGATGTGTGAACATGCACATTTACGTGTGCGCATGTCCATACAACACTGGCCAAAAAAAAAAGCTCCAGCGAAAGTGGCAGAGTCACAGAGAACCAACCACATGCTTACTGACACACAGAGCCTAACTCTTGAATCAGCCAGCTATTCATTTGCTTATTCAGCACTCGAGGCCACCAATTGAGCTCCTATCTTTGCCTGCCCTTACTGTTCACATGACTCATTTGTTTTCCCTGATCATATCAACAGTCTTTCCTGAATAAATTAATCGGTCCTCCTTTTTATTTTCCAACTTCCTAATTTCTCTTACACAACACTCACTTTTCTCATATCCATAAAAGATGGGAAAAGAAAGGACATGAGAGGGTGCATGAAAGGAATGCAATGAATCATTTTCCCACATGTATAAAGCAAATCTGCTTCTTATTTACGTCAGGAGAGAGAAAAAAAAATATAAACAACTACAATTATAATCACAAATTTCTTTGATAGTTTCTGAATGTATTAAACTCCCTTGGGAAAAAAAAAAAGAGAATTTGGAAATATTCCAGGTAGGTTTTAAGAAACTTCCAAAACATTTGTCATGAATACAGCTGTCTACATTTGTGCACCTCTCTCATCCTAGACAGTTTTTCTCTCTAAAATCATGACAGAAAATTACATAGCATGAAAACTTTAACACTAGTACTATTCCTTTATCTGAAATGTGAAGATCAAATAAATAGCCCACAGAATAAATATAATTAAAGATAGAAAGAAGGCAGTACACTAGATATTCAGATGGAATGAGTAAATACAGAAATAAGTATAACTTTTTGTGAAGCATATATAAGAAAAATACCAAAAAAGGGGGGTAAATACAAAGTCTGTAATAAACCAAATAGAGAAAAAATATCAAGACTATGTACAGCATTAGAAACTCCTGTTGTCTTCTTGACTCTGTGCAACCCACCAAGCTTCCTTGCTTAGATAATGAAGGCTTAACACTACAGAAAAGCTATTGTGTTTTTAAACATGGAATCTTCCAATTTGTATCCATGCACAAAAATATGTTGCATATTTTATTTAAAATGAATATATAACTTGTCAGGAATGATTCAGAAAAATAATTACTCCTGTAATCAGGAGTAATGCAGCAAAGCAAGTTTGAAGACAAGGAAGGGAAAGCAGCTAAAAGTCCTTTAGTCTGGGCAGCAAAGCTGGATCCTTGTACACGTGAGCACATCTGTTGGGAAACTAGCACCTGGCACAATCAAACAGGTTCCTACAGAGCACACTGTCCTTATAAACTCTCTCTTTGTCTATCCATCCAGTGTGAAGCACCTCGAAATTTTCTTCACAAGACAAACAACTAAAGATATGTATAAGAAGACTAGTACTTCTGCTTGGATTTAATACAGGATTTTTATTCTTTATATAGATAATTCCCTACTAAAATAACCATCACAGAGGATTATCTGCAATAAGGCATTTGGCCCAAACACAATACTCTGAACTGTTCACTGATGAGTGGTACTCTTTTCCTAACACACCAGTCCTCAACACTATACAGCTGCTTCTTCGATTTATTGTAAAAGGTTTAGGAAGTCAGCTTGCCTTATGATACATGCTTTAAATAGTATTTTGTATATGCACTTTGTATAAAGTTCTCTCATGTTCTTTCACCAGGAAGGAGCTTCAGCAGAGCATTTTATGCAACTGGGACCATTTCACTACCTTTAAAAATAATACAATGACGTAAATAAAAAAACCCTCATTGTTATATATTAGGAGAAAGAACTACTGAGCTGTTTGCTGTTAGAGAGCAGCAACTCTGAGACCAAGATTTTTTATTCTGATCCTGATTTAAGCTTTCCTACAACAAAGTGAGTTAGCTCTACAAAACCTTTCAGCCTTTTGTTTATCTTCTGAAGATATTTATGTTATGTTTCTGTATCTAGGGGAATGTGTACTTTAGAATACACCGTTGCATTTTTTTGCATTTTTAAGTTCTGTACACATAACAGAAGCAAAGTACCCCTCTGCTTTAAGAATTCGATAGAAAAATCATCATCAATTTGAGTAAATAACACAATTTTTTTCCTACAGAGAATTTCTTATCTGTAATATACCTCAAGTGCTAAAAGTACAGAAATAAATGAAATATAAAAATACAGCCTCGGTGCAGTATAATCCTTATTTATCACTCACTTTTGGCCAATAGTAAAGGAATTGCCAGCTAATAAATGATACCATACCAGAAGGAAGACTGAGGTATTTCTACAGTTTTCTAGTTCTCTCTGTTAAAACTAAAAATAGCTGTTATACACATTTATTAAGCCATACACAAGGCTTAAACAAACCAGAATGAAGTGCAGGTAGTTTTGGTTCCGTCACAATTTCAGAATTCTGGAAAGGAAAATCAGATTTTTAAGATCACATTTCTGTAGTGTCTACATTCCTCTATTTCCATACATTTTACCTTTCTAATCTGTGAAGTACAAGAGAAAAAAAAATCCAATTTCCATGTTGCTCAGTGCTACAGATGCTGCTGCTATGGAAACTACCCTTCATGTGCCAGAAATAAAGACATACTGTTGATGTACAGTTACTGCAATGCAAAGCAGCATTACTTTTTAATTTTTCCATTAAAAGTCTAATATAAATGCCTAAAACATTGCTTCAATACATTATGCATTCTTCTGCTTCTACTGAACTCTATAACACTTTTGACTACTGAATGTTGTAAGAGATTTCCATGGAGCTGTCAGCTTATTGTCTGAGGTTTACAAAAGAACATTGTGTAGTGGAAGTTGGAAAACATAGGAGTCTGTAATAACCTGTTTGTTTATAAAACTGAATGACATTTATCTAATAACAGCTCTACCTGGAATCTCTGTATACTTGGAAACTAATATAGTAAATATTAAATGTGAATGTTTCATTCATAAATATTTTGGCCTAGTGTGAGAAAGTGATCCCATGATTGACCCCACAAGTGGGGTCCCACAAGGCTCAGTACTGGGGCCACTCCTGTTTAACACCTTCATCAATGGTTTGGAATAGGAGATGGAATGCATCCTGAGTAAGTTTGCAGATGACACCAAGCTGGGTGCCAGTGTCCATCTGCTTGAGGGTAGGGAGGCTCTACAGAAGGATCTGGATAGGCTGGATTGCTGGGCCTGGGCCAAGGCCAATGCCATGAAGTTCACTAAGGCCAAATGCCAGGTGCTGCCCCTTGGCCATAACAACCCCCAGCAGCACTCTAGGCTTGGGGAGCAGTGGCTGGAGAGCTGCCCGGCACAGAGGGACCTAGGGGTGCTGATTGACAGCTGAACAGCAGGGTGCCCAGGCAGCCAAGGCCAATGGCATCTTGGCCTGGATCAGGAACAGTGTTGTCAGCAGGAGCAGGGAGGTGATCATGCCCCTTTACTCAGCTTTGGGGAGGCCTCACCTCAAGTACTGCATCCAGTTTCAGGCCCCTCACTCCAAGAGGGACATGGAGGTGCTGGAGAGGGGACAGAGGCTACCAAGCTGCTAAAGGGCTTACAACATAAGCCTGAGGAAAGACAGAGGGATCTGGGCCTGGTTAGCCTAGAAAAGAAAAGGTTGAGGGGAGACCTCATTGCTCTCTCTAACTACCTGAAGGGAGGTTGTAGAGAGGCAGGGACTGGTCTGTTCTCCCTAGTGGAGAGTGATAGGACAAGGGGAAATGGATGGAAATTGCACCAGGGGAAGTTCAGGTTAGATGTTAGAAAGAATTCCTTTGCTGCAAGGGTTGTCAGCCATTGGAACAGGCTGCCCAGGGAGGTGCTTGAGTCCCCATCCCTGGAGGTGTTTAAGAGATGGGTAGGTGTTGCATTGGGGGCATCATTTAGTAAGTTGATAGGGCTAGGACAAAGGCTGGACTCATGATCTTCAAGGTCTCTTCCAGCTGTAACTGTTCTATGATTCTATCTCCACCAAAATTTGTCTGTAACCAGTTTATGTTTTGTGCAGTGAAAAACAAGTACACTGGCTGCACTGGAAGTGCTACTATACCAGATGCAGTCACATACTGGAGTTGGAGGTAGGACATCAAAGAGCAGGTATTGTATGCAATATGAAGTCAAATGAGTTGGGAAGGGTAGAAAGAGTTTGAGTTCTGGCTCTCCACAGCAGATCCCCACAAGAGTCTCCAATGCTCTTATACTGCTTAAATTCCAACAACAAAAAGACCATTTTGCTCATGGACCTAAATTGGAAGGTAGCAGAGCTTCCATAATCCCAGTCACAGAGAGGTAAATCAGTCCTGTGTCTGGTCTTTCACTGTCCAGGATGAGAGTGCAGTCTTAGTCCTTATCCTTCTCTGAAGCTGTGTCCAAGTGTTGAAGGCTTAAACACAAGCATGAACCTCCTTTTCCACTCTTCCCTCACCTCCCTGAGGAACACATGTTCTCTACACTTACACCTGTCACACAATATGTAGAAACATTTGGAAGTTACATGTATTATAGATAAAGGTTGTCAGGAAACAGCATGAAAGTGTCTTGCAAGAACCATAACAATGAGAATACAATTGCTCTCCACTGGGGTGAAGAGAATGTCCAGTATTTTGTTTAGAACCTGTTTGCTCAGTCTCAAGCAGAAACCCAAAAGGATGAAGGTATCCAAACCACAGTTTAACCCACGTTAAGCAAACATCAAAACTTCATTAATACTTGGAGCACTTTAAATCAATATTTAGATATTTAATTATTTTGTTCATTTTACTTGGATACATTAGTAAAGCCTGATAGAATTATTAGGACTACCTGTGATTAACATACTTGAATCAGCAAAAAGGTGGCAATTAAATAAGAATCTACTTGTTTTCCTAGTCTATCATAAAATTTGCATAATTTAGCAATTATTTTATCATTTTGAATATATATTAAAAGTGGGTTTCTTCCTTTAATTGTAAGTTATATTCTACATATTTTAATTCTAGATGCCTTATGAATATACTTTGAGTCACATATAAAAAATATTTTTGGCTGGCTGAAATTCCTAACATTTTTGTCCCTTCTACTACCAAAAGGTGCTCATGTATAAGGATCATTAAGTGTGATTTGCTCATTAAAAGCACATTACAGATTATATTGTAAATTAGAGTTTTGGGGGGGCTAATTATTTTTCTAGTACCTCAAAAAATATTTAGTTACCCCCACACTCCATCAGATAATGAGGCTTTTCTGCACAAAATTTTAGTGCTTTTGGCAAAGACTAAAGCCATACCAATGATTTATGCTGTACAAATACAGATTATCAAGTAGAGATAGATATCATGGAATTTCACTTCAGAGGGTTTTGGACAGAACACCCTATCCTGATTCTCAACTTCAATACAAAAATATTGTCTATCACAAACCCACTGTATTTCCTGTCTTTATTCTCTTGCTGTAAATCATAGAATGGTTAGGGTTGGAAGGGACCTCTGGAGCTCATCTAGTNATATCATACTCAATCAGGTACTGTACTAACTAACTGCATCATCTGTCTAACCACATAGCTGTTCCTAAATTGTCTATTCTGTTCACTAAGGTTGCTATATCTTATCACAATCTTTAATCTCTGGTTTAGAGTGAAAAAATAATTACAGATGAAGTTGCATGTAGAGTACAAGGAGTTGTTGATTATAATGAAGTATTTCTAAAGGCATTTTAAAGTGTGTTAGTTTTACTGGGGCTCAGAAAATTAGTGCCAAAAACCAGTCACGTTTGAAATTAGCCTTATGGCCAAAAGCAAAAGTGTTTTTTGGCCTCAGTCTTGCTACAAAACCAGGTATCTTCGCATTGGCAAGATTTCTAACAAAAATGGACCAATTTGAACCCTAAATAGCCATGTCAGCATTAAAAGCAAAATGATGAAATTGGGAAATTAACCTACATGACCCATATAGAGGTCAGAGGGAATACCCAATGAGTGGTAGAGAATATGCATGGCACCCTCTATGTATTTGGGGTAGGGTTAAGCAGAAATCCGAATTCCTTTTAAGTGAAACACATCCAAAATCACATTCCAGGAGCACACCTAACAAGGTCCAGGTGCTAATAGATATTCCCAGTAAACCACTTTGAAAGATACATAAAAGTGTGCATTGTCTCCTGAGTAGCTAAAAAAATGAATGTTAGAATTACTGCTATAAAAATGTGAAACCTCAATCTGGTCAGACTAGAACATAGTAGTGCAATTCTTAGAGAGACAAACTTTCCAAAGGGTATGGAAGATGAGCATGGGAAAAACATCTCTAATGTCCACAGACCAGTAAACATATGGTTAGATTTCAATGAAATATCTCCTGCTAAATTCAGTAGGATCATACTGAACTGTAAGAAACCTCACTCAAAGAAGACAGGGGTGACCTTGGTCTCTATTTATGATGCTCTGACAAGATTTGGTAAACTGGAAGGCACTCAGCTTCAGAAATGTTCCAGGGAGATATGTAGTAAACTTTTCCAAGGACTAATGAAATGCCCATTTGTCTTTCCTAGTGGATGCAAGAACTGTCCCAGGAGGTCAGGCAAGTTCAGCAATTTGAAACATAAATTAATTTCCTCTGAAATGAACATACCAGCAAAAAAAACCCCAACCTTTAGATTTTCTGTGTTGTAGGGAAACCTGTTAGAGGTTGGTCTTTGTGAATTAGGTGTGTTATTTGTTTTAAATAAAAAAAATTCATATGCCTCACAATCCTAACTATTCAAGTAGAGTTGTATACTTTCAGCTTCAGCTGATTATAAAGAAACAATTTTACTACTGTGTTACACTAGGAAACTGAGGCTGAAATGAGTTGTGGACTCTTCAGCAGTTATGCCTGAAGTCCTGCTAAATGTGATAACTTGAGAATTTATCAGTGGCTTTCTGGCTGTCGTAAGTTTTTAAAATAAAAGGAAAAAACCCACAAAAATTCTTAACTATATTCTGTATGTAGAGAAGAATATAATCCTGAAAATGATCAATTGCTGCTATGGATGAGAAAGCATCTAAAGCTCAGAGGACCATGGTGGTGAAACTACAGTTCATTTAAAAAATAAATAAATAATGAGACTTCATTAGCTTATACTGAAGTGGAAAAACTTAAAAGTATTCTCCAAGTTAAAAGCTGTGAAAAAGAAAGCAGAGGAAGCAAAGAGACAAAGGAGCAAAGGAAATAGAAGAATGTCTTGTGAAATTAAGCAGTGGGGTTTTTTTTTCTTCTTCCTATGTCTTTGACAACGGAAGAAGTCAATGAAAACGATAGACAAGAAACATAACTCGATTATTCTAGCAGCAGTGAAAGGGAAATGCTGCAAATAATTCATCAGAATACCAGAGAATCAAAAAGGAAAAAAGAAAAAAAGCCCATGACAATATACTGTATATTCTGGTATGATAAGTTGCTTCACACAGCACATAATTTATCCAGGCTGTGTGATACATCTCATTAAAGGAGCAACCACCAAAAGTAACTTCTGATTTGCTATGTGCTGCTCAATCTATCAAAAAACAGTCTCTTCATACTTATAACATTGGCACTAGGAAAAGTCTTGAAATATGTCATCTTGTTTTAAAATACCTTATAGCAAATTAATATATTCTACATTACAAAGTACTTTGTTTACTGAACGACAGTGTGTTAACTACACTCACTGTAAAATGCTGCAGTAAACAAGGTTACTTTCCATTGATTTGTAGTGCACTGTGAGATAGGTGTATGCTAGTCCAATGCTTCTTGTCTGACATGATAGATAAATTGACAAAAAACTTTAGGATGCCTGATTAATTTGATAGATTAGAAGATATACCACAACTGAGGAATAAGATGCAATGCTACAACTTCACTAGAGTTTAAGAAATGAGGGGAGAGGAAATGGTCAAATAGACTGATTATTGTATCTACTATTTCATCCAGTTCTACATTTTAATTTCTAGTTCTATATTCAAAAGATGAAAGGAAAGAAAAACATTTTGTTCACTTGATTGGCGATATCTTTTTCTTGGACATAGGAGATGTGTCAAGTGACTGCTACTGAACATTCCTATATGGCCTTGACAAATTTTGATACAAAGTTTACACAGAATTTTTACTGGGAAACTTATTGCCATTCTCAATTTCTCCAAACTTTATAAAGTCATAAAACTTATATTACTGAGACAGGAATTAAAAAATTAAGAGCAATATCATTAGGAGCTTACAAAAAGCATGAAATGAAAAGACACACATTAACAGAAGTCTTAGTGAAGTGTCCAAGTGTTGAAAGTTTATAGCTACAACCTTTTCTTTTTAATAAAAAACAAATCAAAACAAGAACAACTGAAGGAGGGGAGATTCAGAGAATGGATGTAAGGAGGAAATTTTTCACCATGAGGGTGGTGAAGTGGGTTGCACATAGAGTTGGTGAATGCCCCATGCCTGGAAACATTCCAGGTCAGGTTGTTTGGGGCTCTGAGCAACCTAATCTGGTTATAGGTGTCCCTGCCCACAGCAAGGGGTAGGACTAGATGACCTCTAAAGGTCCCTTCCAACTCTAACCATTCTCTGATTCTTTTTTATCCATTAGGAAAAGCTCAGCACTTCCAAGAGGGCTCTTAATCCTCCCTGTAAGCTCTTTGTAACACATCCTCCGTGGCTCACTATGACATCCTCCCTATCACTCCAGCCAACAGCTAGGACAGATCTCCACTTTCAGCTTTTTGTAGGTCTACCTGTACAAGTAATGATTAAAGATTTCACATTCTTTTTCCATATTAGCATGAAGAAAGCACTCTCCAATCCACCTACTCAGGTAAAATGCTTGCTCTCATTGGTCTGGACTGCTAGGATATGACTTCCCTGTGATTTGACTGCTACACATTTTGTGTAGTCTTAAACAAAAAAGTTGCCCTCCTGCATCAGTTCAAGATATGGCTACAAAGGTTATGTTAAGTATATATGCTTAAATTAGCTCATCTCCATCATCTTCCATCTCACTACCAATTTGCTTTTCTCCACTGTCAAAGAGGAGCTGTTTATTTTCATATTCACAAAGACTTACACTGTTGCCCTCTCTGATTGAGTACAAAGGCTGACTATTCTGTTGCTATATCCCATCATTTAAATCTTCAAAGTACCTTTATCCTTTTCTGGATTAGAGCAGCAGCAACATTTTAAACTGTGACAGTTTAAATTTCTAGAGTGCTCATCTGAAATGCAGGCAGATATCCCAGAGAACATATTTGCAAAATGATTAGCTCTTGAAGATTTGAGCAGCAAATATGTCTGGTATATGATTAGGAACTCTCTACATTACAGAGGCAGCCAAAATTTTGGGATCAAATAGTGCCATACTGAGATAGAAAAAAAGAAGGGATCTTATTTCTGAAACTTGAAAAACCTCAACAAACAAAGGAAAATATTTCAGTTACCAGCATTACAAATATTAGTGGAATCAGCAGCTGCTAGAAAAGTTGCTAGAAAACTACAAGAAAGAGGAAAGATGTTGTTTGCAACTGTCTTCATTTTCTTAAATGTAACTGCAAGTTCAGTTGCATTTTCCTGATAACGGATGTGTAATAGAAAGAAATCTGTATAAGTAAAGCTATGCACCATACAAACCCATCCAGAATATCCCAATTTTTAGTACATTTAATGTACAATATAACAGAGGCCTTTTAGAACAGAGATATTTTAAGAACACATTCTTTACTATATATCATGTATTCTTTACAGCTTTTCATTAGAAATAGAGGAAGAACAATAGACACCATTGCAACAGTAAAATAAAGAAAAATGGAGGGAAAGAAGGTGAGAATTCTATTATCATTGACATATGTAGCAAACCTACCCTTTGCTCCCAACAAGGGAAGGACTGAGTTTAAACAGCAAATGACAACATTACCAGCTTTAGCCAGATTTA
Organism: Bucco capensis; assembly: GCA_013396975.1. Taxonomy (NCBI): domain Eukaryota; kingdom Metazoa; phylum Chordata; class Aves; order Piciformes; family Bucconidae; genus Bucco; species Bucco capensis. Next base: position 136,052 of record VWZO01012344.1, read on the forward strand.
CAAGACAGAAGGCTGAATGACTGCAACTTTATAAAGAAATATAAACTTATTGCAGAAGCAAGTACTATCATTTCATTGAATTATATTTGCTTATTTACATTTGGATATATGTGTAACTAAGCAGAATAGCTGAGTCAGTATATTTATTGTGTATTACAGTCATCATTAACAATTAAGACTGTCACCTTAAAAGCCAGTTCGTAATCCAAAGTTGTTTAGCTAGTTTTCAGGTCCATGCTGCTAGAAAAGTTAAAGGAAGGAAAACACCCAAAAAAAAAAAAAAAAGAAAAAAAAAAGGGGAAGAAATTTGTCTACAACTGTAATCCTTTTTTCCAGGAACCCCGTGGGAGTAAGGCATTCTCCCACATTGTCGCTTAGAACATGGCTTTTAAAATTCACTAAGACTGCTGTATATTATGATTGGCTCAGGCATTTGAACCAGCATACAATGAATACACTTGTAATTTTTGCAGTCACAGGGCAATGAATGTTCCATGTTATTTTGCTTGTTGCCTATATGTAGAGAGCAATTTACGTGGAGAACATTACTGTATCTGTCATGTTCCATCTAAAAGCACTGATGCAGAACTGCTTGGAGACAGCAGCACTGTAGTATTGATGCTCATGGCAGAAGAGATTTAGATACCATGAAAAGCTAATGGTGTTAACTAAAGAATTCTTCAATTCACATCAGCAGAAAGGGAACATTTAAAGGAGGATTAGTTTAAGAATAAATGACAAAAATTCAACACATTGAAATTGTGCAAAGTGCATATTGTAGCAATTATGGAGACTTTTGATACAGTACTGATGAGCCAAATTATGGCTGTGCTGTATATTACTGTTCAGCATAGACAACTGCCTTTACATGCTATGGCTTCTTATTTTAAGGACTGCTATAAAATTATCTTTGTGCTTTAAACAAACATACTGCAAATGTGCACAGGAATGTACACCCAGAAGAACTGTCTCCTTTTTTAGCCTATGCACTTCTCACTCATGCTTAAAGTTTTTGTCCTGTCTGTGGATTTGCCATCTCAGTTTCTCCTCTGAGGTGGGCAACCGGGCTAAAGCAGAATTAATTTTGCCTCCTTTTCTTTGGGCTAGAGAGAAAATGACTGCAATAAGGAAATACAGTTCTGCAAAGAGACTGGTGAAGACTATATGGGACCTAGGCAGGAAGTTATGCTAATTCTGTTCTGGAGGAAATGGTCTGAAGTGGTCTGTTATCAAAAGCATTTTAAAAACTGATATAGGAAGGATGGAAAGAATTTTCTGCTCTGTCTTGCATTGGCTGGAAACCTGACCTCGGGCAATGGGGACCAGTTAGGGGTGAACAGCCAAGTTCACAAAAGCATACAGAGGACCTGACCAGCTGTCCTGTCACAGTGACCTGCATTCTCTCATTGCATCAGTCCCAGGAAGGAAAGAAGTTTTGACTCTGTGCTGAGTAGGACTGTCATCAGTTCACAAATGAGCACTGCCAAAGAGAACAGGGTTAATTAAGGACTCGGAACTTAAATATCCTGTTTCTTAACATCAACTTAAGGTGGTATTCCCACTCTGCTTTTCTTTGAAAGGATAATGGAATTTGACATGTATTTATTATGAGATATATATATGTATGTGCACATGAATGTATATAGAAAGTTAGCCATACTCCAGAATATCAGAATGAACAGAGCAACAAAATAAAGAGCATTAACTCTTACCATGAGACAGAGGAGTCTCTCTAGGTTCCACATCTGAAATACTGACAAGGATGTTTTCTCCCAGCTATATCAGCTAGTTCCCATTAAAGAGAAGCTATTCTCTTTCAAATATCATCACGGGGTTATGTATGTCTCCCACTCACAGCTCAAGTTTGCTCAATGTACAAGTGAAAAACACGGCTGCTTTTATGATTTGGCAGCAGCAAATCTCAACTTGGGAGTCCAAAAAAATCAATCTACATGTTTAAGTTTTTTTTCTTCAGTTGTAATAGGATTTCTTCAAATTCTTTTGTTCTTTCTGTGAGATTCATCTTTAAGACAGTAAACAATGATTCACATGCTATATTAGGACCAGTTTTTGTCTATAGATATGATAATTCTCAGCCTATTATTTCATATACTGTATGGTAACAATAAACTTGCATAGATAAATTAGATCTATTTTAGATGGTTCCTCCCTTACAATGACTACCTTAAGCATTTACACAGAAGATTAACTGCCTACTGTTTCCCTCTAGTTTACCTTCTGTAGCTCCTATATTTCTTTCAGAGTTACCAGTAAGAGTCCTAAAAATTATCTATCTCCAAAATGTTCTTTTATTCTTGTTCTCATTATGTGATAAAATTGCAACATCTTTGGAGAGACACTACATTTCTTTTTCATGTCTGTAGAAAGCCTAACACAAAGGAACTATGATCTTTTTTGAAGCACATAAACAACAAGGTGACAGAAAAGAAACATGAGTATATCCAGAGGACTTCATACTTTTGGAAAAAAATATGGAGGAAAATCATGTTCAAATGTGCTGCAATAGCTTCAGGTAATTAGATTATTCTGTGCATGGTGCATTTGAATAAAATCAAACAGGAATTTTTTGTATTACCTGTCTGGTTTTTGTGACAAATTATCTCCTTGCAAACATTTTTGGGTATTTATTTGAGATCCTTTATGTTGATTAATATATTTCATTCCATTTGTGTAAAAATCTCAATTCATATTTCATATTTTCTTCTGATTCTGTATTACTTTGAACTTATTTTTAGATATTTGCCTATTCTGTGTCTTATCAAATAGTTACATTCAGCAATCACACCTTGTGAATTTCAGCAGAAAGCTATGTTCAACCCAATTATATTTCCTGTAAAAATACTAGTTTCTGAACATTTTTTGTAGGTGGTGTTAACAATGCCACCAATGATTGCACTCTGCTACTTGTAAGTACAATAACATGACAAAATTTCAAGGGGAATCAGTATTAGATCAATTTAAGGAAGATACTTGGGAGTGTGTAAAAGGTACCCACCAGAGGTTGACTATGCAGCACTTTAAGTACTACAGTGGAGAAGGGAGCATTTAAATCTATTTTCTTTTGACCTATAAAGATTTCTAAGTGAAGGAAAAACTCTGCAACAGGTACAATCTTTATACATTAATTTTCTGATGCACCAAGTCTTTCCAGAGGACATTAGGGCAAATGTTTCAAGTTAATGGAGGTCACACTGTGGTGACTTGTATCATCTGTCACACACTGAGGACAAGTAGCCATGGGATAACATTTCCTAGAACCTACTGTAGTTAGGCAAAAATACTCAATTTAGCTGTTTTGAAATCCATCACAAAGATGCAGAGCAGAATGTATAAATAGCCAGGCTAATAGACAGGCTGGAGTAGAAACATCTGTACAGAAGACTGTTCCATTTAATAGTAAATTGTCAAGATAATTGTGTCAAATGCTGTATAACCACAGCTGAAGTCAATATTAATAAGACTTCAGTCTTTGTTATCAGAATATTAGTAGAGTGCCTTAAACCTTTATTACTTTTATTTTTGAGGCAGAAAAGAACATTCATGTTTTCTCCTGTCCTATTTTAGCATCCTTCTTGAAATTAATATAAAACTATCAAATACTGTGCTCAGAATTCTTAAAAAAAAATAAGAGATACCATTCAGAATAACACAGAGGAAAATAACAACAAAAATCAACTGAAAAGCACATCCAACTAAAGAAAAATTACCAGGTTTATTTATTAGTTTCCTAAACCTGCTTTTAAAGGTTAATTAAAGGTGTGCCTGGAACTTTTAATTAGCTAAATCCTTGGAAGAATTGTTCCTAGGTACAGTAATAGTGCTGCACAATAAGAAGTGGCAACTGTTCACAGTGATTCTTACCAGGGAGGTAAAGACCTGTACCTAGATACACACAATGATCTCCAGAGCTTGATAACATTTTCCAGGAGCCAAACAGTACACCTTACTTCACCCTGACATGAGTCTAGCCAGTGTGACATGCCTTGTGCCCTGAACTTCTGCAGTTAAGCATTTTACTGCATCAGTGATTTGATAGCAAAATGCAACTGTTTCGGGGCTTCACGTTAAATGGGATCAGAAACAAAGCAACCTGGGCATCTTTGCAAATATTTGCTTGCACATCACCTGATTTTTCAGTTTATCATTCAAACCTTAGTGCTTTAAATTTCATTTCAATAATTTCTTACAGTCTAAACTGGAAAGTAAAACACATCTGAGAATAAAGCATGATTTTTGCAGCAAAAAGCCATACACGCCTCCAAACCTGAATTACTCAAAAAGCTAATATCATCAGGTCATTAACAGCACATTTCACATAAATCATGAACTTCTACAGTGCATGCACTGATACTCAAGCATTGTGCTTGCTGTGTATATTTATTAGATCTGAAATTTAACTCCTTATAGCATGAAAAGTACAGGGAGGATTTATAAACATGGAAGAGCTATGACTGTTTCTATGACAGTTGGATAAACTTGGGGTTTAACTGCCATTCCATAACTTTTTTGTCTCAGCAAGTGAGACTAGAAGCCGATGCAGCAGACCAGTTAGGAGAAAGGAGGGATGAAAAACAAAGAATACACCTTGTACAATCCTGCCAGGGAAAAAGGTGACAAAGAAACAGCTTTCCCAGACAATCAGGTAAATGGTCTTGCATTTTTCAAGTCATATGATTATGACTGAAGAGTACATCCTTTCTAGAGAAGTTTCTGGTGCATGTATTTAAAAGCTTCACTGAACTGTTTCTGCCTCTTCAGAAAAATCATGCTGACATATTGCTCATATTTTTCTGCTTCTTACATTTATGGAAATGTATCACCAGATAGAGATGATTAATGCATCTCTTAATGATCATTAATTCTTACAGAAAACACAAAAGCTCTCCCAAACATGCATGACAAAACAACGCTGACCAGTGCCAACTATTCACTTTGTGGGATCTCTGCATTCTGTAACAGGACATTCAAAGCAGTATTCAGCCAAAAAAAAAAAATAAAATAAAAATGTGGCACTTTGGTAACCGAGGCTAAAGTAGTTAACTCATGTATAAACATTGCACTGACTTCAGCTGAGACATTACCCTGATTTTCTGGCACTGAAATACAATCTAATTGACACATTTAACCTGCATTCTTCATCATACACACACACACAAAGCAATATCACCACCTTTAGCTGAGCAAGACAGAAAAACAAGCTGATAGAATTACAGCAGAATATTCAAGGCACAAGTGCTTCTGTTGAGCCAAATCTGGGTAGTCTGTGTCTGGCTTGCAAAGTATTGCTGTCACTCTGAGACCCCTGCACTGTTATAGCTTGACATCTGATGAGCCTAACACTCAACACCACACCATAAACAGCTCCTCATCAAGCTCCACAAAAGGCTGTCCCTAAAACAAATGGAAACTAAAGCTAAGCCTGGAACCAGACGAACCTAAAAAGCCCAGCTCAAAAGCACAACCAGGAGGAACAACATGAATTGCCAGAATTTTGGAATAATAGTAAAATCGAAACTGCCTTGGGTATATCCAGGCACAGCTGCAATAGCTAACTTACTAATGTCTTTTCATTGGCAGCTACATCTAAACAATCTGCCAAAGAAACTTTAACAGCTTCTCTTGTCATAAATGATTCAGCTGAAAGATATACAACCTTGTAAGCCAGGTGCTGAGATGTAAAAAAGTCTAGAACCTGTGTGGGATAGTATTTGGTTATTTGGGGTTTTTTTTGAGTTACACAGAGAAGCACATATCATTGGCTGATGAAAATAACTCCTGAGGGCCTTGAAGGCACATATATTAAAATTAAGAAAGGTACTTGTTTCCAAATACCTTATGCAAAAATATCTACTTTCAAAACTTTTGTTAAGAAATTCCCCAAAGGATTAGAAGTATCAGACAAATTCACTGACTATGAGTGAAATTAAGACTTTAACTAGGAGTGTTATTAGGAATGTATGGAAAAGATTTTTTCCAATGACCAAGAAGAGCTTTCAGAAGGACTGAAAGAGATATAAAAATAGTAAATAAATCATACACAATGTGACTTTTAAAAATAAGACTGAAAAATTGTGAGGTATGGAAAGAAGTGAGGGTCATTAACTTTCCTTTCCTAAACATAATGCAAAGGAACAGAACAAAGGAGTTTAATCACAGTTTGGCAACATTTTACTCATGTATTTAGTATGTATATTGCTGACAGTAATATCTATAAGTAAATGACAGATCAAGTTATTGCTTTATAATTGAACTAGAAGAAAAGCAGCACTATAGAATTCGTCTTTCTCTTGTTTTTTTCCCTTTATTTGGTCACAAGCCTATGCCCATGAACCTTACTCAAACTGAGACACAATCACCCATATTTTGAACTCACTGGGGTGCATTAGTCTATCCTTGGCTTGGAAGCAACATCATGTAGATTCTCTGTGGCTGCATCCAACCTGTAGTACAAAGAAGCTCTACAGTATACCATCTCCTAGGGAGGAGATGAGGCTTTTCCTCCAGAGGGGACCAAGGGACTGGGAAAACAGTGCTTCCATGGGTCCTTTTTCAAACACTGCCCTCATTCAGAAAAAGATGCACAGAGGGGCCATTTATGTATCTTACCACTTTCCTACAAATTCTTTTATATTTTCAAATCTTTTCATCTACAAGAAAAGATAAGTTTGCCTTAGCTAAGTTTACCAATGTCTTAAGATACTACATTAACAAAATGCATAGCTTGTTTTCCAATGACATATGCATGGCAAGAACACATTTTATAATACATCAGAGACATCTTAAATCAATTGGACACATTTAAGTTAATTCAGTTCCTTCTATCAGCACAATATCACTGGCTCTAGGTTGCTCTTATTAGCCATTTCCCTGTTTCCTGCTTTTGATCTCCAGGGAAAAATTAACAAACCAGTTTGTTTAAACTCTTCTTGAAATATTAGCTCTCTTGTTAACCCAATTGACTCTGAAAAGTCATTTGGAAAATAGAAAATACAGCATATATCTGGGTGGCTAGATGCTATTGTAACATGCATATTAGCTACTCCTGCATTGCTTAAGGGACCAAGAGTACATTTATCTCTTATGCTAAGTTCTACCTAGCATTAGAAGTAGCAAAAAATAAATACCCTGAACATCATGTAATTCCCAAGGCAAACATTAATCAGCTGTTAGAAATATGATACAGGTATTTCAGCTTTCTTTTCCTTGTGGGACTCACATGGTAAATAATCTAAAGCCACTGGATTGATTATGGAAGTCATTAAAATGATGATGTCAACATATTTACGAGTTGTGCAGCCACATATTAATTTTCCAATACTTTTAACACGTGTGATTAGCTTTTTGCTCTCTACACATTCAAACTGGAACTTAGCACTTCAGTGAGTAATGTAAAGATGGGATTTTTTTACTAACTGAGGGCTGTGCCAGGACCATAACTTCTCCATTGAGCTATAAGGCAACATTTTTCTTAGTTTGTCAACATTTTTCAACATAGAAAACATTCCAAAGAGAACATTCATTGATACTATAGGCATCCAAATATAAATTACTTTTGTCCCAACTATGTACTGAAAAATTCAGTCAGGAAATTCCACTGATGACAATTAAAGATTTTTTCCCTGATAACATTTTTAGAGATTTTGACTCATACTTATCTTCCCATATAGTTTTGTGAAACTTTTGTTTATATTAAAAAAATAATAATTTTCAATATTTAGAATGTTTTAGTCTGAAATATTTAAGTTTATGCTACCATGTAAAACTTCTTTCAGTTATCTGGAGAACTTTCCACCCACTTAGATTAATAAGCATCAACATTTTCCCATGTAACACAAGATATACAAATGTAAATAGTAAGATGTTTCAAATACCATTCAATGAAAAGCAGCTGTCCTTAAATGAGATCTGTATAAATATAGTAATTCACTTAATATTTTGATTCTTGCTATATGCCTTAAAATATTGTAGGGATAATAGAAATCATGCACAACTGAAAAACACACAGAGAGTAGAAAATTTTAGTTTCAAAAAGTGCAGCTTTCCAGCTGATGTCATCATATAATGCAAAGTTCTGAAACATTAAATGTTTAATTTGGTTTTGGTCCAAACTAGAAAAAAAAAATTAGAACTTTTGTAATGCAAACTAGACATCTCTAGCTTTTATCCACTCCACTCATTAACTTTTGTTAAATCAGTGCCATTCATTATGGGTAAGTTTCTTTGTGAAATAGAAAATAAAACTGAGAAGTCCATAACTCCAATCCCCAAATTTTTGAGTTGTTCAATGTTCTGAAGAACTATTACTTTTTTCCTTTTGCTTTTGTTCCTGTCTTAGTTTTAGACATCTGGCTGGTTACTGTTTTGCCAGTAGGCATTTTCTTTAATGTTTGGGATTTACAACACTATTTTAGTCATAGAAATCAGACTTCACCAATCTTCCAAGTGCAAAGTTGAGGTGTGATTGAATCAATCATTGCATCTTAACTCATAGATAATTTTGGGGAAAAAAACCAACACACCAGCTTTTTATTTTTTGTTTGTTTGGTTTTGTTCCTGGTTATCATTTCTTATTTCTACCCTCTTTCCCTCTGCTGAAAATAACCATTCTTCTCTCTCTAAGAGGACATTTTGATAAACATCCACAGGCTAAGAACAAGTATAGAACATGGCTAAGTGATTATAATTACTTTGTGAAGTAGAAGTGAATTGGAAGGAATTGCCTGAAAGCTATACAACTGATGTCAGTTAACAAAACTAATACAAATTCTCTAAATACTGAAAAGGTAGATTAACTTATGTAGGAGTGAGTTACAGAAACTCATCCTGTACCTAGCTACAGAGTGCAACTACTGACATTTCTTTTTATTCTTTATGCTGTATGATAAATACATTCAGATCAGGGAATTCATATTGTTCATTGCAAGTCTAAAAGCATTTATTTAAAACCAAGCTATCCATATGCACTCAATAGCAGCAATACTGCAAGTTATATCATCAAACCCAGGGCTGTATTAGACAGAGGGAGAGAAAACTAAAACATACCTGTAGATAGTAATCATATTTTGCTGTGTTCCACTAAAATTAACCTGCAGTTTTTCTGGTTTTACATAAAAGAAAATACTTCTACTAAATTGACCACTGTACATCTGAAGTCTATTCTTTGGCTGGCACAGAGGCTAAAAAACAGAGGTCAATGAAGACCCTAACTGGGGAAAACTAATGTAATGCTCTGCCATTTAAAGTAGAGTTGGATAGTGAGACACAAGGACAACCAGGCTGTACTTCAACAGTCTCTGAGATGCCTGGATCCATTGTGTGACATAAAGCAGTGTGTTAAGGACCTTTATCAGGAGCAACTGAAGAACAATGGGGAAGGATTACAGTGTTCTGCCAGAGGATAATATGAACACCATGGGTCATCTGGCTACTGCATAATCCTCTACATTGGCCATCTGGAGTAATGCAACATTAGTTAAATCTTAGGGTTTGTCTTACCTGAAACTTGTTCCCTCATGTTAGCTAATGCACTGTAAGATGATGTAAAGGAAGACACACAAAACTACCTTTTTTTCAGCAACACACTGTGAAGTGAAAGCATTTTGAGCACAACAGCATGGTTCAAGTTCAAAAGTGGGGTGAGTAGAGTAGGCATAACCAACTGCCTGCTTATTCTTGTGGCACAATAGGAGGCATGCAATTCTTCTGTGATAAAATATCAATGAACCATGTTATTCTGCATGTAGAGTCAGATAAAACACTGTAACAACTTTTCAGCAGGTATTCATTGAAACCTAGAGAAGAATTCATTTCAGATAAGCTCATGCTGCTTTTGTGTTCCCTTCCCTTAATCATTAGAGTGATTTTGCCTAATTTAAATGGGACATCACAGGAAAACGTTAAGAGTCTTGAATACTTGTGTACCTGCATGTCACTGTACATGAAAGGAAACTTAGAGGAGGAAAAAATCCTCGCTAATAACCCAACATAGAAGTAAATTGAAAGAATCATGCCAAGATCTAACTTCACAGCAGTATGACAATGCATCTCATCATTTCATAAGAACAAAATGAGACAATCTTGAACTCTGCACCCAATTAATATTTTGAAGGGTAGGCAAACTTAGAAGGATTTCTAAGGCAAGAAATACATGGGCCACAAGTGGTAAAGTTTCATAGTAATCTCCATTTTAATTCTTAAACTCACGTGCCAGTTCTGCTTTCTGTTTGTGAAATATAGAATCATAGAACAGTTACAGCTGGAAGAGACCTTGAAGATCATCGAGTCCAGCCTTTTTCCTAGCCCTATCACCCCACTAAATGATGCTCCCCAACACAACATCCAGCCGTCTCTTAAACACCTCCAGGGACGGTGACTCAAGCACCTCCCTGGGCAGCCTGTTCCAATGGCTGACAACCCTTTCAGTAAAGAAATTCCTCCTAATATCTAACCTGAACATCCCCTGGCGCAGTTTCAATCCATTTCCCCTTGTCCTATCACTCTCTACTCTCTATATTATTTTATGCAGTAAAAGTACTTAGGTACTTTTCAATATAAGTCTCAGATTCTGTGACAGCTATGATAGTCAATAAGATGTATTGGCCAGCTCAAAGCAATGCAGAGTAGAAGGCACTTGCAATCTGGTCCAGTATCCTCTCAGAAAGGCAGAGAGGATGGCTGACCTGCAGCACCAGTTTGTGAGAATGTTTGAATGTATGTCCTGTTGTTGCCATAGGCTACATCACACATCAGCACCATGTCAATGGAGAATGTACAAAACAAAATGAACTTTATGAAACTGGCCACTTGGGGTGAATTTGAATTGACATTAGTTTGACAATGAGCTGGCATCCATTAGTAAAGAATGGGAGAAAACAAGCTAGCACATGAAGGAAAATTTGCAGAATTGCTTCTACAAATATAACATTGACATTGCTCCAAAATATAACACTTCCCTCAAAGAATAAATCAACAAATAATTTCACTTAATTCAAATGAAAGATTTATTCTAATATCAAACAACTTCTATTCTATGGCCAAGAAACAAAGGACAGGAAACATGAACAACCAACTTGCTTTCCAATACTGCCACAGTCTGGAATTCTCTAACTTGCTCAGTTACAAATGGGGAGTGATCCTCTCATACTTTAAATGGTACAACCTCAGTGGTACAGAAAGGGTCATCAGGTTTACACTGTGGCAGAAATCATCATCTTGACCTGCAAGACGTATGCATTACTTGGCTAAACCAAAGTTAAACAGGGTATATAAATCTTTACTGACTCAAAAGCCAACATACTATATTCCTTGGCATTCCCAATACTCCAGAGGGACTACAGAACTAGCTCATCTCATCAGCAACTGTCACTTGTAAGCAAAAGAGAACACATGCAGTTATGAAAGGAAGAAATGACATCTGTTTTGTCAGATTATCTCATTGATAAAATTGTATACTAAAGTATTGAATTATGATAATGCCAAAAAAAGAGCCTATTCCGATTACATAGTGAGTTTGCATGGCTAGTAGCCACTCTGCCACCTGATTTTATAGGGCACTTAGCTGTTATCTACAGAACAGACACTCAAGTTACAAGGAGCAGGAGGAGCAGGGCACTCCGCTGGTGTAGCTATATGCCATTCAGCATCCAAGCTCACCTTGGTGTTCCAGCCAGCACTGCAGACTCTAGCATCATTCCACATTACAACACAACATAAATGCTCAGTTATCTATCTTTAGGTCCATAAAATACTATATTTCATAAGCTAAGCAATTATTTATATACTTGTCAAACCACAGCTGGACCTTCAGACTGATTCTTGGAAAAGAATTAATTTCCATTTTTTCACACAGTGTGATTGAGTTGACACTATCAGTTACCAGCAAATAATCTAAAGATTTCTAGATTGTTATGTTTTTGCACTTATACATGGTAGACAAACCTAGGAGGCAATCCGGAACATAGAAGAAAACTCTCTTAAAATGCTACGTGAAACCTGATAAACAATAGGTGGAAAAATACATGGATATATTTGGGTTTCTTTAAATTACTTAGAGTTTTCTCCCATGGAGTCAAATTTTGCTATTATCAGATTTACTGTTAACTTCATTAGCAGCAAGTACATGCTTCTTTATGTATATGTGATAATAATGAGGTTAGCCAACGCAGAATTGCACACAAAAATAGTTGTTGAAGACATTAAATAATGCAGTAGCAACACCATAATATATTGATTTGGGATAAATAAATTTGTTTGGGAAAAAAGCTGTCTTAAAAAATGCAATGAAACTAGAAAAGGAGTATGACATGCATGCTAAAAATATGTACTTTGCCATTCAGTTTTCTAAGTGTAAGCCCAAATGCTTTGTCTTCAGACTTAATTTTAGCTCCATTCTACTGCAGGTAAGTCTTCTGCAAATTCTAGCCTGCGGGTATACTTTTTTCCTTTGTGTTTAATGCTGTTTGAAGCTGCCTGAATGGAACTTGTGAAATTCCCAGCATCACAAGAGAGGTTTGTGTTTTCCATTTAACCCCTGAGTTCTAACTTCTGCTCACAAATTGTCTGAGCAATATGCTACATGCAACATTTTCCACATGCTGGTAGGGATGTTGGGCTCACTTCAAATCAAAGTGGAACATACTTATTTAAATATTGGTCCCACTTAGACATCAATATATATCTGACTATAAAAGCTGTACCTGCATGCCATGGCAAGAGGAGAGGATCTAGATAATACTTTCAATACTTTTTCAGTAAGAACATAAGATCAACGTGAATAAGAGCACAGACCAACAAAGAATGTGCCAACAATCGTAAGAAAAGATTTAAATTACATGGGCAGATATTTGGCAAAGACTAGAGCAGTTTATTTTTATAGACAAAGTAAAAGTCTTATATAAACAGAGGAAGAACTGGATGTACTAGCTTTAAGGCTTTATTCAAAGAACTTCTACCTGAAGTTAATATATTTTTAGGACTGATAAAACAAATGTAATTTATAGTGCTCAGTGTGCTAAATCTACTTGGCATGCTCTACAGCTTCCTCTTTGCTGCTGTAAGATTCGTTGCCTATAGCTTTTGGCAGTCCCAACAGAGCTAGGTCTTTCCACTAACAAAATACAAAATGCAAAATTAATAAAAGGACCCTTTGAAACTGACAAAAGTGCCTCAGGCAAACTATCTGCCCAGCAGCTGGTTAAAATTTAATCAGTTATTTTTTTCCAGTCCTGTATATCTTTTGTATGGAGCTCCCTAGACTGAGTGTGGTCAAAGTTGTTAAAAAGAAATAATAGAGAAGTCTCTCCCTTTCAGTAAATTAGCTGCAGAGCTAATTTATTTCTGGCTTTTATTGACAAATTCAACTAATTCGTTTGGTCTCCTCAACAGCATCTTTAAGATCTACTGACAGATTTTATTTAAATATAAGAAAATTAACACCTAAAACCTGATTTGATGATGATAAAACTGGTGGTTTACATTGTATGCTATTACTTTAAGCCATAAAAAAATATTTGTGGAGGTGGATTTTAGCAGCCACGCTGTTTTTAAGCATTAATGCTACCTGTTACAGATGAGGAACAGAGATGCACTGAGTAGTCAGATGCAAAATATAGGGCTGCTCTTCAGTTCATTTAGTTTGCATATTTAAAGACTGTTCCCAAGCATTCAAGTGAAAAGGAGGCATTTTCTTGAAGCAGAGTACTTCAAGAGTGGACTTGCTTATATAGATCAGCTCTCTTTCTAGTATCAGTCTCATCTTTGAAATCCTAGTTTAGACTTTCAAAAGTAACTACATGCAAAAAGTGGTTTGCATAGTTTAGGTAAACTTTAATACCAGGAATATATTTCCATGCACTAGACTGAGCATGAAAAATTTACCTCTGCTCCAACATAATTTTGAGCTGCAAAATTTGTAGCAGAAGGCATTTTTTAAGATGTTCCAGTAAGTCCTAATGCTACTAGCATATGCTTTGTCCTACTGCTCTGGAACTGTAGGCTTAGAAAAAGATTCCATTGCATTTTGTCCATTACAAGGGGAAGTTTCCTCAGAATGCTTACAACAGACACAGTAAGGCTATTCTAGGAGGCAAATACGTGAGTGAGATCATGCAGTTGCTTGCACCTGTGCCTCTAAGTATTTTAAACTTACTTTTTTTTTTTTTACAATATAAAAGACAACTTTAAAAGTGACCTGAAGAATGAACTGAGATTTTAGAATGAACCTCTTAACCTCTGAACCTTGCTTTTAGCAACATCCGTTTTCTTCTTCTTTCTTATTTAAATACAGCCTTCACGAGGATATTTTCAACTCTCTTTCTTTTGTAAAACTTTTCATATTTCTGCAATATCCACCCTCAATACTTATGCATTTCTACTGCTATTTTCTACTAGAATTGTTCACTATTTTCACCCTTACCGTGAGACTTTATAAGACTTCAGGGAGTCTTTCATGTGACTTAATCTCAACATCCTCACCAAGCTTCCTTTGAATCCATGCTTTTATCTAAAAGAGGATTATCCTTTTATAACTCTTTGAAAAAAATATTTGTTCTTAATTGTATATTCTTATGAATTATCTTTCTGATATTAGTCATCACACCAGAGTAGGTACATCTTTTTAATTTGTTTGCATGAATTACAACTGGAAGTCTACCCAAAATACAGATTTCATGGTCATATTTCTTTGGTATACTACCTACTGGCAAAGCAGACATGGACATTTATTAGCAATTCATCGTGTCATAGTGGTGTGAAGTCATATTTACAAGGCAGAGTAAGGAAGTTTGTTGTAACCTATAACTCCAGTGTAAAATGGATTCCATGATTCTTATAGCAGTTTTCCAGTACCTAAAGGGGGATTATAAGACAGAAGGGGAGAGACTTTTTAAGTGGTCAAACTGTGATAGGACAAGGGGGAATGGTTATAAGCTGAAGGAGGGGAAATTTAGATTGGAGATTATGAGGAAGTTCTTTACCCAGAGAGTAGTTAGACACTGGCACAGGTTGCCCGGAGAAGTTGTGGATGCTCCATCCCTGGCAGTGTTCAAGGCCAGGCTGGATGTGGCCCCGGGTGACCTGGTCTAGTGATTGTCATCCCTGCTCCTGGCAGGTGGGTTGGAACTAGATGATCTTTAAGGTCCCTTCCAACCTGCCCATTCTAGGATTCTATGAAATCCAAAGTCCAGCAATGTCTCCTCAGCTGCATGATGACATCCCTCCATGCTCCAACAGGCCTCCCTTGATTCATAAGTGCCCACATACAGGTATAAAGTTCAGTCCAATGATCATCTGCTGTCAGGATCAGTCACCTACTCTCTAATAGGCTTTATGTCTTTGCATTCTGCAATTCCTTCTTTTTCCCAAATTTTCATTCCCAGGAATAAAAAAAAAAAATGTATAAGAAAGCTCAAGTCTTGCAATGTTGCTAAACAACTTGGTATTCAGTGAATTCAGTAGCTACCTTATTAAAGTTACCTTACTAGTATATGCTTAACCTAATGTTCTTGCAGTAGTAACTAATAAGTTGGTTCAGTAACATTGTGCTATGTAAGACACAGCCTCAGGCTCTGCAATCAGCCCAGAGAGCCCAAGGCAGGCCCCAACTACACCTACACATAAACAGAGTCAGTTGCAGGTGGAAATGCTTTCAAGCTATTTACCTTGAGCAGATCATATGTCTTTCTCTGAATAACCAAGATAATATAGCCAATAAAACCTCCAAGCACAGCCTACTTACAGGCAAGGATTTTGACAAATGATTTTCTTCGTAATCTTAATGTCTATTCTTTATTGATATGGCTTGCTACTTATTTTTAATAAACCAAATGCCATTAATTGCAAATTACAAAGTCCTCTCTTCATTCTTTAAATCTAGCAATGTAAAAACAAGAATATGAATACTAAAGGATCACAAGAAGAGTTAAATAAATCTGCATTTAACTAAGAGAGATAAACCAAAACTGCAAACTCTACATTTTAGTTCAATATTCATCGGGAGAAATAAATTCCTTTTATCACAGTTCTCTTTTGTTTATCCATCTCTCCTGGTATGCTCTGTATTTGTTTATAATCTAATGTTACTCAGTCTTCCATTACTATTCTATTATTAATAAAATAAAATGGTGTTGCATTACCAGCAAGCATCCACCTATGTAATATATAGCCTCTAATGCTTCTGAAGTCTTGATATTTAATTGAGGATAAACTCTGGGCCTCTTTTGCTCCAGTATACTGACAACCAGTGTTCCATACCTCATTTTTGCTTAGCTCAGGGATTTGTGCCTGCAGCTCTGACAGGAACACCTCCCTCCACCTGTGCTTCTATTCACAGCACTGCTAGTTTATGTATGCTTACCAACCAAGGGACTGCTCACAGGAAATGGTTCTTGTGGTTCTGTAGAGTAGTCAGGTATATTCTGTTAGGTTTCTGCAGTTTGCTGATTTTCCAGTCTACCAATAATCATAGAATCCTAGAATGGGCAGGTTGGAAGGGACCCTAAAGATCATCTAGTTCCAACCTCCCCACACTGAGCAGGGATGCCAATCACTAGACCAGGTCACCCAGGGCCACATCCAGCCTGGCCTTGAACACTGCCAGGGATGGAGCAGCCACAACCTCTCTGGGCAACCTGTGCCAGTGTCTAACCACTCTCCAGGTAAAGAACTTCCTCATAATCTCCAATCTAAATTTCGCCTCCTTCAGCTTATAACCATTCCCCCTTGTCCTATCACAGTCTGACCGCTAAGCAGTAATCATTGTGACACTGATGCAAATATATCCATGTTCACATGCATGTGTCTTTACAAATGACTGAAATATGTGAACGAGTTACAGAAAACAATGACAAGAATCTGATTCAGGCAGAAACACAAAGCAGACAGTCTTATTCAAACTCATAATTGGTGGTCCTAGTTGGGATTGTAGCTTCTACTTATTTCTCAGCTTATGAACCCTGGAGTTCCTCAGAAAGCTCAACAGATCCACAAGACTATTAGAGAACAATCACAAACAAGCAATGCATAAGAAAGGACATATTTAAAGTAAATATAGATATATCTGTAAACACAGGGTTACTTTAGGGTCAACATAAGTTAAGCACAGTTATTTTTCCATTCTTTTACATCTCATGAAATCCACAGCCTAAGAGCAGGCTCATAAGCATACAGAAAGAAAAGCAGGATAAAAAATTTTTAGGTGATAAAAAGGTGCCCTCCTCCCAACAGCCCAGTGTTTGGAATACTCATCTGACATACAAAGTATCCTGGCTCAAATGCCTCTCCAGGTTCTGAGGACACTTGTCTGGATAACCATTAGGAGATGAAAGAAAGGAGTTCATTCCTCATTATACTTCACATAATTATATATAAAGTTATAAAGCAGTGAATGGGAAAATTCCCCACCAGAAAATCTTTTTTTCAGATTATCTGCTGGTACAAACTCTTACATGAGGAATGCTTTTGAGATAAAAGGAAAGAATCATCGTGTTCCTCTCAGATTTGCACCGTGCAAGCCTCAGGTCAGTACGAGTTTTGAATAAATCCTTTCCCTAATTGGACCCCTCAGGAAAGACAGGTAGAAGATCACTTTACTGTGAATTGTAATAGAATCTGGGAAAAGATCTATAAGAGATGTTGCCAGCTTTGTCTGTTCTTGATGGCTCAAAGAGACTGATCTAACTCTATGCTTTTACCATAGAATGAATGCCTTATCTGCCAAACTGCCTTCCTTATTGCACTCTTAGATATCCAGAGCTTAGTGGATTCCTGTTTTGTTTGGTTTGGATTTTTTTTTTTTCAAGGGTTGAATAGACTTTTCAGAGAGTTTTGAAGATTTGAATAGACTGAGAAAAATTATTAAAGCACTTAAAAAGTGTAACGATAGCCTTGATAACTGAATTATTCTGCACTGTACAAGAAGGGTCTAAAACCTAGTGGTAAACCTTCTCTCAGATCACTGGATATAATGATAAGATAATTAAGATAAAGAGTGTCAGGTTACCAAGTGCAATTTATCTGATCTGTGATTAATTTGAGGAAGGTGGAGATTTCAGGGACACAGATGAAATATACTAAATGAGTGTCTGATTAGGAAGAAAATATGCAATAAAGTACTTTCAGAAGAATAAGAATCTAACTGAAGACAAAATATAGATATGATGTGCTGGAAGTTATATATGCTAGGAGGGTCACTTACAAGTTAGATAAAAACTGAATGCTCAAATCTGAACTTTTCAGCTCTACAGAGAGTTCAAGGAGCACAGGCTCAGACTCAATCTACAATCCTGAATTCAGTAATCCACTACTTGTCCCACATACCTTACCCATTGGTGCTGGAATACCCTGAAACCAGAGGGACAGTATCCCTATGACTTCTACAAAACCAGCTAGTAAAATCAGAAATCCTTCATTTCTCATTTACAGAGCATCAGCTTTTACCACCATGAATATATAGAGTTGAAACAGTTTCCTGAGGAATGCTATTAATAGCAGGGATGTGTAAGGGTCAATAGTCACTTAGGATTAAGTGACAAAATCTGAAATTAAAAAAGGAGATAATTTTAGGCTATCATTAACCACCATCTTTAATTAAAGAGATTCTGTAAAGATATGTCTAAAGTCAGTTCTTAAGATAAATACTTTGCAAATGCTATTGATTTCTGTGAATAAACCTATTATATATAAAAGACCTTATATGTCACTGAGTTAGAATCAAACACGCAGTTTAGTCTTTTACTTGGGTTTCATATTGTATGTATAAATAGCTGAGACACATGTATTAGTATATCAGCTAAAATTAGTAATACAGCACTTTAAATGCAGGGAGCATTAAAATAAAAATCAAAGAATATAAAATAGCAGCTTTATCCAAGCCTGTCTCTGTAGGCACTGTGACATTGCCCAAGAGTTGTGTATAGTACACATAAGCAAACTACTGGAGGTTTGATTTCGCCAGAAACCACAGACATTTGTTTTTATTAGCATATCTGAGGTATACTAACTTTGTGCCTGTAGTATGAAAAAGACAGGTATTTAAGTAACCATCTAAAAGTATAATTATGGAGAATTTGCATATCTTTCAGGGTTCTCTCTTTTGTAAAAGGATGCAGCAACAGTGTTTGTATGAATTTCTACATATTTCCCAGCTTTGTTTTCTGATACTTGGTTTTAAATTATCAAATTGAAAGTGGACATGTAAGTCTATAAATTATATTCAGAGACTTAAAAAAAGGGGGGGGGGGAGGTCCAGGCTCTTGGGTTCTGTGTATAGCTTATAGCTTATATTCAGCTAACATTTCTGACAGAACTTTATTCACAAAGGTTCCACTTCTGTACATTTATGGGGGAAAAATACTTTCTTCTCATTGTTCCTTCAAATTCCACCAATTTCCCACTTCTGAAACTATGCTCTGCCCTCTAAATTAATTTTGTCTATTATCACCCCTTTACTAAGCCATAGGTGGCACAGTGGCCTTACCAGATTCCTGACTTCTGGTCCACTCTGTTGTGTTTGCTGGAAAATTCACTTTCATAAAACCAATCTAGATCTACTTCCACCTGTAGTCAACTGTCAGGATGAATTATTTTCCTCTCAAGAATAAATTCCAAAGGCAGTGTCTAGGCATTGGGGAAGACTATAGGACTTTTAGCTGTGGGGTATGTTCAGCTGTAGGCACAGTCTGAAAATCACTTGGG